>NW_019290208.1:42141-174258 GCF_000500325.1 Leptinotarsa decemlineata
GACAGCAAGAGCGCACTAGGGGCTCTGACAAACCCGAAGGTGACATCAAAAGTGGTCTGGGAATGCCATGAAGAACTGAATTAACTTGCAAACAGGAAAAAATTAACTTTGTACTGGGTGCCAGGGCATTCAGGAATTACAGGTAATGATAAAGCTGATGAATGCGCTAGACGCGGATCATCAACTTCATATATAGGTCCTGAACCAGCTCTGGGGGTATCAAAATCATTGGTATGAAACCAGATTAGGATATGGACCAATAAGAAGCACACAGAGTACTGGACAAAAGTACCTGGCAACAAACACAGTAGAACTTTCATTGGGAAACCGTCCGAGAAAAGAACCGAAGAACTACTTCAATATAGTAGGGATCGGCTCAGAATAATTACAGGGTTACAAACCGGTCATTGTCCGCCCAGAGAACACCTGAATAAAATAGGGCTGTACAATGCAGACCTCAGCTGCAGATTATGCAACGAAGGGATAGAAACAGCTCTACACATCTTATGCGAATGTGAGGCACTGAATCACAGGAGGCAGGCAATATATGGACGTATGAAATTACGTCCAGAAGAATATGACGAACATCCAACACGGAACCCGTACCAACTAGTACAGGGAACGAGACTGATGGAATGGGTGTCATGAGGAGATGGGAGAACAAACGCAATAAGCCCAAGAGGCTGCAGTGTTTCCTGGAAACCTGGACTAAATGGACAAGTCAGACAGCTCCCAAGGTACAAAAACAAAATTATATGATTTTATTAAGCTAAACAATCACCCTGCTCTTTATTAGATTCAATATAATCATTTGACGTGACTTATACTGAGTTGTATGAGATACTTTTTATCAAAATGATCTCAATTAATTATATTTACATGAAAAACCTACTGATTGATCCTTTTCTGATTCAGAATTGGATCTAAACCCTATTTCCTTCTGCATTTTCTTCAACTATTCTAATAAACGTTCATAAATATTACCATTGTTTTCCCATCTTTCTAACAACACTTTCACACACACTACTGAACGAATTGACATAAATCAAAGCAATGAATAGTTATTAGCAGTGTAGTGAGGTGTTAGGCCGGTAACATACTTCGCGATTTCCGAGCGGTTTTTACCAGCGCAGTTTTGCGAGCGGTTTTTTATTTTTATGCCAACCCCTGTCTTTGAATGGAACATGACAGAGTTTGCGATTTTTAACAGCGAAGATTTCTTACAACCGACCGGTCTTCGGATTCCGAGCGACATTCGTAGAGCAATGGCGACCAAGTACAGGGATAACCCTGGTAAACGAATCAGACCCGACAGTGTTGGCTATTTCCGAGCGGTTTTTCATTTTGCCAACAAACTGGAAATAGAAAGCATGGAGGGTGGTAGGGGCACCACCATTTTATGATAAAATATCGCAGCAGCAGCAGACTTCATAGTGGTTGCTTTGAAAGCGCGAACGATAATAGAGGACGACAAGGGAATACTCCGCCTCTAGTCAGAAATCCGGACTGTCACGAACACTGTCAGGTACTTACTGTAGCGCTTGTTAGTCAGCAATTTCCGCTCGGAAACCGCGCTGGAAAAAATTGCTCGGAAATCGCGAAATATGTCACCAGCCTTAGAGAGATAAGGAGTTTTTTGTCTGATTCCTTTGGCAATTGTGCGAGTTGGTGTAAACGAAGCTTACTACAGGGTGAATAAACATGTAGGACAACAGCGAATAATAATTAACCAGAAAGTTAAATTTTTTTGATCAAATTATTTCTTGCAAGGTATTTCATTTCAACGGTGTTCTTTTTTTAAATATTATATTCTTTCGAATTTTTGTGATTCGTTCAGACCAGTCTCAAATTACCTACACTTCAAGTAAATGGACTGACACCTAGCCGAAAACAATTACTTCCCTGGCTAACACCACGAAGGGTGTTGGATTATATGCGACAGATTCTTCGGTGAAGAATCCTGCACTGACATCTATCGGATATAATCCAACGCCCTTCCTGGTATTAGCCAGGGGAGTAGTTGTTTTCTGATACGTGTCACTCTATTAACCTACAGTGTAGATAGGTATTTGAGACTGGCCTGAACGAATTGTTCTTTTAGATAATTTGATTTACAGCCACTCTCCAAGTATGTTCACTCAATTAGTGTTGTGTCTGCATAGATTCCAACTTCAACAATTCAAAAATTAATAGAATCTAGTTAAATTTGTATGATTTTCAAAGTCATATTAACGTAGATCAATTATTTACGAAGATATTTTTGTGTACGTAAAATAAAACAGCCCTTTTGTGTACTGAATAGTTTGAACAAACAACTCATATCCTCTCTCGTAAAAACTCCAGCAATGTGGCCTTGTAATCGTGTTTTGTTGACTCACAATACCTCAGATATGAGAAAAATCATCGTCATTGTGTGACCTTTACCAGGATGAATGATGTTATAAAAATAATTACTGTTTCCTGTAGGTTCAATAGAGGTACCTAATTATACCAGTTAAAAAGTTTTATCATTGGCCATTGTTTATGAATGACGTGATAAATTATTTCACAATGATTCAGGAATGATTTACAACAGTCAATTCCTTCAGAGATAATTTGAAATGTAACTAAGTATTTACTTGAGTATTGTTTTGATTGAAACGATTTCCAAACTCATATCAAAAACTAATATTCAGAACAACTCATTTCAAAGATATTTTCAAATTGGATTCTTCATATTGTTAAATTCATTGTTGAATTGAATATCAAGATTCTCAGGTAAACCAACTTAAATGAAGGCCTAATATTTTCCAGTTTCAAACTGGATTAAACTTCGAACAAATTATTTGTAAAATTTTAATATTCAGATAGTTCTGGACCCGGTTTATTTAAAAAAGTAGCTAACACTACAGTATGATATAGAATTTACAAGTGAACAATAATGAGATAATAATATTGAATTTTATAGTCAAAAAAAACGGTATTGTGTATACTTGGTGGCACGTTCAAAACCAATTTATGGAAATGAACCGGCTGACACCTAGTCCACGTAGACTAGTGTTGGTGGTTTGTATTGAATAATTTTTACTAACCGAGTTTTATGATTGGTAGAAGATTCATAAAATTAAATTTGAAGTCATGTTCCGGTGACGAATAGAAACGGGGAATGCGGGGATGGTTATCGTCGTCGCGTCATCAATGTTCAGGAACTGATCGTGATTTGATTGTTGAAAGTCGATATTGGTGCAGTTATAATTACTTTTTGTTATATATTTGAAATGTGACGTCCTTGGACAAGTACATGCATAATTTTTCCAGTGTAGTGATTCCATTACCGATGGTGAACAATGCATAAAAGAGATACCAGTGAATAAGATTCGGATGCATTTGAATATTGAAACACAGAGAGTATGTTAAAATGTATATAAGAATCTACATCTTTAGTTTCGTTTCGAGGAAACAAACTATTACAAGCAACATCAGATTTGACCGAAAATTCTCAACTTTAAGTAAAATAGTNTGTGAAACGTGTGACACTTACGAAAGTGAGGTTAGTAATCCCTTTCACTTGCTGCGATTTGTAAACCTAACATGATTATTGAATAACGAAATTAGTTAGCTCCCTAACTATATCACTAAAAGGGGAGCTATTGGAGGGTGGGTTTCACTATATAGTTTACCTGAATTATTATACATTATACAAACTTTTTGAAATTCTAAGAAGGATTGTTGAATTGAGTGAGAGTTGCCTATTTGGGGGATAATTAAATATTTTCAGATGGCGTCTGTAAATGGACGCCGCTATTATTAGATTATTGGGTTCTTGAATTAGACTGAGTGGGTAATGATGATGATCACTACTAATATCATTGTACTAAAGTAATGCCATTATTGATGATCGCGTAGGGGTCGCTTTAAGAACACAAAACACAAGTGCCACAAAATAGTCAGACAATTTTTTCAAATTATTTTAAGTGAATAACATACCAATTCACGATTTATAGTGAACTTATCTGAATAACAATTTTATTGGCCTCTCCCATCAACTTCAAGATTATGACATCTCTTTATATAGTTTTTTCTGTTTGAGAATAACGCATTCGGGAAACAAGTATTATAACGACATTCTAGAAAACTACATTTTATATTCCAGAATTAAATTTCGCGAGTTAGTCAATGGAACTGCTTTCATAATTACCTTCTCCTCTCGTAACCGAAAGATAATTAGCTATTTCCTAGAAAAAAGTTCAAGATAATCTCGTTTGTTATTATTCAATTCATAAATACTTGAAAGCCGGCACAAGCCAGACAGAATGAATGATTCAAACTGTAACTTTATTGTTCTGATGAACTCATCTAATGAGATATAATGTAGCATTATCATTAAGTAACGACGAAGAACAGTTTAGTGATTTTCTGAGCCTGAGAGTGAGATGGCATGAATGGAAAGATCGCGAAACCAGTGGCGTAATGAAGATTTTTTCTGAAGTAAACGTTTTCAACAGAAATGAACTGAAATACATACAGTACCACGTATTCCCATATATTATGGAGTTGGAAAGAAATATTTTCATAGACGAATGGGGTTTGTTTCATTACGTTGGGAGTTTTGGAAAAGTAGAAAATGAAACTTGTTCTGAAGGGAAATTCTAATACAACTAGATAGTAAATAAGGAGGTAACTCTTTTTGTTTTTGAAAGTTTTCTGAACAAATGTTTAAACCTTCACTCAACGTGCGTCAAATAGACGAGAATGAGGAGCAATATTCTGAATTGAAAATCACTGTTGCTTTCGATATATGTAAAAATACACACTAATTGGAAAAAAGTCTGTAAAAAATAAATTCAGATTCATTGCACCCACTGTTGTAAATATCTGAAGAGCAAATATTTCAATGAAATTATTACACATAAGTAATTAGCTTTTCGGGAATATACTCAGTTGGAGAATTAGAATTCCGAAGGTTTTTAATTATGATTGGTCCAAAATAGGACTGAACAACTTCAAATACAAGTCGCTACCGGTCGGTAGCCGGGTGGTTCGACGTGGGTGCTTTGTTCACTCAGTCAATCGGCCGATGTGTGAGTCGATGGTTCAAGCTGCAGGCTGAACGCTCGATTTTCACTTGCTATCGTCCAATCCATGTTAGGAATCACACGTTAAAAGGTAAGACCTCGTTGGTCCTTAGCCCGCACAAGTTTCGACTTCTGAGGATTTTCGTTCGTATTTTCTTTTATTTTCTTCAATTTGGATAATAATAATTGAAATTTAAATAATCGGTATATTGACAATAGCGTTAGTTAAAACATGATTTGATACGTGAATCTGAATAAAAAATTCAAAAGTGAGTAATATTCGGATTTATTCTTTACCTTTCGAAACATGTTTTCGGATTTGAAAGTTTTAATACGAATTTCTCGTACTTTTTCCATTTTCTGTCCCTATATATTACAGCCTTACGTTAAGATAATCAAAGGTACTCGTGTATCTTTAATAAATCTGAGATTATACTCTATCACAGGTGACACATAATTCAGAAACCGTCCCTTTTTGTTTCAGTAGAAACATATTCGCCAAATATATCTTTTCAAATGAAAAACACTGAATCACTTCTGATATATTATTTTAATTAAGATTTCAGTATGACTTATATGGTTCAGCATATTGAAGAAAAAACTCCTTTTTGTGAAAGTCAAGTGCTGAAAATTGAGATAACATCAGCTATTCTTAACTGTATTTAAATAGTTACGATTAACCTTTCAGTATTTGTTTCCGATATTCAAAAATATTTTCATCATAAGAATATGCTAATAAATGTATCATGTCAATGTGTTTCAATGATAAGCATTTCACAGGGGTATATACCTACAACTTCTAGACGATAAAATCACATAGAACCAAGCACATTACTGACATAGAGATTAGCTCCAAACGAAATGAATTGATGCACTTGGTTACAGACAATGCCCATCCAGGTATGAACCGAGTTTTGTGTGGTGTTATTAAAAAGCAAAAAACTATCGATGAAAATAGACTGATCATGATAAAAATTATAAAACTTATCTTATCAGATGGGATAGATAGACAGACAGACGAACAGACAGACAGAATATATTTAATCATGTTATGCATTCAATACATTTATGATAGGTCAATAATACCTCATAGGTAACGAAGTAGAGAGTACCTTTTTGGATGCAAGCAGCTTCATCGGACCATAACCTGTCATTGGCATCACTTCAGGCTTTGCCAAACAAAGATTGAACACCTGGATGGCAAGAAGATTTATGGACTTCTGGCAGAATCTTCCAGGATTGGCTCACTTCAAGGCTTTCATTCAGTTGTTGGAACATAATAGGGATGAAAACTATATCTAACAGGCCTTCTTACAGGTCACTGTTATTTGAATCATCATATGCAGAGGCTCGGATTGTCGAAAGACAGTGTGTGTCGCTTCTATGTGCCCGCCCCGCTTGGGACTGAATCAGGTTTTTTAGAGTTCGGCAGAGCCGCACTCTCAATATCTCACCTGCAAGACCATTCACCATACAAACTAATCGGCTTCGTTAAGAAGCTGGGCTTATTTGGTCGAGTGTGAATAGGTGTGAGCCACAATAAACCCTTGCGGGTTGCGGTTAAGAGTCGAATATACTCACTCACTTCGGACCTAACCTAACCTCATTGGATGTTGTTGGACAGCATTCCACTAACATCAAAGAGTATGAATTATCATAATTTATCATTTATTCAGTGCAGAAGTGAATAATTCCTTCCCCTTAACTTTCGAACAGGACAAAATATCATGGTTGGATAAAATACACGTGAAAATGTAGGTATCATTATCAGTAATTTTTGTCAATAAAGAAAATAGCTTTGCATCACTCGTCAGTGAGATTACGCTACAAACTTTATTTTTTCAGATATGGAGTAGTTCTTGTGATAGATAACTCATTTGATAGGTATTTCAATTCACTATTGAACACTCTTTCACTTTTGGAAACCGGTAACTCGTTTTTTGAGAGATTAGCATTTTTTGTATTCGATTTGAGATTCTTCAAACAAACGAATAATATCATGAATTCAAAAACTGTATTGAAAACTCATTTCAGTTTATTCGTATAAATGTTCAAAATAACGATCATTCAGGTGATGAGAATAATGAAATCCGAATAGAAATCTATTTCTCACATTATAAAACGTTCCTGAGGTTTTTCATTGCAAACGCTTATTTTCCTATCCACAGGTTAAACTGCGGTTGTATATCGTATCTTTTAGTTGTCACGTATCGTTTCAAAAATATCTAGAGGCTTTAAATGTAAGGAACCACGTCTGCCTTTCTACCGGTTTCGATAATTGTCATCCAGCCAGTTTCAAACCAGCCTGAAACGTAACATCGGTTGAAAACTTATTGGATTTCATCAATTATCCAAAACAATGGACAGCCAGATAAGGTTCCTCAAAAGAATCTACCAGATCATCCGATACCAGATCATCCGATATGATCCCTATAGATGTTTTTGAGGGGATATGTGACACCTGAAGTGTATGATACACAATCGCAGTTCATTTTAGAATTGATAGATAGAGAAAGAGGTGCTTGCAATGAAAATCAGGAAAATTTCATAACGTGAGGAAAAATTTGTAAACGTCTCACCAGTTGTGATTCAATGTTTATTAATATTTCTTTACTGAAGTTTTGAAAATATAAGGCAACTTTTTTTAGACGCACTGATGGAAGTAACAACGAAGTAACAACGAACGGAGCTTTTCATAATGTGCATATTATTTTCTTGTATTTTAAATTTTGACATTTCATATCAAACACGTTTTAATATTGTGAATAAACAACAAAAATCAAATTTTAACACATATTTTATACGTATTCATACGAATTATAAAGATATCAAAACACTTTGGTGACTGTGTTGAGGAGAGAAAGGCGCTAAGAAAATAAATACTTTGAGTGAACTCCGGAACAATCTTCCTGATTTTATAGACATCAAGATTTAGGTAATGCCTGCTGGAGAAATAACAACATTCCTGGTTGGTTCTACGGCGATTATGGGAAAGATATTTGGGCAATTTTATTCTGCAAAATGTTAGAATGTTAGTCTCACCAACCGGTTTTGAAGTAGTACATCTCATCAGTGTAAACTTCAGACTTTCACAAAAATTCGAACACTTCGAAAAAGGTAGTGTATGATCACTCAATCAATCATAGGCTGGTTGTCTGTTGACTTGTCTGAATTTCTTCTTTTCCTTCTAGGCTCATTAGTCACCTCTGGATGTTCCTCCATTCCTACTAAGTTATTTCTGGAATATGATACCTCAGAGTCAGAAAAATTAGATCTGTTTCTTCAGAATCAGAAGAAGTATGACTAGGAAAATATTCAGATTCATCTGGAGAAAAATCACTGACACTGTCATCACCAGCAACCGTTCGAAAAACTTCTACAGAGTTATCATTACCTCGTTCTGAACTTGACCCTACTCTGTGTTTTTCTTGATGTATCATATCATGACTCGGTCCGGGAAGTGGAAGCTCATCGTTCCTCAATTCATGTTGAAGACGAGATGAGCCATGTTTCAGAGTGTGATTTCTCTTCTGTTTGTTTTCGACAGATACTTCGGGAAATTCTCTGTGAGTCGATTCTGATTCGGAAAAATTGTCTAGTTCCGACCTAAATTCATTGTGGTACAACCTAGTGCTCATAGACTCCGGCCCTATGATGTTTTCACCCAGACCTAAAAAAAATGTTAAAACGGTTAAGTATTCACATCAAATACACGAAAGTTGCAAAATTACTCAAATCTGAAATAACATGTAAAAAGTAGGCATCTCAACATCATTCCATAACCTAACTTTATGAAAACATTATAAAAACTGTTACTGTTTCAAATTTTAACACTTGCTTACCTTTTGCTTGGTTAATGGTCACCATACTCAGAATTTTAGACGCTCAGGATGTCATTATTACTCTAAGAAACGCGTTACCGGTCTAACCTATGAATGTCAATACCTGAACTGAACAATTCAATACCTGAACCCAAACAATTCACGCTATAAGTGGGCATCTTCAGTTCTGTACTTTCGAAACCATAAATGCAGCCCTGCAAAATTTGTAATAACTAGGTATCTCTAGTTACATACTTCCAACAGAAAAGACAACGAATATTTTTAAGGTTTGTTTGGTGCAATAAGCTGCTATCTTGAGTTATCTACTTTTTGCACTATAAACAATCTTCTGAGCGTTCTGATATCCTAGTAATTCTATGATTATTTGTATCGGTAAGTTTGTTCTACTTTCAGGTCCCCATCTTCGGATAGCTTCTTCTGTATGATTTTTCATTTTTTTGTTAATGATATTTTTTAACTTTCAGCTTTCATTAATATTTCAATTTTTTGGTTGTTGCTCGTATGTTATTTATTCGTAATTTCAGTTTTTTGTTTAATAAAATTGTTATTTTCGGTTAATCTTCAAAACTTTTTTTTCAGGGATTTCAAATCGATTTATATTATGTTAGACAATGAAAGTCCGAACTGATGAAAAAATTTCGATGATATCTTACACACACCCACACTTTGTTATATTCAAATTTAGAGATAGAAAGGACTCAATGAAATACTGTATATAAATGATATTTTCACTCTCGTAACATGAGTAGTATTTTTATGAATGACTTGTTCACCTTTCTACGACACTGAAGATGGTCTATGAGCACGTGCTGCAGGATATGCGTGGTGTTCGGTTCCGGAGTTTGCTCGTGCCGCTGGTTACACACACCTCCGGGAGTAGGAAGAGTTTATGGACCTCTGACTCTCGCGGAGGCTATAGTTTCGATAATGATGAGTCCCGCGTGTATCACACTTTCATAATTGTTCATTTCCCTTTATTATATGTTACTTCAGCAGAGATGAAGTTCAAGTGAGGCGACCGCATTTGGGTGATTTTCGTCGAAAATTTCAGTGAGAGAGTTCAATAATTAAGATCTAACAATCTCTTTGAAAAAGTATCTTTTGATAACCCTCAGATATTGATCTGGTGCAAAATTCTACGAATTTTCCAAATATTCTTTATTTGCATTCACACCTATGAACTATTTTGTTTTTTATAAAATAGACACTTCGAAAATTCAGGAAAATGAAACTCAGAAAATCGTCTAAGAATATTGAATTTAGAACATAACACAATGAAAAAAAACTTTTGACAATTTCATTTTGAGGCAAATTTGCGTACTTGTGTACTTTGCTAGGGATTTCACTAAAGTTTTACCACTAGTATTCAATATTCATTCGAAAATGGAAGCATTTACCTAGCTCTCGACCAAATCCTCAAACAGAGGGAATTTGCAAAAATCAAATACTACAATTGAAGTTGTGATGTGAAATATACTCAAAAAAGTAAACGAAATAAAAATTGCTGTATTTTGTTGATTCATGGAAGCCAGAACACTCTCGTAAATTGTACTCATTAAAATATTAGAAAACAAAAGTGTGATGCGATCATTATTATGAAGAATATTACTGGGATTCGTCCCAATACCAAAACGTTATTTACAACACCTCGACACGTGTTTCAATCACCAAGTGATCATCTTCAAAACGTAGATGATCACTTGGTGTCACGTATCGAGGTTTTGAAAATAACGGTGTGGTGTTGTGATAGGACTCCAGTAATATTCATTACTACACCAGAGTTTCAAAACAGTGCATTGAAAGTACATTATTATGGTGACGAATATAATTAGCCAATCTAATAACTCAAAATAACCCTACTGGAATTCATCTCTGAAAAATATATCAATATTTTAAAAATAAAAATATAAAAAAAATCACCATAAATCGAGTATCACCACATGACCATTCTCTGAAACTTACCTTGAGGCATCCTAAAAGAGGTGCCTGTGCGAAAGTAGCGATTCACATTGGATTTGAATCGCTGGAGATTGAATCCATTTGGAAAAACGTATTCAGAAAGTTTATTCCATTGTTCAAGAACTCCGAAGAGTTCTTCAACAGTGAAGTCCGAAGTGTACGGAATTGAACCTCATCTGCTCATCTGTCGCGTATTTCTGATAAGTACCGCTCTTGGTGGAATCAAATATGTCACTTCCCATGAAGGTATCTATAGAAGAGAGGCAAATCCCCAACCTTCTTTTATGTTCCACACTATCAAGATTTCAAGAGATGTTCGCGTCTCCAATCACGTGGATGGGTCTTTTCTGGATGGAATCCATCAGCTTCAGGGTATATTCCAAAGATCTGATCTTGAGGTTTATGAAATATTAAAAGTTGCTGAGGTGTGTACAGTTATCTGGTTCGGAACAGTATTCCAAGCTCTCGAGACGCAATGGTGTTTAATTCAAACCCCAACAAACTTATCAAAGCAGAAATTGGAACTGTCTGTCTTGACATTATTGTATCCAGTTCGAAGACATTCATCTTTCTGGAGAAAGCCTGAGTTTTTGTGACATTGAATTGAACCTGGTTAGTTTCACCACAATTCGAAATCACATCTAGATCCTCATCAAGTTAATGAATCTCCTGCTGCCGGTGAAGATGTGCATTCGCAGCCGATATCCTGGAATGCAAATGGAATAATGAGACAAGTGTCAGCAAAGCAATATATCAGATCCACCGTTTTTCCAATAAGTTGTTTATATACAATAAAGAGAGGGTTGGAGACAATATGGTTCTCTGGGAAACACCAGCGTTGATGATAGAAGGATTCGAAAGATATCCATCGACAGCCACTAGCAGGAAACGTTCTTCTATGACGCTGAGGAGCCTTACACAAAAATGATCCGACAAACCATAGCATCGAAGTTTGGCCAGCAAACCCCAATGCCGCACACGGTCAAAGGCTTTAGAAATATTAAACGCAACAGCTCTTTGCTCTTCATGTTTATCGATTACGTCATTCCAACAATGGGTCACATACGATAGAAGGTCGCCAGTTGTTTTTTGTTTCCGAAAGCCATGTTGAATATCTCTAAAGAGATTCAATATCCTGAGCCCAATATTCTGTCCAGTAAAGCCATTCAAAAGTTTACGGCAACTTCACATAGAAAGTATATTGAAAGACAAAAAATTCTTTGGTCTTTCAAGCCGAATAGTTGCACAATACTTGTGAGAGATTACGAGGTGGGAGGATTGCAATAAATGGTGAGTGGGTCAAACTAAGTGGGCCATAATAGCTTGCTATAAGGAACATATTCGGTTTCATACGTCAGTCTACTGTCGCTCAAAGTCTTTTCTTGAGAACGTCCACAGAATGAACAGTGAGGACTTGAAATTGCTCACATACATGAATAGTATCTGTAATTGATCTAATATCTCAATAAAGTAGCAGGGATGATCAAAAATACTGTAGATAAACTCGGCTGATGCTGATGCCTTGTGGTACTCAAAATACTGAGATGCACTGATAAACTGAGAGAACTTGCTTCACCATTATACGGTTGGTAAATATAGAATCAAGTTCAGAAAAGGCAGGTTCCATCATTGCCATTATTTGTTATATTTAGAAATATTCGCGGATACAGTTACGGCATCCCAGGAGACCGGTGGCACCAATCTATACTTCTATACTACCATACTAATATTATAAATGTGAAAGTTTGTGAGGATGGATAAATGTATGTATATTTGAGGCTATTTCACCTCTAAACAGCTGAACGGATCTAGATGAACTTCACATAAGTACAGCTACAATTCACAAAGGTTTTGTGTATTATTGGTTATGATATAACGATATTGTATTGAGTAAGTCGGAAATATTCTTGCTGCCTGAGAGCTATCTTGGCGTGCACTGCCTATACCGTTGGAGTTACATGAAGATAATGGACCGTAAGATTGTTTATCCCAAATAGCTCTAAATGAAAGTCCGCGATAGTACTTATATATCTACCACTAATGTGGTAGCCACTATATGCAAAATACTGAGCCATAAATAAAATTGAATTGGATACTTTTTTTACAATGCACATTTTAGAATTACTGTCAAACTCTTCTAAAAATTTATACAATTGTCGTTGTGAGTATTTAATATAGAGAAACTTCGTCTTTCACCCTGAGTAATTTGGACGAATCGTTTGAAAGTCATCATGATAAGATTAACTTGACGCAACGCTGTAAGCCATTACGCATCGCGTCTACTGTAAAACGTCGGCGGACACTGCGCCGCTAGAGAAGTGATCTGAGTTATGAAGCGCTATCGCCGAGAACGCGACCCAAACCTGGGCAGACGAATGAGGGCAGACGTAGTTGACGGTTCTTTGTAGGTAACATAATTCGATTCTCAAAGCTGTTCATTAGGTACTCAGTGCAGTTGGCATATTTTTCAGTTACTTTTTACTTTTAAAGTAACAATGTAAATTACTAGCTGTTGCTCGCCCTTATATCAACGTACAGCCAAATGCAGGTAGGTAATTTGTATAGCGTAATTAAGCATTACGAAAGGAAATCAGGAATTTCCACCACCACGAGGGAAAAAGAGAGGTTCAAAGATTGTATTGAATTTCGTCGGTTTTGAATTTTGAATCCTGAAGCTTTGGATTCGGTAGCCAGGCGGTTCGACGTGGATACTCTGTTCACGCACTTAAATTGACTCCTGTGTTGGTCGGTGGTTCAAGCCCTAGCCTGAACGATCTATTTTCACTTGCTATCATCCAACCCGTGTTAGGAATCACACGTTGAAAGGTAAGACGTCGTTAATCCTTAGCTCGCACAAGTTTCGACTTTTGAGGATTGTCGTTCGTAGGGGTGCGACAGCTGGTTAACGGAAAAACAGATTTCAAACAGTTTTTTTCAAACTATACGTTTAAAATGGCCTGTTGCGGAACGTTATGTGACAAACCAAATTTTACGCGATCCAAGCCACGGGCAACAACTAGTTTTTTATTGAGATGGATCTTGAACTTGATTCATGAAGACAAGGCGATGACATTCTCCTCTATTCAGACGCCATCTTTCGGATCGGCAGAAGACTTGATCCAGGAATGTCAAAGAAGAACGAGTTTTCCCAAGGCTGTTCGTTGCAAAGTGAAGCTTTGTCATGGAACACCGAACTATATTCGTCATCCCTCTTTCACTGTAGTTTCCACTAAAACGCAACAAGTTCAACCAGTGCGCAGAAACAAAGCATTCGAGATCCAACAGCACCAGCTTAGTACCACTGACCATACCTATAACGATATCATCGTTGTCTGCTGTTAGATCACGAATGCTTTATTTCTAGGCTCTGGTTTCAACTTTCATTGGTGGGAGTATTCTCAGATTCACCAGGTATATTTTCATATTCCGATGTGAAAAGCGAGCATTGTACTCAAATTTTTGGCCAAACAGAAAATATGAGTACATTCATTTTAACAATTATTATTCTTTCTTTTCATAAAGCTGTACCGTCATTACGAGCACGCGCTGTCTAATGGATCTGCTTCAAGAACATAATATTGGGTGTTCGTGATATAATATATTGTTAAGGAGTCATCGGCCCAGGTAAGTAACGGGTGCTACGGAGCGAACCAAATATCGCACGGGTGGCTGCTCGCTTCATAGCTACCTTAGATTTACCGAGCACGAGTCCCTCACCTGAACCGATGACCGACTCTTCGGGAACACAATGAGATGAGATATTGCTCCTTTCGGATAATGGTAATATAGAAGTAATTGATGAATGATGTGGTTAATAGCATCGTTGTCGACAATTCTTACCACCCACGCGGTGGTAGAATATATTGAAAAGATGGAAGTGTTGTTAGTATGAGAAATCAGACAAAAAAATTGACGGTGTGCTCATTTTCCATTAAAAAGTTAAGATGTTTTCCTCACATTCGAAAATACTGTTCTGCAGTTTTGGAATGTTCTACCAATATATAAAGAATGGAAATTTTCTGAAGATAGGGCAAAAGAAAACGAACAACGTTTATTTTATGAGAAAGAAAGTTTCCGGCTTCCTAAGTCTCCATCTTGATACAAAATGAAATTTTACTTCTTTCATTGATTATATTGTGTAGAAATCCTATGAATGATATCTGATTTAATTTCATTACGAATGTTCTTATTGATAAGTGTTCATAGAAAAGTATTTGTTTCGAAAGTAATTTCCTTGTGTAATTCAATGTTTATGGGAAAATAGTTGCTTTCAAGAGGTTTTTTTCTATCATGTTCGATTGATGACCTATTTATTTTGTAGAAATTCATATTGAATATAGAATAAAGAAAATAAATTTCGTCCCATTTCTATTGAGTTCATTATTTGTTAAGATTTGTTTCGACTTTGTTTAGACTTCTGGGGGTTGTCGTTCGTGTGGGTGCGTCAATTGGTAAACGAAACAGATTCATTTTACTTGTAAATGGTCTAATAAACCGCAACCGGTCGTAACAAATAATATATTTAGTCGAAATTGGATGCGGTTTTTTCTATTAGTTGGAAAAGGGATCAAAAATGTTCGTAGATAAACAATTTAGTGTCAGGCCAACATTTCGGACTTTATTAAATCCATCATCAGAGCTCAAACATTAGTTATCCATGTCAAAAAAACGTTTAAAATATATGTGTCAGACAACTTAGGTAATAACGAAAATGAGGACTAACCAAATGAAAATGAACGTTTTTGTTTGCCTTTAAAATAAAAAATTATAAACAATAGAAGGATATCAGATCACAAAGGATGATGGAAAATTATGTGTATTAAAATATTAAAAGGAATACGATTCAATAAANCCACTAAAACGCAACAAGTTGAACCAGTGCGCAAAAACAAAGCATTCGAGATCCAACAGCACCAGCTTAGTACCACTGACCATACCTATGACGATACCATCTTTGTCTGCTGTTAGATCACGAATGCTTTGTTTCTAGGCTCTGGTTTCAACTTTCATTGGTGAGAGTATTCTCAGATTCACCAGGTATATTTTCATATTCCGATGTGAAAAGCGAGCATTGTACTCAAATTTTTGGCCAAACAGAAAATATGAGTACATTCATTTTAACAATAATTATTCTTTCTTTTCATAAAGCTGTACCGTCATTACGAGCACGCGCTGTCTAATGGATCTGCTTCAAGAACATAATATTGGGTGTTCGTGATATAATATATTGTTAAGGAGTCATCGGCCCAGGTAAGTAACGGGTGCTACGGAGCGAACCAAATATCGCACGGGTGGCTGCTCGCTTCATAGCTACCTTAGATTTACCGAGCACGAGTCCCTCACCTGAACCGATGACCGACTCTTCGGGAACACAATGAGATGAGATATTGCTCCTCTCGGATAATGGTAATATAGAAGTAATTGATGAATGATGTGGTTAATAGCATCATTGTCGACAATTCTTACCACCCACGCGGTGGTAGAATATATTGAAAAGATGGAAGTGTTGTTAGTATGAGAAATCAGACAAAAAAATTGACGGTGTGCTCATTTTCCATTAAAAAGTTAAGATGTTTTCCTCACATTCGAAAATACTGTTCTGCAGTTTTGGAATGTTCTACCAATATATAAAGAATGGAAATTTTCTGAAGATAGGGCAAAAGAAAACGAACAACGTTTATTTTATGAGAAAGAAAGTTTCCGGCTTCCTAAGTCTCCATCTTGATACAAAATGAAATTTTACTTCTTTCATTGATTATATTGTGTAGAAATCCTATGAATGATATCTGATTTAATTTCATTACGAATGTTCTTATTGATAAGTGTTCATAGAAAAGTATTTGTTTCGAAAGTAATTTCCTTGTGTAATTCAATGTTTATGGGAAAATAGTTGCTTTCAAGAGGTTTTTTTCTATCATGTTCGATTGATGACCTATTTATTTTGTAGAAATTCATATTGAATATAGAATAAAGAAAATAAATTTCGTCCCATTTCTATTGAGTTCATTATTTGTTAAGATTTGTTTCGACTTTGTTTAGACTTCTGAGATAACTGTAAGAAGGCTATTTTCCGGATACTCTGGCCGTGGTATGCAAGTTTTCATACCTGACGTTTCGTCCGGTTCTTGTTCCTGTTGTTTCCAGAGTACCAGCTCGGGTATTGCGACCGTTACCACATCGCTTCTCAAAATGGCTACCGCAGCAGTAGACGAAACGTCAGGCATAAGTGATGTGATGATACCAGGTGAAGTGAGGACTGAAAAAATATATACCAACACGTGAACCACATTCGTTTAAGATAAACAGGCATAAGTTGAGGTGGGGATAGCAGACGAAAATGATGTCTCCCCTTGATAAGGTGTAACTTCGTAAAAGGTTTAAAAAAAAACATTGAGTTCGAGGTAGAAACTCACATTCACCTACTTTAATTAAAGATTATCTAATAATTATATAAGTGAATTTTCAACTAATATCATCTCTAAGCTAGTTAAGTTCGATAAATTCATTGAAAAATGGAGAACACATGCTTCATTTAGGTAAGCCAGGAAAAAAACAGGAGATTTTTGACAAAAGTTCATATAATTTGACATTTCTACTGGTAACAATGGAATAGAGAATGGGAGTGACAGATGTCCTTGTTACTTGACATGATTTTACAGATCACACAATAGTTGGATGTGAACAGTGGGAAAACAGTTATTCAGAATAGAAATTCATCTGCTGCAGAAATATTCATGTTTCTAAATATTCCAAAATGAGCATCATGATGAATGTATCCCCAAATGTCAAAAACCTGAGTTTTGAACATCTTTTGCTCAGAAAGGAAAGCATCACCACGGTATCTACCAGTTAAATGGACCAAGGTCCAGATCCAAGGTGACAGCCATTTCATGAACCCAATTTTATTTCAGTAGCTACGTTCAAAGAGATAGCAGTGATTTGAAGTATTTGCTCTGATAAAATGATAGAAATAAATTATTTGAACTTATTTTGAACTGATTATTTTGGTATTGATAACCTTAAAAAGTGAAAAAATCATTATTTATCTCATTATATGTAGAAAATCTGACTTCTTCACAGCAAACATTTCATGCCTACTTCAATAGAAGTGAAGAGAGAGCGGCGCATATTTCACATTTGGAGAACTAAAGCTATAAACTTAAGTCATCTGAAGAAGTATTCTAGTCAATAGAATTCTTATAAACTCTCAGGATAATTTCAAATATTTTCACTCAGTTTAAAATAATGCACTAGGTAAATCTCCGAACTCTCGATACAATACCCATATGAAGGATAATCACCCAATAACAGAAAATCTAGAGATGAAACAGTCGAGGCACTGACTGCAAGGAAGGCCAAAACTAATTGAGATTTGACTGAGATATAACCAAGAAAACAACTGACCATATACAGGGTCTTTCACGACGAGCGTTCGTTAGGAATATATGGAGAACGATTCAAAATAAAAACTTGAAATTTTGTGGTAGTCGGTTATACAAAATGGCCTTCTCAACTAGAATATTTTCAACTTCTGGTCTCTTTCCGTTATACTGGAAGTTGGGGGCAACTTCCTTATTTTAAATGAAATACCCTCTATTTTATTACATTTTTGAATTTTTCAGCACATTGTAGGCCAACTTTGTATAACAATGCCTCCCTATGACAACAAAAATCATGTAGAAATAATTTCTACCCTGAAGAATAACTTCAAAAATCGTTTTAAGGATTTCAATGAAATGGCTTTAGTAGCGCAGTTTGTTGTTTCACCCTTTATGGAAATTGATATCCAACAGTTTGCAACAACAATGAGGACATCGAAATTGTAGTTTTGGCTTACTTCACAGCCTATCCAGGAAATTCATTGAAAGACGCAGAAAAGTCACTAAGAATTTCATGTTCGTTGATAAACCGAATTTTAATATAACATAAGTGGCGTCCCTTTAAATATCACCAGGTCCAAAATATTTACCTGCACGAGTGGAATTCTGCGAATGGTTTCTTATCAAGATACAGGGAGACCCTGAGTTCATGAAATACATGATATGGACAGATGAAGCCAAATTTGCCAAGAATGGTATGCACAAGCGCCATAATAGTCATTTTTGGGCAGCAGAAAATCCAAAGCTCGTTCGCCAGCAGAACGTTATGATATGAGATGGATGGAGCCCCTGTATATAGTACTGATACCGTTGCTGGGCTGTTGAATGGGATGTTCGAAGATCAGTGGCTTTGCTACAATGGGCCATTTGAATTATCTCTTCGCTCTCCAGACCTGACGCCACTGGACTTCTTCATCTGGGGATATATCAAAGAAAATGTTTATGCGGATCCTGTGAGCGATAAAGGAAACATGAAACGAAGGGTTCTGAGAGCTATCAAAATTCTATTCCTGATTCTATACAGAAAGCTACAAATAGTGATATGCAAAAAAGAATATATTCTTGTTAAGAACAAAACGGCAATGTCTTTGAACATCTGTTGAAATGAACCACAATATTATTTGAATTTAAAGAAATAAAGTTACATTCTAAAATTAAAGTAAAATCTAACCTTCAAAAATATAAACAAAATAAAATGACTGTATTCGATATCAATAAACAAAGATATAATTCATCTATCTGTATTTTATTTTAATCCATTTATTTTCATGTTGAGTTACCTTTTACCAACGACAGAGTTGATTTTAGTTCATTTGTTTTCAAAACTCTCTTGGTTTGGTATTGCTTCGAATGATTTACATTTCAAATATTTCACAAAATCGGATATATCTTGCCAGGGATGTATTATAGGTATAGGACATTCTTCATGAATTTGATATCTTTTTTTTCGTAGTATCCAAAAATAATAGAATAGTGTATGGTTTCCATTTGAAAAAATCATGTTTCATCAGTTTTCTCGATGTTATGTTTTAGGTGGAAATTTCGACTACCCTGTAAATAATTTTCGAAAAGTCGATGGACCTGTTCATGACTTGAGCCAAGGTGTGATTCTGTGAAATTTCACATTTTCAACTGTTACTGTCTATGAGTTATGATTTTTAGGCATTGTTATACAAAGAGGGCCAAAAATGTGCTGTGAAATTCAAAAATATAATAAAATACAGGGTGTTTCATTTGAAATAAGGAAGTTGGCCTCAACTTCCGGTATAACGGAAAGAGACCGGAAGTTGAAAATATTTTAGTTGAGAAGGCCATTTTGTAAAACCGACTAGCACAAAATTTCAAGTTTTTATTTTGAATCGTTCTCCATATATTCCCAACGAACGCTCGTCGTGAAAGACCCTGTATTTATTATGAGTTGGGTTCAACCCTAGATTGTTCTACAGCATAGATTCTGAGTATAATTAGATATTTGGGATCCTTAAAATCTCCTGATTCAATTCAAAGAAAGGGTGAAATTCCTAAACAATACATTATTTATCATTTTGGGAAGGATAAAAACGCAAAGTCGTCTCCACAATTCATTATCACCCTCAAATGTTAGAACGGTGAAACCATCAATCAGTACATGTTTCGAACCTATATATATTCATCATCAGCTACTTATTTGAAATTCTACAATAAAAGAAGAACAACATAACAATAGTTAATACACTGAAGTATAAAATACTCACATGGAGGAGAAAATATTCAATTTTATAATGGAGAAAAGAAAATTATCACATGTTACCAATGAACAAATGGTCACAGTGACATAATTCATAATTCAATAAAAGATTGAATTATGGGAGACTTGGAGCCTTTATACCCACTTAAAATCATCAAACGGTACATGAAAACGACTTATAATAAAAGATATCCCAACTGAATTGAATGAGGAGAATCAATTGTCAAAAGTATATAAAGAGATGAAAATCGAGATGACATGGAACAGTGACAAGAGATATGCAAACACAGAACGCAACAGGAGAAGGACCGCCACATAAATATCCACTCGTGTTCTGAGCAAACGGATCCCATACCATCTATGCATGCCAGCTTGTTACAAAATTAAGGGTTTATGGAAGATCGAAGCAGGGGAAATTCAGTTAAAATTAAGAAAATTGAAAAACTTTTGGCGATCAAATTGAACTTATTCATTAAGAGATATAACATTAGGGTTATTAATAGCAGAGTTGATTAAAAAAATCAAGTAAATTAGGTAAAGTGCCTTTTTGACAAACGTGTAAAATATTTAACCAGAATTAATATCGAAACTATGGTTGTCATCAAGAATGTGATTAGAAAACAAATTTCAATATTGTAATCATCTAAGTGTAGTCTTCTGAAATTGTCAATTAGTTTAACAGGTTTAAGGACTCTTGTCCTTACCACTTTCGCCAATATACTGAGCGGAACAATTCGGTTGTGAACACGAAATTCTGTAAACGCTTGATTTAAGGGAGATTGGTACTTTATCATTAGTTTTGACCAATAATTTGAAAATAAGATTCATAGTAAAACATGAAATATTAATATATCTATAGTACCGTCTAAGAATATTTGAAATATCTTATCAAAATAGGGAATAGAACAACATTTATTGGAGTTGTTAGTAGAGATTGAACTCAAGATTGAAATTAAGTTCTGTGCTTGTTATAGATTCATTATGTATGACTTATCGTGCATATTTTTTCATCAAACAATTCTAAAAGTATCTTGCTCACACCTAAAGTTACAATAGATATGCCGGTAGCTGCTTCTTCCTAAGTTACGGATTGAGAAAAGATTCGAAGTGTTTTTTTTGTTTGGCTTGGACATTCAGTCATTCAATAAGTCGCTCAGTTGATACCAGTTAACAATAAAATAAAAATGGTAAATTCCATTATAACGACCTGGTAAAATGTATCAAGGATAGATCGGGATACTCGTTGCTCGTCCAGGACCCCATCAGGACATTTGAAATATAGACATCAATGGAGGTAGGCCACGGTAAAGAATGATAACATCAACATGGGACAGATAAAAGTATGGAAGTGAATCCTGAGTGCTATAATTTAAAGTTAACGACCTCCAATTTTCAAGGACCATTTAACCACCAACCGAGTAAAGAGCAACGTAAGCCTACTGACTTCCTAACGCACCTAAATTACACTTCTGCATATAGTTCCTGGATATTAAGGTTTTGAAGAAGAAGAGAATGTTCATGGAAGAACTTCGGTATTAAAAGTTGAGAAATATGCCCATCAAAATCGCATAAGGCGTCCGCTGGAGCGTTTTACAATGACAATTAAAGAACTGTAAGCGAGCATATTTTCCCTACACATCAATCCAAAATCAACAGCCGTGAACACTAAAAATAACCCAGATTTCTCCGCTAATTAGTGACGTGTGCGATCATCGTGGTGTGTGCCAGCTATTGTTATATCTAAGTTCCAGCGAGAGGGGGGTAATTGATGAGATTTACTCCTGCTGCGAGATTGCTCGGAGATAATCTTTACTCTCATTATTTTAATTATTGTAATGTTGGCGGTTTCAATTCGGTACGGAATCTTTGCATAAAGCTGATAGGCAGAAGCGGCAGGGAATTGAAGAGAAATTTATATAATCGGAATCAGCTTTTACTCGTATTTTCTGAAGAGACAAGGATTTTGTGGGTACTTTCAAAACCAGTAAATTATATTCATCAGGAATATTCTGACGTATTGAAAGTAAATGAGTTGTTTGTGTACAATATTTTCTGGGAAACCTCTTCATTTATAGTGGCTTATACCAGTCGATATCCTACTCAACTATTCAAGAGTACTGAATTCTAGTTTGCATGCAGATATTTCACTAGGGATTTTTCAGATGATCAAGAGGGGTTTTCTTAAAATGGTACTGGCGCAGAACCTTCATGACTTGGTTGCAGTGAACATGCTAAGAAATACTTTGACAAGAAACACTTTTGTGGGAACGGCATCGAAGTTGTCTGGATTTATATTTCGTGTAAAAAGTAGGGTAGGGTGAATGAAACCAATATAATTCCAAAGCCCTTTATGAACTTTCAGAATAATGAGATCGTCCGCAAACAATAGATTTTTTTATATTTGCAATGACTCAAAAACTGTTCATGTTTTTCAATTATGTTTTTCAGATATTTTTTTTTATCTTAACGAAGATGTATGCAGGGTAATTCACCATTGAGATCTCCTAAACTACAGGAGATTCGTAGTTTAGGCTCCTTGAGGTCAGTCGCAGGGGATCTGTTGTCATATTCCTTCTCTACTGTCGACACAAACCTCGACAACAGAAATACTAGGATGAGTAAAGCTGCAAAATCTACGTTGAGGACTTTGCAGACTTCCATCCAACTTTTTACGACTTAATTTCGGTTTTTATGAATGTTGAGACTTTCATCCCAAAGAGCGGATCGGTTGGAGACATCACTAATTAACACCTCCACATCGTAATCTGCCATGATGAATAGTAAGAAGCGTCAACAAGGAAGAGCCGTTTTCACTTCTCGTGTGGAATCCCCCACTCATTCTTTCACATTTTGAGGATAAGACGTGACTCACCGGATCGAGGTGCAGGAGACATGAGAGCTCTCGTCTTCCGAGATGTGGCGGCCCCCGTTCTTCGTCTGAAATCTCCATTGGACTCATTGTGTCTTGGCGCTGAGGGCCTTCCTCTCTCACGGGAGTGAGAGTGAAGCTTCCTGTGTGAAAGGACGCTAACAGCTGCTGGTTTCAGCATGACAGGGTTCCTCCACGTAATGAAAGAGCAGTTTGCGAATATTTACACCAAAGATTTCCTAATAGGTGGTTAGGAAATTCTGGACCAGTGAAGTGGCCGGCAAGATGACCTGACCTATCGTTTTGGATACTTTCTTGTGGGGCACTATGGAGACCAAGAATATGGCACAGTGAGTGAACTTAGTGGAAATATCATCACACAATTCAGGTCTATGGGAAGAAGGGATATTAGTAGGGCTGATCTTGTGCATTTTTAACAAACTCATGATTTCATTCTTGGTTCTTGAAACGCACCGTACTCAGCAAAGTGTTTCTCCAAAATACTGAATAATGTTCTCTCCGGAAATAATCAAAAATAAATTCATAATAAAATTTCAATATATCTAATTTTGTTCGTTTGAGAATCAGTACATTTCGACAGGAGTGCAAACTTATGATGTTTGATGAGTTCTGACATATAGTATTCATTTAACAAAATTTTTCGATGGAGTCATGACCATGTCAGATTGAGTGTTTAATACCTGTGGTTTCAGAAGATCAAATCATGATAAATTATACATCAGTGAAATCCGAATGAGAAGCACTATTTTTCTGTATAAAACAACAATATGGCGCCCATGATAGAAAAAAAAGTTGACGATGATTGCCAGAAGGCAAAACGTCGGATAGTAAATCTGAACATGAAAACGTGTATATGAAAAAAAGTATCAATGGAAATGTGTTTTTGGTTTTGAGCTATGTTTTCAAATCACGCTAGAAAAATGAATATCAAAATTCTGATTTTCAGTTTTTTCCTGATATTTCCGGAAATACTTGGAATTTTCTGAGTGTCATAACAATATTACAAAAAACGCACCTTGGCCTCAATCGAAGCTTAGACGTATCTCCTGTAGTTTGGGAGATCCCAATGGTGGGGGTCGAATTTGAATTACCCTGTATGTGTACCCTTATCAACATGTGAATATATGTTACAGATATGGTATTTTATGAATCGAATTCTAGTTGATATATGGAAATCAAATATATGGTTAACATTGCTTTTGGGAGAATATTATCGAGTTCATTATACTCATAAGAGAATTAATATTCTGTCAAAATAAGGTGAGATGGATATGTTTGAAAAATGTTCCAAATATGTTTTTTTTGTTTACCAGCTATCACACCCCTATGAACAGAAACACTCAGAAGTCGAAACTTGTGCGAGCTAAGGACTAACGAGGTCTTACCTTTTAACGTGTGATTCCCAACACGGGTTGGACGATAGCAAGTGAAAATCGAGCGTTCAGCCTGGGGCTTGAACCATCGGCTCACACATCGGCTGATTGACAAAGTGAACAAAGCACCAACGTCAAACCGCCTGGCTTGCATTCTTCGGTAAGCAACTTGAATCTAGTGATCACTAGTAATACTCCGAAGTTTGAAGGTGTACGTCAAATGTTGGAAAAGGCTGTTTTTTAATGATTGGAAGTTGAAACAATCTTGTTGTTTTAGTAAATGTTTGTGTTGTGTTCTGATGATTTCTAACAATTCTTTTTAAGGGTTTGAGGTATTGCATTTCACTATTCATTTTGCATATCAAATGCTTCTTCAATATGAGTTTAGAATTTACTGAAACGTGACATTTTCGGGCAAAAAGCTTTCTGATTCTCTACCTCCTCGTTTTCGTACCAAAAATGTGAGAAATTTACAGAGGAAGAAAGAAAGCGTTCGAGTTCAGAATGAACTCTTTACAAACAAAGATATGAAGATCTTGTATAGAACTTCGTTCCGGTGCTACCGTGGGCTGCTTTTGATTGGCTCAGTTGAATTCGGCTTCGCTGTACCCATTAATTGTTCAGAAGACACATTTAATTTTGTAGTACTTATTTTTCGTGGTTGATGTTTGGACTGCCTGATCAGTTATTGGTACGTGTTGGATTTTTGTATAGCTTATGACCCAATCTGCGTGTCTTCTTTCCTTTTCTTCCTCAATTGTGAACAGGATTTTGTTTAAGCTCTTTTTTCCCTGCACCAGGAGGAACGGTCATAGTAAGAACTTTTCTGTCCCTCATAAGCGATATCATGAATTAAATCAAAAGGATCTTTGAAAAACATGGAGTTAGAGACATTTTCAAACCTACTGAAACAATAGAAAATAGTCTCAGGTCAGATAAGGACCCCAGGTATGCATTGAGTATACCAACCTAGTGTCCATAGCTCTTTCTACATCAGAATCATGAAAATAAGTGATATTATCTGCCGCTATTCAGGGAGGTGAAAGAAGTTATAAAAATAAACGGAAGATAGATTAAACATCAATTAAACATGGATATCCGCACTTCAGAACATGAAGATTATCCCAATAATTCGAAAAGGATCGTACCGATCAGGTATGAAAACAGTTGACCTGCCGAGTTTATACTGCGAAAACATATCACTCCTTGTTAGAGTCTCACTTGAAGTAAGGTATATCTTTTTGGGGTGTGTGTAGCCTCAATTTGCTGGAGTCTGTAATTGTATTACATAATAGAGCTATACGATACTTGTGTAAATAAACCTCGTGACTCATGAAAACAACCAATTGTTTGTAGAAGATACAATGTTGACGGTTGTAGTTCTTTTTATTCCGAAAACAGTGTGTTCAATTAAAAAACATCTGGTGAAACTTGAAGTCACCACCTATCACTATACCATTAGTCCGAGCATACAAAACAATTTAGAATCACCTATCCCCTGCAACTCTCTGGTTAAGGACTCTTTACTTTACAATGGTGTGAAGATGTATAATCATCTGCCGAGTTCCTCTAAAGAGACAAATATTGATACCAATAAATATAGAAAAGTAATGAAAGACATTCGGAGTAGTAGACCCTATAACAGTTTGACTGAGTGTATGTTTGTTTCAACCATTATTTGTTATTTTCTATTCAGTGTTTTTTATACTTTAGTTTAATGTACATCATATTTTATCCAAATTTTCATATTCATAGAACATTCATATATTTCATTTTATATTTATTTACTAGTTTTGTCAACAAGATTTTTTCTTTGGACAATAAAGTTTAATCATCATCATCCTCATTTCGGATACAAGCATGTATGGACCATTTTTGCGGCAAAGGGAAGTCACTTCGACCTTAACCGTATCTCCTTTAATAATACCTACCGCAGTTGCAGACGAAACTACATCTAATGACTACGGCTAATGAATTCGAAGGCAGCAAACAGTCTTTTGTGTAGTTCTTTTTCGTATGGTGGTGGTTCTCCCATATAAATGTTGTGGACAATTTTTTCCTAATATACAAGTTGCCACTTACTTTACAAATAAAATAAACAAAGCACATCACTCCTATGGGCGTGACATAAAATGAATGGACAAACGACCCTTGTCTTTGTCGATGAAAAGTACGGAATCTTTGCATAAAGCCGATAGGCAGAGCGGCAGGGAATTGAAGAGAAATTCATATAATCGGAACCAGCTTTTAGTCGTATTTTCTGAAGAGACAACGATTTTGTGAGTACTTTTAAAACCAGTTAGTTATATTTATCGAGAACATTCTGACGTATTGAAAGTAAATGAGTTGTTTGTGTGTAATATTTTCTGGGAAACCTTTTCATTTATAGTGGCTTATACCAGTCGATATCCTACTCAACTATTCAAGAGTACTGAATTCTAGTTTGCATGCAAATATTTCACTAGGGATTTTTCAGATGATCAAGAGGGGTTTTGTTGAAATGGTGCTGAAGCACAACCTTCATGACTTGGTCGCAGTGAACATGCTGAGAAATACTTCATATATTTCATATTATATTTATTTACTAGTTTTGTCTACAAGAGTTTTTCTTTGGACAATAAAGTATAATCATCATCATCCTCATTGTGGATACAAACATGTTAGGGCCATTTTTGCGGCAAAGGGAAGTCACTTCGACCTTTACCGTATCGCCTTTAATAATACCTGCCGCAGTTGCAGACGAAACGTCAGGCCAATAAATCTAATGACTACGGCTAATGCTTTCGAAAGCAGCAAACAATCTTTTGTGTAGTTCTTTTTCATATGGTGGTAGTTCTCTCACATAAAAGTTGTAGAATATTTTTTCCTAATATACAAGTTGCCACTTACTTTACAAATAAAATAAACAGAGCACATAGGAGTGATCTCCTATGGGCGTCACACAAAATAAATGGACAAAGGACCCTTGTCTTTGTCGATTAATTTGTCATTCATAATAAATAATTTTTGTATCTTTATACGACAAGCAAAACGTATTGTTATCCACAGAACTGAAATGGAATAAAATGAGAATTCTAGAATTCTTGTCTCTCAGATTGTGATGGAAGTTCCTGATAAAACATTGTTTTTTCCATTGGCATTTCCAATATGTTCTCGAGATCTTTATAGAACTTTCATGAAAGATTGAATTGAAGCCTTTTATATTTTATTTCCGCACTGAAATACCAAATTATTTGTATGCGAAACGTTTAATGAATTCTCAAACAATCTGAAGTTAACATGATTTATATCAAACAAATTTTGTTCCATACGTTTTTTGATGTGAGGACTGCATCAATCGTATTGAATTTCGAATACCTAACCCAGTGCCTGTTAACTTTTTCTCACGACTGATTTTCGTTATACTACATAATTGTTAGAATCATATGCACCACTACCCTTCCAATTCACTTTTATATACCTGTTAGTAGTTAACCTTCCGTAACAGCTGAGGGGGTGAAATTGTTTGAATAATTATCAAGCCTACAGGTTGTCCTTTTAATTTGAATGTAACGGTTTTCGACACTAAATTAGTATTCGTAATCATTTCCTTGAATGGTTAATTATTATTTCACATGTATTATTATGTCATATACAGTGTATAAAAGCCAAATGGAATAAATTCATTATTTCGGTTACGGTACATATTTTAACAAAATCCCGAAACAATTCAGATTCAAATTATGATTTTACATACATCAACGAAAAAATGCTAGCCCTGCCTTCAATCCCCGTCGAATGACAGGTACAACCCCCAATTTTTTTTAATGGAAAGTATAAGCTTGTAATATATTGTTTGAAAGGTATCTTCGTTCTCTTTTCCAAAATGTTATCGCTTTCAAGTTTATTGCAACAATTAAGATAAAATAAATAAAAATAATATGGTTACCGAAATTCGATGAAATACACTCAAAACTTATTGCAATATAATCAAAAACTTATTTCATGTTGAAGTATTGATAATAAGAAAGTAAGCAAAAACCATAGCAAGGTTACTATCAGATGATATACTTTAAAAAACTGTAAATAATTTCCGTGACAACGTTTGTTCAAAACGCTTTGTCAAGTTTTTTTGTATGTTACAACATTAGTCGTCAGTATTTTAATTTGAGTTTGAAGTTCGTTAACTTCAAGTCTGACAAATGGTTAGATCAACGGAAATGCATAAAATAACAGTATTACAAATGATTGGTTACGGAGGTGAAACCCGAACATAACAGGAAGTAGCTCGCCTATTTAATGAGAAATTTCCTAATTCATCTCTCATATCTCAAGAAATAACGAGCAAAATAGAGGAGCAGTTTCGAAAGGTTGGTTATATGGGGCAGACAAAGAAAGCAGCTGCCAATGCAATGAGTGATGAAGTCAAATTAGATGCGAGTTTGTGGAAAACCCACATACATCGAGTAGACAGGCATCCACTACATTCAATGTTAGCCATACATCGATAGTAAACATGTTGAAAATAAATAAAAAGCATCCCTGAAAAATTATACCTACTCAAGAGCTCATAGAAGACGATTTTGATAAAAGAACTTGATGGAATGGTTAGATAACAATATCATCTAATTAGAAAACGCTGTTTTCTGATGAGTGTACTTTGTATATTAACTGTTATGTTAATCGGCAAAATTGCCGTTATTGGTCAACAGAAAATCCTCACTGGATGAGAGAAGAACACACGCAATACCCTCAAAAGGTTAATAGAGTTGTAGGGAACCATATCATTGGTTCCATTTTCATTGACGGCAACTTGAATGGCGATAATTATTTGGCACTACTTCAAAATGATCTCATTCCAAGTTTAGTAAATTTATATTCTGATCCAGGAAACCCTCGTGTTCCAGTGAATACGATATGGTTTCAGCAGGACGGAGCACCACCATATTACTAAGTTAATGTTCGGCAATACCTCTATACAATATTTTTTGATTGTTGTAATAAACTTGAAAGCGATAACATTTTTGAATGAAGAATGAAGAGATCTTCCAAGGGATATATCACAATTAAAGAAATTGGGAGTTGTACCTGTCATTCGAAAGGGTTTGAAGGTAGGGGCGGAAATTTTACGCTGAAAAATGTCAAATTATAATATACATTTGACATGTTTCGAGATTTATTTTAAATGTATACAGTAACCGAAATAATGAATATATTCTATTTGGCTTTTACATACTGTGTATGGATATGACGCAATATAATTGTTCACATAAATGTTCACACGATTATATATGAATTGGTCAAATATTGCATTCTGTACTTGATAGATGTCATGATCTGAATCTAAATTATACATATTCTCAGAGATTAATTCAACAGATGATACTTGAATCGCCGTGACAAACTAATGAATTACTTCTTATCTTCATCAACAGAACGGCAGATTTTCGAAACTTTCATCTGGATTTACACGAATAGCTACCTTTTTTTTAATTAACAAGTATCATTTTCCCGAAACAATAAATTGTTTACTTGTGATGCACCATTTGAAATCTTTGGTGTAGTAATGAATCAAGGGAAAGATTGAATCTTTTGATGTTCCTCTTGGAGATAATCACTTGGTGATCGAAACATGTATCATGGAAGATTGAATCTTCTGATCTTCTTCTTGAAGATGATCTCTTGGTGATCAAAATACGTACCGAGGCTTTGAAAATAACGGTTTGGTGATGGTATAAAACTCCAGTAATAATCATTAAATTATTTGACAAATTTCAACGAATTATATCTTTCTGCGCATTCTACTATTTAAAATCTGTATTTCCGGTAATCAGCTGTCGCCTCCATATGAACGACAACTTTCAGAAGTTGAAAAACTTGTGCGAACTGAGGACTAACGTGGTCTTACCTTTTAACGTCTAATTCCTAACACCTAACTGTGCAGTGATAACTGTGATGATTGAGTAAACTGCAAAAAATTATTATGATATCAATCACTGAAATGTTTTGAAAATGTTTACACTTTGCGTTCTTTGAATGGAAAAAATTCAAATTTGGCAAAAATGGATAGAAGTATTTCATCTTTCGATTTTATTTCGATTTGTGATGCACTGTTTTGAATCTTTCGTGTAGTAATGAATATTACTGGAGATTTTTCCCAACAACAAATCGTTATTTTTAACACTTCGACACGTGTTTCGATCAGCAAGTGATCATCTTCAAGAGGAAGATTAAACTTCCTCTTATTCATTATTTCTATTCATTTCATCAACATCTAGGTGTCATTATTCTTGAACCATACGTGATTTCCAGGACTAGTTATGCACTATTCTCACAGTTTCAATCAGTGGCACTGTCCTAATCGAAAGATACCGGTGGAATCATTCAAATATGATTGTGAATAAATTATTATTATTTGCATGAATGTTTGATCATGACAATAACTGGATCCTAATTCTAATGAGACAATATTACTGAGTATGTAAATCAAATTAAACTCACCAATACAATGAACACAGATAAAAGATACTGAAATCATAAACGAATTGTCGTACTTTACTGATCCACATGACCTTACGAAAATAAGACAACAATCAACCGTGTTAGGAATTACACTTTAAAAGTTAAGATCTCGTTAGTCCTTAGCTCGCACAAGTTTCTCAACTCCTGAGATTCAATTCAAATGATATCCAGAAATTTCAAGATCATAATCGAATCATAATCCTATAGCACATTTCCACTTCGAATGGAAACTCGATCTGAATTTCAATAAAATCGAAAAGAATACTCGCCCCATTGGTGATGTACTCAGCCGTGTCAAGTAGCTCGGCTATTGCTGACAAATACAAGCTCAGCAATTTAAGGGCTCTAGTGAGATTCAATAAAGAGTGATACAAAATTAACACTATCGTTGGTAGATACTATATGGAAACCACATCCACTGGATAGATAGTGTCTATCAAATTGTGTTTCTAATTCTGATTCACCGGCATCTCCAAATAAAACATTGTAAGCATTGTTAGTCGTTTCCGTTCAAAACTGGCTCAACAACAGGAAGCGATGTAATTAAGATGATTTTCTTCTCAGTTTGATTTATTAAGTTGTATGGGTTGACGTCATGGCACGGCTCATATCTATTATATGGGTGGATATCATTACCATAATAACTATTTTGCTTTAGATATACCTTGGCATTTTTCTTCCTTCAACACCCTTAGATGTTGTCAAAATATAGGGTTTTTCAAATTCTAGTAAATGCATGGGAATATCGTTAACGGTAAGATATAAAGGATAGGTAGAATTGTGAAAAAATTGACTATTTTTGGTAATCTAGATTTTTGATGTGCAACATCCATAGCCGTACTCGAGACCGATTGCTGGCATGGCGATGCACGCCATGGCGACGAGTCGCTATGCGCAAGCGACTGTGCGATTCTCTTTCCACTGTTTCAGCATTACGCTTTCTCTCTCGCCACACTGAGCTCGGATACCTATAGTGTAAACAGTCGCGTTTACTACAGTATTAGTTTTAATTTCATTTTTATGAAAATTAATGTTCTAAAACGCTTGCTCGAAGATTAAAGTTCATAAAGACTGACAAAACTGTATTTCAAAATCAGCTGATAGCGAGTAGCGTACGAATGATTTTCTCATTTATTATTATCATCCTTAGATGTTGTCAAAATATAGGGTTATTCAAATTCTAGTAAATGCATGGGAATATCGTTAACGGTAAGATATAAAGGATAGGTAGAATTGTGACAAAATTGACTATTTTTGGTAATCTAGATTTTTGATGTGGAACATCCATAGCCGTACTTGGGACCGATTGCTGGCATGGCGATGCACGCCGTGGCGACGAGTCGCTATGCGCAAGCGACTGTGCGATTCTCTTTCCATTGTTTCAGAATTACGCTATCTCTCCCGCCACACTGAGCTCGGATACCTATAGTGTAAACAGTCGCGTTTACTACAGTATACATAACCTATGTTTCACTCTATGAAAAGTGTGAAAAAATGAAAATTGATGAAAAATGATAACTAAAGTGAAAGCGAGCAGCCTTCGGCAAAGACAGCAAAATCACACTATGACACACCATCAAGTCAAGTTATTTTTCATAATTGAAGTGTGCATTTATCTGTGCACGTATATTTGGTCCGACTCAAGGGCAAGTAAATGTAAAATCTACTCTCTTAGTAGATTAAAATTCATACAATTTTCATAGCAAATCATATTTTTGAATTAATTGTTATTAGTTTTAATTTCATTTTAATGAAAATTAATGCTCTAAAACGCTTGCTCCAAGAATAAAGTTCATAAGGACTGACAAAACTGTATTTCAAAATCAGCTGATAGCGAGTAGCGTACGAATGATTTTCTCATTTATTATTATCAGGAACATCAAAAAATTAATTGATTGAATAATTTTCTGATCATGGCGAGATTCATACTGAACCTTTCATTTTTGATATATCTATTTCAAAATCTTCAGTAATATATTGCAATAACTAGCTGAGATTCTTGAGTTTACTAGTATATTGAAGCCACATTGATAATTTCATCATGTATATTTCAATTACGTATATTTTATAAATATTTCAGTCGGTACCCAACAATTATCACATGGTTCACAAAATATTATTATAGATGTTTCACATCTGTCAGGCGTCCCGTGACGGCTCAAAATTTTTTTTGGTTCCACAGAGTCGCTACTTAACGTAACCCTTTGATTTTGACAAATTTGAATTGCTGAAAATAAGTCATTTCAGTTTTATCCGTTTCATGAAAATGCTTTGTTCTTTGAAGACATTCTCAAGGTGGAAAAAATGTTCCTTCATGTTTGAAGGACTGATTCTATTCAAATGATAGAAATCATACCAAATATCAGCCCCATTACATGGATGGAGAGAGGACTGTTTCAATATGTTACGAACTTTCATAAAAGCAACCTGAATTTCGGTTTTAAATTCTCCAGTAACAAACGATTAGGTTCATATTTATTTTTTCATAGTAAGCTGTCATTTTTGGAATGAGCAAAGAAAGACCATACTGTAATACTGTATGGTTGTGCTTCCATAATTTGAACTATTTTTTCAGTTATTTTTCAAACAACATGGTTAATTGATATTCTTGTAGTTCTGGTCAGATTTTGATGAGGTCTGAGCGTTTCTGATATAAGTATTCCTGTTTTTATGCAAAAATTTACTTTGGCAGGTCCTGAAATTATTATATTTTTGAATAGAAGCTCTCGTTCAAAAGTACCTAATTCGTTGGATTTTTTATGCAATATTCTGTTATTCTAAAAATGAGAATCGAAATTGGAATGACGAAATGAATAAAATTCGATTTTTTGAAATGTTAGTGTATACGAGTATACCTGAATTGTTGTAATTCCATCTTTTTCAGCACTGTTAATGATTGTGATTATGTGAGAGACTGAAACTTCCGAACTTCGACAATTGTCAAACTGCCACCTTGTTGAAGCTACATCTGTCAAATTGGTTGTCATTTATTCATTCTGTTTTGCCAAATCACCATGGACGGACATTTTATTCAAGAAGACGTTGCAATTGATGGAATTGTTTTATCAAAATGATTGTTCTGTTAGAGCAACGTACCACGCGCTCCGCCTATAATCGTCCTATCGACAGGACTATTCCCAATGTGGTGGATAAATTTGAGTCCACTGGTTCAGTAAATGACCAACACCCGTACGTCGCCAAAACGCAAGATCTGCCAAAAACATCGCCGCTGTCTGTGAGAGTGTACAGGAGAATCCGATGCAGGCGATTTCGAGTCGTTCACAAAAACTTGGCCTTCTGCAGATCACGAAGCGACTTAGACTTGCACACGTACAAAATTCAACAGTCAAAAATACTGAAGGTACACGACTATAGACAACGACGTTTGTTCGCTGAATTGGCTCTGGAGATATGAACGCCNCGTGAACAAAGGAAATTGTAGAATTTGAGACGATACCAATCCACAGGAGATCCAAGAGCGTCCAATGCACACCAGAAAAGTCATGGTTTGATGAGTTTTTGGGCCTGGCGACGTCATCGATCCATATTTATTTGAGAACGACATTGACAAGGTCATCACTGTCAAGGTCGAGCACTATAGGTCGATGATTATCAACATGTGGTTTCAAAATCGAATTCGAGTTTTCTTCGATTTTTTGCATTTTCTGAGAACATATACTACAGTAATGTATATTATTTTTACACCATTAGAAAGAAGAGGTTTCAAGGAAAAAAAGCACATCGACTTTTTGAAAAAAGCTGATATTTTGACGCGATAATTTTCGATTGATATCAAGTCAAAATAAGGTGAAAAAATTAATATTCTAAATCAAATATATAAATCAGTATATTTGGGACATAAAAAGGTAAGTTTTCACCAAATTTCGTAAAAAAAAGAAAAATAAACCAATAATTTGGTTACTTATTTGAGTTTGGAGGTTTTGTGAAAAAATCGTTAATACAACAGTCGTAGATCTTTTTATTACTTGCAACTTTGCCATTTAACTTTTTTCCATAGGACATGCAGTTTTACCGAAAATCTAGATAAACGATTTGTTACCCTTACTGTTATTTTTTTTTTCAAAAATTATAGACCCTGGTCTATCAGGGAACTCTTATGTTGCTTAACAATAACAAAAACATAAACTGTGATTTGACTAATTATGAATAATCAAATGTCGTAGTCAATACGAAACAAATTAGGGGTCAGCAAATCCTTCGAGCCAGAATTTCATATTCGACGAATATACTCTTCTCAGTTGCTGTTCATTTGTTGGTTAATTTTATGTATAGCTATATACGTTTGGTCATTCATTTTGTAGATTTATTTTTTCCATCAATTTTTCTTTTGTAATTAGTTGTAATTAGTTCGTATCGGATAGCCTGGCCACATTATTAATTTTTTAGTTTTTGACGCGGATTTGTACCATGACACCAGTTTGGTTTCGGCCCTTAGTTCTCATCAATGAGCCAGACCGTCACACTTCATTAGTTCATTTTGAGAAATATTGAACCAATTTTGATACTTTACAAAATATCATTTTAGTTTGTTAAACTTGAAAATAAATTAGCTGACTTCAGGAAGAAATCGAACTAATTGAAGTTTGCACTTTGCGATTCTAACAATAATAATTGGTTTTATTGGAACGATTGAGAAACCAAACAAGGCGTTATCATCATCGTTAGAGGATTACTTTCCCGGATCAGTTCTAGCCGACTGGTTGCTGTTTACCTGGCCGACTGAGTAATATATTCTCACCTGTCGGTGGTCACTACAAACGGACACGGCTAATTTGTACTTTGATTGCCCCATTGTTTTTTGCGGACATCAAAGATGGCGCCGCGGTTATTGTCTAACACTCCATTGGTTATCAGCCAAGCAGCAAACGTGCTGCTACTGTAAATCTCAAATTTATTTTTATTTGAATTCAAGTACGTCTTCACTTATGCTTCCGATCTACAACAATGAATGTGACAGAGAAGCATATATCTAGTGGGTGGGTCCGCTATCTGCGAAATTTCTCTTTTGTTGATAGAGTGCTGCGATTGGACGATACCCTTTCGAATTTCTACTGATGTCGGAAAATAAACAATGCCAAAACAATTGAGTAATTATTTTAAAGGAGTTCTTAATCGGATAGTTGCATGTTCTCTGGCCAATAGAGATGGATTCTATGGAATTCGTAATTCTGTTCTTGATAATTCGTTGTTGAGACTGTGACATTATTATTTAATTAATTTTCATTTCTAGGATATGTACAACATTGTTTTGAAGTTGTGTCAAAATAATAGTAACACCTTTTTGCCACATTTCCCCTCAGTAATATATTCATTTCATGCCGAGCTGGAGATTACCTAAGAATTAATTGATGGATGTAGCCATTACTATCTGGTAAGGAGACTAACATGAAAAGTGAGAAATAAAACTTTCTTTGTTTTCTCACCACTTCTATTTGTAACTAACGTTACTGCGGTTTCGTCCTATAGGACATTCTTAAACTGTTTATTGTATCAGTTCGAAAATGTCCTTATAGGACGAAACTGCAGGCTCCTTAGTTAAGTACAAATAAAAGTGGTGAAAAAACAAAGAAAGTTTCATTTTAAATTTTTCATAATACGTAAAAAAAGTACTTGGGATGTATTCCTTTCATTAGTATTTGTACTCAAATACTTCTTTAAATCAATTTGCACTTGAAATTGAAAATTTTTGTAAAATTTATACTTTGTACTTCAAATACTTTTTGAAAAATTTCACGTGTCAAGTACTTTCTCAAGTACAAATACTTTACAGCACCATACAATAATGATGGTGATACTGTACTCGAATCGATTTTTGAGGGGTCAAATGATTCACACAGTTATTACGAAGCCCTGATTGGTATGGTGTTTTAGGAAATGATTTTTTTTTCAATTTTAGTGACAATGAAATAGCCCTGAATGTATTGAAATATCTAGATAACCTAAAAAAACATCACAATTTTGGAAGAATATCGGTGATGAAACAATCTACAAGTGTTTCGTAATTTTCTACTTTCTTGTTCCCTAAAAACTCCGAAAAATTAAACTAATTCAACGTTACTTAATTTTCGATCAAACTGTTGATCACTAAGTAGTGAGCTTGAGCTTTGCATCACTGAATTTTGGGAAAACGTCTTCAAGATATTTGTTTGATGCTTTTACAAAATTTTTCATTAACCCCAGTTTAATGTGTAATGGAGGTAACAAAACGTTTTTGGGATTAACAAGAGATATATTCTTCACGTTAGCTTGACCTGGAATATATTTTTCTCTCCGAGGACATTCTTTTACTCTGTGTTGCCCTACTGTTCCAAAGGTGAAGAAAACAGCAAAACTTTGTAAATCCGCCCTGAAGACTTAGTAATAGTCTTATGACTTTAGGTCATCACATATTTGCCCTTTATACGTATTATAACTTATATTGCATTTAAAATAAGTGACATACTTTCGTGTGTTTCCTTCATGGCAACTGCATATGCAAGAGGAATAGAGGGCCTTTTGTAACCATTATGGAACAGAACGGTTTTGAACTTGTTTTAGACGAATCTATGAATAAACGCCATTCGTCCAGGTTATATGCAAATCCTAATTTTTCTATCACACCATTTGGATTAACACAAACACACATTTTATCCTGCATAGTAAAAAACGAGGATAGCTCATGGTTATGGTTCCTAAATATTATAACTTTGGTTTTAGGGGCTAGTAAATCCCATTGTTGTTATCTAGACCCCAATAGTTCAGAATTCTCTTTGAACAAGTGGAGGTTCCGAACTAGGTCATTTCATTCAGATTGTTCGATTGAATGGGGTTTCGCACAACAAAGACCTGCTTTTGGCATTACAGTCGTAAATTGGATGTAATCTAGTGTTACATAGACTGACTATGGTCATTCGTCTCTATAATAAATGCGCCAAATAAACACGCCCTTGGCTATTTATCATTTGAGCAATGAGTAGCAGGTACATTGAAACTAGTCGTAGCGAAGTGATAGTTAAACACAAAAAGTGCAACAGTGAGGAAATTAACTATGAATCAAGTTTGATAATGTCCAGATAATCGACATTGGCTCAACTTCAGAGGCTCAAGCCAAAATATGGTTGCAGCAAAATCGTACGATATCACAAATGATAGGTTCTGTAAACAATTCTAATTCCAAGATGCTGAGACCTGGAATTAGCCTAAATTTTCGTGATTTCTGTAGAATCTTTCGGTTTCTAATAGTACTATCAAATTCTTGTTGAACATTTTCTTACTTTCTTTTCCAGGCAGAAAGTATCATTAATCTTGAAATAGTATACATATTAGTCAATTTATAATTTTTGCGGGGGCATACCTATTTACGTTCAGAAATAAACCGAACTGTGGTTGATCGGGTACGACATACATTAGTAGTTTACATGAAATCATGTCCGTGATTAATACGAACGTCAAAGAATTATTATCTACCGCGATATTTCGTTGACAAAAATAATCCAGGTCAGTTCTGTTGTCACATATAAGGTTGGGATGAGTGTCATTATATGAACAATAAAGATGCTGCAGAGGGAATTCGAAGCCGAAATCCACAATCGATTTTGTGTAAAATACTTCAAATTCTTCAATTTCGAGATAATGTGCGATTTTCTTTGATTTCTGTGGAAGAAGAATATGCCATGAAAAATAAACTGTTAGAGAATCTGAAACATTGTTACTTTCCTGTTATTGATTCTTGGACTGGAGTAATGGTTGTATTGAAAGTTTTGTCAGAAGTAGAGCTGGAGTTTGGTTTTTGATGAATTCGATAGATGATGTTTATCGTTATATAGAGGCATTAAGACTCATTCACAAGGTGCGAATGATTCAAAAATACTACCTTCACTATCAATTTGTAGTTCCATTAGTACAACTTCGCATATGAGGTGAGTAATTCGAATTTCAGTTGAGTCCATTTTAGGATTTGTCTGAAGACGTCAATAAGTGTATTCACTTCGTACCAAAAAACATTTTCACTATGTCCACGAAGAAAGGTTTCTTTTTAATCAGGAATTGGGTAATTTTTTTGTTGTTTTCGAAAACCCTCAAAGAAATGATGTCACTAGTTTCATACTACAGTGTTGTGGATTATTTCAACTTACTATCTAGCAAACACTGGCAAAACTGCCTCATTTTCAACGTACTCTGTCTTAACGGTCGAAATTTACTTTACAGTATTGAATGATTTGAATGTTTAGGATTATTGCATAATTTTTGTTTGGAAATTCGTTCGAAAAGTGGACCATTTATTTATAGTTCCACGCTCTGCATTGAGTGAGTCAAACTATTACATCGTAGGTTTCATTATTTTCTCTCAGCATCAACCAGTTCGTACAAACTTATGTCATTTCACACGAAATGAACTCAAGTTGCTTTGGAACTCTCGGCAACGAAGTAAGAAAGCAATTTCTGTTTTCTTCGCAAGTGAAGTTGAGGACTCACTTCGAATCAACCATATATATATATTTTTGAATGATGCAACTAATTTTCCTTTATTTTCAGTATTTCAATATTAAATTTTACAAAAAGGATTTGAAGCTTTATATCTTCTATTAATTATCCGCGAGCGCTTTCGACAGTTGGTAGTACTGTCATCTTCTAGGCACTCTCAAACTGCAGTTTGAATATAAACCTAGAGAGAAATGGATGACAAGTGAAAATTTTTTCCAAAATTTAGAGTCATCCTTCTATGCGGTTGTCAGTTTTCAGAAGGTCGACCTTCAATTACAGTTTCACATGATAAAAAACGATCTTTTTTCTCATCGGTCCAATTTAGGTTATTTCAAAATATATAACAATCTGGTATGCTTTTTAATTAAAAATTTCAATAATTGAACTCAACTGTAACTCTATGAAAACGCTCAAGCGAACCACGTGTTGCGTGTTTCTTGAAGACAACTTGAAAACGGTGAAGAAACGAGGGAAGTCTGAAATTTTCTGACCTAACAAAGATACAAGATATTTTTTCAGATTTATGTTCATCTTTCAACACAGTCTCCTTTTGACACCACACACTTCCCCCAGTGATGCTCCCATCTCTGTAACCTGTCCAAATAGTATTTTGCGTTTTTCTCTGCAAAATAATCGTACTCGAAGGTGATTGCCCCTTCATTTGACAGAAATCTATGTCCTCCGAGCATAATTTCTGAATAAAAAACAAAAAAATCGATTGGGGGCTAGATCTGGTGAGTAAGGCGGATGGTGAAGTAATTTAAACACTAATTTGTGGATTTTCGTCATGGCATTCACTGAGGTGTGAGACGGTGCGTTGTCTTGGTGAAACAAGATTTTTTATGCAAATGTGGCCGTTTTTCTGCTTTCAGCTTGTCAATTAATGATGCGTAGTGTGCTCCTGTAATAGTTTTTCCTTTTTGAAGATAGTCGATTGAAATAACTCCATGACTGTTAGGTTGGTAAATGTTAGGTTGGTAACAGTTAGGTTCGTAACATTTTTGTAACTAATAAATTCAAGCTGGTTATAACTTCCTTTTCCGATTCTGAACACTCATGTTGTACATTGTGTGCCCTAATTAATAAACTTAATAATTCTGCTCTAAGATGAGCTTATTAATTATTACATCCAAACAATGACTATCTAAAAACAGTCTCCATCACTTTCCTAGCGGAAGAAACAGCGTTTCTCGTCTAACGTGAGCAAACGCGGCACCTAACACACAAACAGCTTTCTCATACCAAAATGTTGATTTGATATGTGATAAACACGTTCTTTCTATATGTTCATGATCTCTATCTCTCGCACTTCAATTCGGCGGTCGTCCGGCACCATTTGGTGAACGATATATTCGTCGGTACATGCAGATTTTGGTCGCCCCGAACGATAATAGTCTCCCAAGCTCTTACGGTCACGTTCAAATTCAGATGCCCAAAATTTCACTGTGATAAATGATGGTGCAGAGTCTCCATACAAGGAAACCAACTCATTTTCGATTTGCGTAGGCGTATAGCCTTTCAAAAACAAATATTTGATGACAGCTTTATACTCGATTTTATCCATTTTCCTGGAATATAACTGAAGTTAGTCACATATTGAAAGTATACGTCACTCTGATAATATAAATAAGTACAGATGAGTCAAATAATAATTGAAAATACGTATAATAAAACAAATGCAATAGTAATAATAATTATGGAAATGAAAGAGTTGAAATGTATACTTCGCCTAATCTGTAGGTAGTCAATTGTACACATGTAGATAATAATATCCAAAATAATAAATATCCGCTGTCAATGTTTCGGACTTTCGTTAAATCACACTAGTTTTTATTTGTCGAAATAGAGCTAGACTGGACTTAAAATCCCCTTTTGAAAGAATTAAAGAAATATTTTCATTATGGATCCCCGATAAAAAGTTTAGCTGGAACCTCCGGTGTAGGACGAATCCAGAACAATCACTTTTCCTAATCACCAGAAATGCAATACTCTTTTCAACGCGCATTTCACCAACCAAGTTGGCATCTTCAGGAGATGAACAAAACTGTTTTATTATGTTTTTTATGATGAGATAAATATTCAAGCATGCATATTTTCATGATTCTCGTTTTCTATTTTGTTTTTATTGGAGTTTTCATTGGTAGTAATGCTATCTGTGCTATATGAAAATACAGTTTAAACATAACATGAACTATATCGTATGAGTAATCTCTCAAGCACGAATAAATGTCTTATATCCTATTATCATTATTAGGTTCAATATCATTTCTCCACTTGCATACTCATGACAATTTCTCATTCATTTTTCGAAAAATCTATTTAAAATGGTTCGATAAAATTCTTTAATGACGTAATTCGCTTTCGATTCTGGAAAAATAACACCGGGAATGTATTGACTGAAAATGGAATGTATTGAGATTCCAAGTTATCGTGTCCCCATTAAAGTAATTCTTTCGACAAAGAACAATTTCATTGATAGAATCTTTTTTGTCATTGTCATTTGATGTTCCCTTTTCTCACACATGGCACTAAATTTGATAACTTCTTTTAACATGACCGACGTGTTGCTTCTTGCATACGTGCGATAAAAGCAAAGTAAGGCGGCAAAACATCTGATCTTCTTTGGATAAAAAATAATATAGTTTGAACCAGGCCGCCGAATCGCGATCTGGGGTATATGAATTAGGAATGAACTCTCATTCACATCTCTGTTTAGACGTAACGTTTTACAGGGAGATTTCACTTTTATGCTATGAAAAAATGTATTTTCCTCAATAAAAAATTTGTTATAATACTTTTGAGAGTTATCTTTACTGATTAATGTTAAATTGTAACCGGAAAAATAATTTTACCGGAAAAATAATTTCTAACCATTGATATGACTCTCTGCAAGGTGACTTATTGAAAAACATTGGTGTTTTCTTCTGAAGGGTGAGTTTTTCTTTATTTTGATTTCAGGATTCTCAACCTTTAATAATAATTTTTTGTCACTTATAGTTGAGCTCTTCAATCATAACTGACGAAAAAACTTTGAAATTTCAGAATTATCATCCACAATATTCACAAATTATTTACAAACTTCAACTTCAAGTGTTTTTGTCGAGGGAACATTGGTGTTTCAATCCAGCCACTGAACGCTATATATTTTTTTTGAGGACAAAACACAAGCACTACGGGAAAATCCTTAAGGCGCTCTTAGAGCGGTGCCTGTGCGAAAGTAGTGATTCACATTGGATTTGAATCGCTGGAGGTTCAGTGAAGTTCGAGGTGTACTGAGTTGAACCTTAAAACAATAACCAGCCACACTCCGTCGCGTATTTCTGATATGTACCGCTCTTGCTGGAATCAAATGTGCCATGTCACTTAAACGCTTCTCGTGAAAGTATCTATAGAAGAGAGGCAAATCTCCAACATATCTTCGATGTTCCCGACTATAAAGGTTGCAAGTGATGTTTGCGTCTCCAATCAGGCGGATGTCTCTTTTCTGGATGGAATCTAGCAGCTTCAGGGTATGTTTGGGGGCGTAGCTACATACATGTGCACAATACTCCAATGAAAGTCTGATCTGAGCTTTATAAAACATCAAAATTTGTTGAGGTGTGTACAGTTTTCTGGTTAGGAACAGTGTTCCAAGCTTTTGAGAAGCAGCGTTTGCAATTCCAGCGACATGATTGGTGCCGTTCTAACCCCGAACAAACTTATCAAAGCAGAAAGCGAAATTGTCTGATCTGGCAATTATATCCGGTTCGGAGCCTGAGTTTTTGTTGCATTGAATTGAACCTGGTTACTTTAACCCCAATTCGAAATTACTCCTAGATCCTCATTAAGATATGCAACCTCTACTGCCTGTGAAGATGTGCATCCGCAGCCCATGTCCTGGAATCCAAATGTAAAGATGAGACAAGTGTGCTGTCGTCAGCAAAGCAATACATAAAGTGTGTTTATTCAGAATGTGTGTCACCAACGTAACCATTCTGGACAAAATAAAGAAAACTAGGGAGAATATGAAGTCTATAATTGTAATAAATATACAAAAATTGAATTTGAGACTTATATTGAAATTCGAATACTTCTATAGGAGAACCAGTTCACTTGAATTAGAAAATGGGAAAGTCAAGAACAAAACAGAAGGGATAGAGAGATAATGCATATCATCTTTTCTGGACTGGGACTTGAACCGGAAGGAATAAGGATTGGATAAAGAATCCAAGTAATAAGGAACGTGATTTTCGAAAGTAACCTGAATAACTTCTATTTGCTCATCGATACCGTAAGATTGCCGTAGATGTAGCACTCTTAGGGCCGCGTTATGTCTATGGATATAGGCCGTGACCGCATATGCTGGACATGCTGGCACCAGGTGCATTGGGGTCTCGAACGCCTTGCGGCAGGCCCTGCATCTTCTGTCAGGAACCTCTATACGCATTACGCGACTGCGGTAGACTAAGGAGTTGAAGACACCATCTTGGCATGCCATGATGAACCCCTCAGTTTCCTTAGGACCATCAGTTTTTAGTATATTCATGATATACTTATTATTAGCACTTTGGTGAACAGGGTAGCTGATGGTTGATATTCTTATCATTTTCCATGAAACATTAATTTCAGAATTCCATGGTGTCAGCCTATGGCATCATAATGGTTTTTGGACTGTTAATTTCAATACCTCATGACATAACACTAGATTATCTTCGAGAAAAAAAAATAAAACTAATATTATGATCGTAATTTGACAATATTACATTACTCCGATCATTATTATGTACATCCGTTCGTCTTCGACATTATCACGACGTTTCGGCAAGATCCCACTTGCCATATTCATGTGCTCTGCTTGGTAGCTGAATTCGAAACTGAACTGAACTTCAAGCAGAGCAAGTGGGATCTTACCGAAACGTCGTGATAATGTCAAAGACGAACGGATGTACAGATTGGGACAAATTGGAAACTTTCAAAGGGGAAACTCCTGTTTTCAAACTAGATAGATGAAAACTGATGGCTTTGTCTGCGGGTCAAATTTTATGACAATGGTGAAAACCGTATATTATTATTTCTATGAAAACATTTTCAAAGCACTTTTTTACATAGAATTCAATGGTGTAAAAAACTAATTTTTTCAAATGAGATATCAATTTTTTATGACAATGGTGAAAACCGTATATTATTATTTCTATGAAAACATTTTCAAAGCACTTTTTTACGTAGAATTCAATGGTGTAAAAAACTAATTTTTTCAAATGGGATATCAATAGTTATTAATGAAAAACCCTGTATATTCCTGCATATTTCAATAGATCGTAAAATTACCTTTTAAAAAATTTAACACACTTGATGTTCTGCTAGAGATCTGTGAAATACAGAGCTTTTAGGGTTTTCATGTAGACTTTGAAATAAACACTTTGATCAAGTCGGCTTTGACGACGCGGCGATGAAACAGAGAGAAATTGTTCAGCAGTCCCTATCATATGTTCAGAAAGCTTTCCACAGCAGTAATTGAAACGTAAATTTTCGATAAAACTGATAACAATTTATAATATATTTACTAGCAATAGATGAAACTTCAACAATAATAATGATGAAGAACAAACAATGAAATATATTTCTTCAAAGAAGGTGTTTGGAATTACTACAATCTTCTCCTACAGATAGGCGACACCTTTTCTGAACGTTTTTTGCCGCATTAATAGAAATAGAGTGAGAGAAGCAAAACTTTGCATTATAGCCGATTCCAATTCGTATCTAGAATTGGTCGGCAATTCAAAAATAAGATCGTTCAACCTTCCCTAGAGCTAAAAGTCCATAGACGTTAGGTTTAGTGACCTGGCAGGCTAACGATTGAGTCTTTGGTTGGCAATCAAATTATTACTAACATTTGTCTGAGCTTCATCAGGGGCAATTCATCAACAAAAGGGTTCAATATTTTGCCTTAAAATATCCAAATAGCTCTGAGATGTGATAGTGCCTTTATAATTCATAATTCTCATACTTCATTGCGTATGTGTTTGAAAATTGAACAATAACCAGTGAAGATATGCATTATGTTTCATCGCCGCGTCGTCCAAAGGCTACTACCAAAGAGGAAAGACACAATTTCTCAAAAACGGAATGTTTCATCGACATAAAACGTTTCCACCTTGTTCAATGACTAAGTTTGATGTTTGAGAGTAGGTGAATTATCAAGTCATACTTGCTAATGAAAATAATTGAAACACAACTGAGTAGAGTTGTAATTTTTTCCATCTGTGATTAGTCTTCAAGTTGAGTAAGTGAGTTATGAATTTGGTCAATTGTTACGAAAGGTCAAATAATTGCCGCTTTTTCAATAGAAAAATGACTTACAGGCTCCGATTTCCATTTTCTGAAACTAACCTTAATTAACGTTGAATTGAAAACCAGAGAGTAAAGGAACATACAATGTAAAGAAATATAAAAATGAAATATATATAATTGGTTGGAGGCAGTGCCGTTGCCATGGGGGGATGGGAGAAACCCCCTCCTTTTTCGACTTGGGAAAAAATTTGGAAAAGTTGGGAAATTTTGGGCCACGAAGATAGAAAAAATCAAAGTAAAAAAATGAATAAAAATGAGAGAAAAGAAAAGGAAGGGTAATAAAAGAAAGGAAAGAACCAGGAGAAAGTTGGGATTTCACAACATGCATAACTTGAAGGGAATTCTGAGTTGGTTGAAGTCTTCAAAAAAGTTTAATTTCTCCCAAGTAAGAAAATAGCCCTGAACAGTACACAAATTTTGAAGTGACAATTTTACAAAATTCCCAATTTTTTGCTGTTTTTCCGACTTGGAAAAGTTGGGAAATTTCGGGCCGTGAAGATATAAAAAATAATAGTAGAAAACAATCAGCACAATATTATTTAAGTGTTGTTTCTTTTCATTTGTATTGAATATTCCTATACATGATGGATATTGTGGAAGACCAAAGACCTTGGTCCAAAATCACGAAAATTTATTTTTTGTTTGTGCATACCCTAACGGGCATAAGTATTCAGCCAATCTTTGGATAGCTGAGTAAGAAAATTAATATATTATAGTAGTAACTAATCCCTCGGCTTTCATTTCTTCGAAAGTTGGTAAATTTTGCTGGTGAAGTCGGGAAAATTTGGATTCCTTCCCCCCTCCCCGGTTTTTCTTTTCGCTACGGCCCTGGATCTACTATTCTATAATAGAAATATCTTGCAGTATCTGTAGACTTCGACAGAGGCACTGTCAAAGTCTACAGATGAAGTGATGAAAGTTTTGAAGAATCTCCAAATACCAAGAGGAAATTCTTGAGGAGACCTCGTTTCTTGTACACCCCTCAACTAGTATTAGAACAAACAAAGGCAACAGCGTGTGTTCGCTGGTTGGGCTCTGGATGAGGCCCATTTCTGGATGAATAGGCACCTGAACAAACAAAATTGTCGAATTTGGTGATTTACCAATATATATATATAAGATCCAAGAGTGTTCAATGCATTTGGAAAAAGTCACTGTTTGGTGTGGATTTTGGGCTGGCGGCGTGATCGGTCTATATTTCTTCGAGAACGAGGTTGCCAGGTCATCACTGTCAACATCGATCACTATAGATACATGATTACCAACTTTTGGTCTAAATTAGGTGATCTGGACACCGACACGTGGTTTCAACGTCCACACAGCTCATGCCACTTCGAATATTTTACACAAGCGATTCGGAGACATGATCATCTGACGTGGAGGTGATGTGAACTGGCCACCAAGATCATGCGATTTGACCCCGTTAGATTTTTTGTGAGTCTTCCCAAGTTGCTGGTGTATGCGAATAAACCACAAACCACAGCGGCCCTCAAAACCAACATAAACCATGACATCAATAAAAGTCAGCCTGATTTATGCGCCAAAGTCATGGGATATTGGACATTTCGGATACGCTTCACCCGGAGAAGCGTGGCGGACATTTAAACGATGTTACATTCCACACATAATACCATCAAAAAGCCTTTTAAACGAATAAAGATAATATGTCATACAAAATTTGTTTCATTTGAATTTAAAGATACGAAGAGCATTATTCTTCTATGATGAAGGTACAAATTCAGAATTTGCGCGAAGGGAATATTTCGTGAATGTGGCTTGTGAAATATTGACATAACGTTCTCCATCCAAATAAAATGGCAACCATCGTCCATAAATGAAATGGTTTTGATAAAAAATGCATTTTTATTTTCCATTTCTCTGTTTGTATATTTTCCGGCAACTGAGAGGGCGTGAAATATTTCTGTCTGCTTAACAGAAATGAGATCAAACTCTTATCTCTGCATGGCCCGTGACTATGAAAAGCAAAAATTGAAGAGTCCCTATTCATGTCAGCTATACTACGCACCAAATAACTTGGTTGGGTTTTCCTAAACGAAGAAACCATAAGCACCCTTCCACATGGGGAGCTTCATGTCTCTCGTTTCCGAGAGATAGGTAGGCTCAAAGGAAGGCGTCAAAATGAAACGAGTTCAATGGAGTTTTCAGACGGAGAGCGGAAGCCGCCACGTCTCGGAAGACGAGAGCTCTCACGTCTCCTGCACGTCCTTAAAATGTCCTCCTCAAAATACAAAAGGATGAGTGTGGGCTTCCACACGAAGAGTGAAAACGGCTCTCCCTGGTTGACGCTTCACACTATTTATCATGGCAGATAACGATATGGAGCTGTTAATTAGTGCTGTCTGCAAACGACTCGCTCATTGGGTTAAATGTCTTGACATATATAAGGATCTAAATGTAGTCATAAAAAGTTGGATGGAACTCTGTAAGGTGCTAAACATAGATTTCGCAACTTTATCCATCTCACTCTGGATCGTTGACGTTTCTGTCGTTGAGGTTTTTCTCGACGGTAGGGAAGGTATATGGCAACAGCTCGCCTTCGATCCATTCTACGACTAACCTCAAGGAGCCAGGAACTAAAAAGACTCCCGTTGTGAATGGGCGGTAGGTAGGAGTGATGAACGCTTCTGTATAGGAGCGAGAAACGTGAAGCTTCCCGTGTGAAAGAGTCATAAGTGCCACTGAGTTGGAACTTTTTCAAATAAGGCACTTCAGTTTGTACCTGGGTAGGTTCAAAATCTTCAAATAATAAAAAAACAAGGTGAATTCAGAATTTAAGGTGAATACAAAAACTTCGTTGAATTAATGATGAAGTCTGAACACTTTATGAATATTCAAATTATAAAAATTGGCACTAAAGTAGACAAAAAAGCAGTTTCATACAAGTACGATCGATCTCGGCTGAAGACAAATCACCAGTCTAAACTCAAGAAAAAGGTATTTATTATTTTTTATTTTTAAATTTCAAAATTATTTTAGATTTTTTATTCCACTCCTAACATAATGATCATTCATGTCCATAACATGTATATATTCACTTTAATGAAATGAATAAAAACACTTTTGTCTAAATACCACTGGAAAATTTTATTTTATGACCGGTTTCGGGTTTCATCCCATTATCGAGTATAAAACTGAAATCTGAATTTGGAACATCGATTTTACAGAATTTTCAGGTATGCTGCAAGGCCAGGTATTTGGGAGACAGGATGCCAACTCAAAATACCATCCTGAAAATTCTAGAGGTTGTTAAACTCATAAATTCAAGAGAGGATACCTACATAGATCAAGTTGCTCGTTTAGGGGTATATGTTTCTGATTTTTAATTGGTTTGTTAATTTCCATGGCCTCCAACAGATTCATTTTTTCCCTTCATTACATATATGCAGGATTTTGAGGTTATCTTCATTTATTTTGTGGTTTGATTCTTGAAGATGTTCATACATTGCAGATTTTTTGTCCAGACGTGTTCACGCAGTCTTATTTCAAAATTTCTACCGGTTTGGCCTGTATATACTGCAGAACATTCGCCACACTGAAAGTTTACCTGAGTAATTGATGCTACTGTACTTGAATATATTATGTTCTCGACAGTTTGGGTATAATTCACTCATAAGTGTTTTGTGAACCCGAAACCGGTCGTAAAATAAAATTTTCCAGTGGTATGTAGACAAAAATGTTTTCATTCATTTCATTTGAGTGATCATGAATTACCATGAAGTAAACAGGTCATCAATCAACAATATGTATCTATTCACAAAATGGAGAGACATCTTCATCTTCTTGTCCCCGCCGAATATAAAAATTACAATATCTGGGTTTTCCACTTAGTTGAAATCACGAGGTAGAGTATGTTTCTGATAATCCAGCTTACACTTTGAGCCAAATGGAAAACGCAATTTATAATTGCCCTCTGTGACTAATCCCAATCAACTATTATTCATATAATTATTCTCTCTTCCGAATAATCAAGTAGCCTGAAAACGAAACCTTGAAACTCGTTATATTTTTACAACATATGCAATTAAATCAGCCTCTGTATGTAGACATAATAAAAACAATAGAATCAGCATACCTGGTGACCTAGAAAATAATTGCTACTGTCACATTTTTTGGTATATCACTAGTGAAGGCACATTTCAGAATAAAGATTCTTTTCTATTTAATATGTTTGCATGGTATTCAAGTATAACTTTATTGTGAGAACTTGCGGTTGTGTGAACTGAACAGTTTTCAAAACCGCAATCGTTTCAGAATACAATAAATTCCACAGGCGCGTTCATACTCACAATATTGTACCTAATAAGTGCTTTTTATGCATCAACAATTTGATTAATTAACGGTTAGGAGGTAGATATTATCTATATATCACTGGAGTTTACTCCCAACACCAAACTGTCATTTTCAACACCTCAACACGTATGTCGATCACCAAGTGATCATCTTCAAGAGGAACATTAAAATAAATATACATACAACGTTGTCCTTATTTACTCTGGGGTCTCTTCAGTATGAATAAATCTTCAAACTATCCTTATTTATACCATAGATACCTTTGCTATGTACCTGCATCTCAATTATCTTGAATTAATTTAAGGTAATAGTCAGGTAAATCTGATGAATAAAATATTATTTCGACGAGCTATATAGTATACTATTAGGTATTGGTTCACCATCGTTATTCATAATATCATTATGTTTACTTATTTCTACATTCTAGTAGGGATCTAGATGTTGTTGACTTATCTAACTAATCTTAATGAACTAAAGTCTATAGAATGGTTTTGTTGCAAAATATGGTATGCGACTGCTGATTTTTCTGGTCTTCCATATTTTAGGTGCGCTAAGCGTTTCTTTTATGTTATTTCAATAGGTATTTTAGTCTGTCCATAATATTTTGCATCGCAGTCGTCCTTACATTTAATTTCGAAATATTACAGACTTTTTCGAATTCTCGACTGTGTCCTGTGAATTTCCTGAAAGGCTCTGTAGTGTATGACTTTGAATACCACCGTCATACTATGAAAATCTTAAAATTATTCTAACGTTCTTCGTGTATTGGTCGTTTCTAAACGTCGTGATTTCGTTCAATCCTAACCTTAACTTTTTCTTCCTTATAATATCATCTACAATACCCCTCAAGATGATAAAGATATCGGTTTAGTGTTGGGATAAAACACCAGTAATATTAATTACTACAGCAAAGGTTCCAAACACTGCATCACAAGTAGATATCATCTACTTCTTTCTTTTCAAAACACTATGAAAACAAACCGTTTACCAGGTCTATCTCAGTTCAATGACCGACATACTTTGGTGAATTCACCAATAATGTCACTCCTGTATCGGATGTGACTTGGAGAACAAATGATAATTTGAATAGATTCATAAAAAGCAATGAAGGCAAAAATTCAGTGTCAGACAGATGAGGAGTATATAGGTTGACTCATTGTTCTTGTCCATAACTCCATATTGGCTAAACGGGAATAACCTTTTCCTAAAGAATAAAAGAGCATAGGAATATTTTCACGAATGTGAAGACCAATTTCACATTTGCCTCAAGTGAAGGTGAGTTGAGACTGTCCTGAACGAATTGTTTTTTTTTTGTGTTTTGTTTTTATTGGGTTATCATATCTACTCAAATATTTCAAGTGTGTAACGGACATTCAGTAATACCGTGAGAGCAAACGGCATAAAAAAATCAGGAGTCCGCAAGACAAGTAGTTTTTTCTATTAGTGGGTGCTTGAGAAATAACAAAAGTTCAAATGAATTGGACATTTATTTGAGGACATTTTTAGGTCTAGTGGTATTCGTAAAGACTATTTCTTGAAATATTCTCAGCTGAATGCATCGATATTAGAACAAAATACCTGAATAATAAGAAATTTTAACAAGGAAATTCAGTTGAAACTACATTGTTCCCATAATATATATGAATAGAGTACGTAAATAAGTGAAGTCATATTCTTCAATAATGTAAACAATAACCAACTTAATTGAAGCGGCTAGATGCTTCACCAATACGTCGTATTGCGTTTCCTTTTCGATTTCACTCAAATTAAAAGTTTTTTACAACAAATAAGTTTGATTGATATTTTGAAATTTCTGAATATCATATTATCAAAATTGTTTCAAAGTTTCGATGATTATTCATGATCATATTTTAATGTATGAATCCATTGGTTGAATTCGAATAAAAAGCGAGATTTATTGAAATTGTAAAAATGATACATAAATAGGCTTTAAGAGTCACATATATTCTATATACTATTATAAATGTAAAACTTTGTGAGGATGTATATATGTCTGTTGGCTCTTTCACGCCTAAACGACTGAACGGATTGAGATGAAAAAATTTGTTCAAAATCTGTTTTTTCGTTAACCATCTGTCGCACCCAAATGAACGACAACCCTCAGGAGTCTAAACTTGTGCGAGCTAAGGATTAAAGGGGTCTTACCTTTCAACGTGTGATTCCTAACACGTTAAATACAGCTATACATCAGAATAACATATAGGTAACAGTTTACATAGGTTTCGTGTAATTTTGATCATGATATAACGATAAATATTAGTGAGTTGGAAAAATTCTAGCTCTCTGAGGGCCATCTTGGCGTGTGCTGCCTATACTGTCTGAGTTACATGGATATAATTACCGAATGATTGTTTATCTCCAATAGTTCTGTTCTAAATAAAAGTCCGCTAAAGTCCCACAAGGTTCGGTACTGGGCCCACTTTTATTCCTAATTTACATTAATGACCTATCGTCTATAAACATCCAAGGAAAATTTACTTTATTTGTTTCATACGTTGTATGAAGTTATTGAGAATGACATCACGAAAGTGAAAGACTGCTTTGGCTCAACTCTCTTGAGCTTGAATTTATCAAAAACAAAAGTAGTGTCCTATCGTTGCCAGATTGCAGCCGTACATCTGAATAATATTCAAATTGACAATGTACCAATTTCTAAATTCCTTGGCTTGTTCAGTAATTTAAAATTCAACAAACATGTAGATACTTTGAAATCGGAGCTCTTCTCTGGATGTTGTGCAATACGAGTAACTGCATTTGAGCTCGGATCTGCAGAAGCTAGAATGGTTTACCATTCCCTTTGTGAATCCCATCTTCGTTATGATATTTGCTTTTGGAGTGTGTGTTCTACCACATGCCTTCAATTAGTATTACTCATAAAAAACGTGCAATACGATGCATATGCAAAGCCAAGCCTAGAGACTCTTGTCGGCCTCTTGTCGGCCTCTTTTTGCCTCTAACAAAATCCTAACTGTGGTCTCTTTTTATATATGAAATAATCTACCTCCTCTTCAAAAATAGGGTATTGTTTAACAACTTGGACGCGCCAATGTATCAAACCAGGTAAATATTCAGCTTTAAATTACCGCTGCCTTCTTCGACCCTAGTTAAAGATTCCATTAATTACAACGGTCTCAAAATGTTCAATCACCTTCCTCAAACTTTAAGAAGCCTAAATGACCTTAGAACTCTTAAGAAAGAGTTGAAAGACTTGCTTTCTGTGAGACCTTATTATAGCTTAGCAGAATTCTACGATGATAATTTTAATTCAGAAGACTAACTGTAATATCTACGGTATTTTATTGATTTGATTTTATTCAATTTAATTTGAATTGATTTATTTAATTTTATTGATCATGTTTTCATACCCTGAACGTATCTTATATTTATATGTCTCTTTTCAGTTCATGTTATCACTTACTTTTAGTGATTTTACTTTTGTGATTTCATGTATATGTTATTTATATTTCGCATAAGACTTTGTCAATAAGAATTTATTCTTCAGACAGGAAAGTATATTTGAATTGAATTGAATATATTTCCATACCATGGAAATACGGTAAAACTGTGGTATGGGACTTTACTTGCGTTGACACGGTCGCGGCTTCCCATCTAGCCAAAAGTTCCAAGTCTGCTGGAACTGCAGCATTGTCTGGCAAGAAATTGAAANCAGCTGAAAAAGCAAATGCGCCACTGGAATCAATGAAGTCGCCCCGGAGCGCCAATTAATTTTTATTGTTGTATTTATTTTATTTTTATCGTTGTCTTAAGTTATAAGTAAAAAAAAATATATGGTTTTCTATCATGTGGTTGCCACTATATGCAAAATACTGAGCCATAAATACAATTAACTTGGATACTTTTTTTACAATGCACGTTTTGGAATATCTGTCGAATTCTTATAAAAATTGATACAATTGTCATTTTAAGCATTTGATACTGATAAACTTCCTTTTACACTAAGTAATTTGGACGAATCGTTAAAAAGTTATCACGATAAGATTAACTTGACGCAACGTAGTAAGCCATTACGCGTCACGTTTACTGTGAGACCACGAGGGACGATGTGCGAAGATAGAGGGACGAACTGAGAAATGAAGCGCCATCGCTGAAAATGCGACCCGAACGCGGGCAGACACATGAGGGCGGACGTCATTGACGCTTGTGTTAGTTTTGCGAATTTTCAATAGGTAACATAATTCGATTCTCGAAGCTATTCGTTACTTAGTCCAGTTGGCATTTTTACTTACTGCATTTTTAAAGTAAAAATACGGATCACTCGCTGATGTCCGTTCTTATATTAATGTACAGTCGAAGCGACTAAACCTAAAATCTTGAAATATGCAAGCAGGTTCTTTGTATAGCGTAAATAAGCATTGCAAGCAAAGATTGTAATTCAAATTCGTCAGTTTTGAAGTTGGAAACCTGAAGTTCTGGAGTGATATAAAAATATTGTAACTATTTGTTTAAAATGGTCTGTCTCGAAACTCAATGTGACAAACCAAATTCTACGCGGCTTCGCCCGCGTAGAATTTGGTTTGTCACATTGCGTCCATCTTTCACACTGCTGCCTATGTGAGTGATGATAAGACGACGACCTTTTTCAACTGGAATTTTCAAACCAGTGGACCAACCTTCCATAAAAGCTTGCCTTTCACTTTTAATGTTCTGATCTTGCCAAACCTTCAAGACTTTATGACCCTGATTGACTCATGTTTCATCCAAATAAAAAATAGATTTACCTAGTGCTCTGGCTTTCTTTATTTCTCTTGAATAGTTTCTTCTCCATTCTACAATCTCTGATATTTCTATCAACATGCTCTTTCTATCTTGCTTTCCAAAAGTGGAATTCAGCTCATGTAATATCTTCCGTAATCGAGTTCTTCTTATATCAGGAAAAAACTGTCTTCACGAATAACTGACAAAACTTTATTTAATGTAGGTATTTCGTCTTTCGTGTGAAAAGAGTGTATTGTTCTCCTAATAGAATTCTTGACTTCTTCATCGATAAGCAAACACTTTCTACCAGTGAATACTTTCGGCTCGAAAAAGTTGTTGTTTACCATAAGTTCCTCGAGAATTCTAAAAATTGTCGATCGATTGACACCGGTCATACTTGCGCATTTTTGCTCTACTTCCTCCTTATTTTTTATTTCGGATAATTCTTAAATAATTATATACATTCATAACAATTGTTTTTTCATTTATATTTAATGGTAACAATATCGGAAGCTTCACGATTCCCGAACAACTAGCTTTCATGTTGTATAGCTGTTTATTCAACGTGCTCTCAAAGTAAACTGAAGAATATCACGAATAACCCCGCTAAAAAGCCAAGTCGGTCTTATTGATGGGTGCGATGTGTCTGTTGACAGTATAATTCAAAGGAATATCTATTTATACCGCCTTTAAAAAAAAACAATGTTTTTTCAATCCCCTTCAACTAAATACCTATAATCGAATTCATTAGGATTCGCTTCGACGATTTCAGTGATGAGAGTGTCAATAGTAGTTTCCAGCATATTTAAATGCAGTTCCCCTGTTGAATTTTGATCAATAAACAGAGGTTCAACAATATGGTTTCCCATCAATATTCCTGCCCACACGTTACTTTTTTCTGGATATTGAGTATGTGTTTCCTGGAAGGTTGGTGTCACTCCAATAACGACAATTTTGTCTGTGAACATTACCGTTTACAAAAAGTGTACATTCTTCACTGAAACAAATATTGTCAAGATAGGGATGTCTTGCAATGTTGTCCGTCATGATTTCGCAGAATTATCTTCTTCGATCAGGGTCATCTTCAGTTAATTGTTGTACCATTTTAATTTTGTATGGATGATACCTATTTCTCTTTAAAGGTCTCCACTCAGTAGAAGGAGACACCTCACAAACATTCGCGACGGAATAAGTAGACTGTTCAGGATAAACTACCATTTCACATGCACTTGCTGTTCTTCCGGAGTGGACGGATGACCTGGGGGCTTTTTGTTATGTACACTTCCGCTAGTTGTGAATTTGGATAGAAGTTCCCTCAAATATTTTCTATATATAGGAAGATTCGGAAAACTCATTGAAAATCCTTTCTGTCTCGTGAAAGTTACGCGTCGCACCGTAAAAAAATCGCTTCTATTTTTTCTTCCAATGGACGAGAACTAACCATTTTAGAGACCCCCCTTTCTATTTGATTTTTTTTTCTCTGATGGCACCCAGTCGCCATCTTGAAAGTTTCGTCTGTCATATTCACTTACTATGCTGTTGCACAATTAAGGTTTCAATCTACAATTAAATGTAGATTGAAATCTAAATAAATTCTACATTTATACTATTTGTTCTGTATAAGATGACCGAAGTTTTGATTGTTATGAAGGAACTAGCTTCTCTCAAACTCACGATATAAGTCCTGAAGAAGAAAATAAACATTTTCGAAAGCTTGACATAATACCAAAGAGTTTTTATCACTTCCTGGCATCCTCAAAATTGATTGCAACCTCACAAACAGAAATCACATAGTGATTTCGAAGTATTTTCTTCAACTGGCCAGTCATGACCAACCCATATATATAACCATATATATACATAATATTGTAAACAACTTATTTCAGAATTTTCAATTGATTATATTCTAGCCAGGATTATTTCAGCTAACCCGATTTATATTTTAACATATTAAATTTGGATTAAGATCGTTTCTATATTAAATCTGCTGCTAACAATTCTTCTTAGAGGATATTCAGTTCTGTTTCGACTATTGACATAACACATTACTTTCAGTTCTTTGAAGCCTCTGTGGTGACTCCGTCTTGTGACCCTCACCTCACTTTGTCTGAAAATCGAATCAAGGCTACTGCGGAATTTTTCCAGTCAGCGTGCAAAGCTGGACCGTGGGTGAATGATCCTGTCTTAGATAACCAACTGAGTGAGTTTTTTAAATGAACTTGATGTCGAATCACAATAATAAGGAAATTTGGAAAGAAAATCTGTCGAGAGACAGTATTTTTATGATTTGGGAAAAGTATTTTATTCAAAGACCAAGAAATGTGACAATACTTATGCGAATGAAGTTTGTAGACACAAGCCAAAAGTGATATTGAAAACGGTTGGTGAATAAAACGGTGAATAATAATTTGCCCAGTTCAAAAAGTCTCGTTTGCAAACACTTTTTTGGCGAATCGATATATTGATGCAACTAATTTTCCTTTATTTTGAGTATTTCAATATTAAATTCTACAAAATGGATTTAAGCTTTATATCTTCTATTAATCATCTGCGAGCGCTTTCGACAGTTGGTAGTACTGTCATCTTCTGGCACTCCTCAAACTGCAGTTTAAGGGGTGTTCTCAGTAAGACTATTGTCATTAACTTTAAAACTTCCACATCTGGAATGGAACATAAGTACATTGAATACTTATAATTGATGAAGTGAAATATATAATTTCAATACCCTTAATTTTCAAAATAGAATATCAAGGAGTAATTTCATTAATTTCTACAAGTTTCAGTGAGCAAATATATGTGAATGTTATTAGAAAAAACAAAGAAATGTAGTATGTTGAATTGGCATTCTACTCATGATAATTCGATTCAATAATATTGATTAATTGTTCAATTCAAACAAGAGTTGGGAATGAAATACTGATAATGGAAGTATACTGAAGGAGTAGGGCGGGCCTATATCGAAAAAATTCAACGATTCATTTTCGGAAGTAGGAGACAGCTCAGCATATAAAACACCCAACATGAAATTTTCGAATCTAATGAGCCAATTCTCAAAATGAAAATTAATTTTTGCTCTCATTCGTAAATGAAAAATAATCAGAACTGAAAAATGTCAGTAATAGACGGTATAAAACAAAAGTAAGGGCACCTATGTTAACGAATCTTATTAACTGCAATGGAAACCGGAGAAATCCCCCTGATTTTCAAGAAAGCAGTTGTTATAGCGATAAATAAATGAAGACCAGAAAATTTAATATAGTAAACAAATATGTGAATTGGAAACCCTGACGAATGTAATGCCCTAGGTAATGTCCTTGTTCCATTGTTGTGTTCTTTATATATGGATTACCTATTTAAAATTTAAACAGATGGTAATATCATTCGTTTTCCGATGACATGAGCATTTCATATCCAATCGATACGCGAGATGAGCTGAAAAATTAAACAGAATGATTTTATCAAAATTAGTGATTGGTTCAAGCACAAAAAACTCTCGATGAATCCCGATAGAATCCATTCTATTTCTTTCACAAGATACGAGTGTCATGAAAATTGAGTATCTTGGAGTAACACTCGATTCACATATGCCATGAAATTTCTACAGTAGTCTAGTGAAAAAAATCAGGCCATTATTATACAAATTAAAGAGCCTGAGAAACATACACCTCAAGATATTATAGCTTACGTTGGCAATCACGATTGCCCTTTCACCCTTTCATTGGGTGGGTGTAATAGCCACTGTACACTTGTAAAAACTGAAAGTTTGTCACAGAAATAATGAGAACGAAATATTAATTCATTAAACGATTCATTTGACAAAACTAAAATTTCAAACCTGCGAAAAATATATGTGTATAAATCAATCATATCAAAACACAAAAATAATCATATATCACTCAATCAATAGAAACTTTTTTGTTTCTTTATTTTTCTAGACTTTATATATTTTTATTGTGTATAGTGTGTTTTATATTTTCTTTCAATTATTATTCAAATATTCAGAATAAGTACTGTATTGTGAAATAACAAAACAGGATAGCCCAATGCGCAACCATAAAGGGTAAAATGGGAATCTCATTGTTTATTTACTGACATAGTAGTAGTTATGAGAGACCCGTGAAACATATATGTGAATGATCCCTGTATTATGAAAGACACAATAAAGTGATTTCTTCTGTTTTTCAATATGGTTAAAAATATCTTTTCTGTAAAAAATTTGTTTTGAATTGAAAGTTCTGTCTTCTACTTACAAAACGTACGATATCTCAAAGTAATCAATCCTAATGAAAATTGTTTGTGAAAATTTTGGGTCATCTTTCAGTATAATTTTCTCAACTACCATGATTGTCTATCGGTGGATACATGAAATAAAAACTAACTCACTCAAATGTGAGTATTAGGCAAATTATTCAATTACTGTTTTCTGGAGAGATACAAGATATTGCACAAAGAATACACAATCTTCGTCTTTGATAAATTTATGCGATATGATTTTTTGAATATAGAATGCACAAGTTTGTTATTTTTTTTATAATATTCTGTATTTTTGTATTCTATTCGATGCTGATGTTACTTGACTGCTGAGCATTTTTCAAATATAATAATTGTCTAAGAATGTATTGATGTGCACATTTTCTGCAAAGAACTGAAAAATTCAATGAAGATGACATCATTGTATGATTTAAATAAATTATATTATCATAAATATTTTGAGTCATGATATTATATATTTGTTTTCTATTTCAGACAGACTATGTGTGGTTGATGGCAAAGGACATTTTAAAAGATCTCAAAGATATTGCCCCCAGCTGGATATGGCAGTTGATAGTAAAGTAGATTGTATTGTAGCACCAGATAGGTGAGTTATAAAATGAAATATCGAATTGAAAACGAAGCTTTTCAAGAATTTCGTTTCTTCAAATTCGTGTCTCTGTATGGAGATCTCGTAAAGACTAATAGATAGAGAAACCTACTTCTTGCAAAGTACAATTTCATGACATTCGATTTCTTTCTGTTACGGAGATAATCAGCAAAACGGAAAAATTCAAAGTTTTAATTTTCCACAAAACTTCCATATATGGTATCATCTGACTTTGGTCACCTTACTTTGAAATACAAATCTGTGTTTTTTATTGACATTTTTGATCGACGATATTCAGTTTATAATATGCAGAAATAGAATTATGTTCAGTAAGATTCTACAACTCGATTGTTATTGGGTTTTCATTATTTTTCTCTAATAAGCAGTCGAATGTAAGCAATACTGACATTTATCTAGCACCTGCATTTCGCACTGATTACTACGACTATGACTTCGCGCGAAAAAATAACATGGAAAATATAAAGAAATCGAAATCGTGGTTGGATGATGAAGAATGATGTGACCCAATCTTGTGAAGCTCATACTGGGTTTTTGTCATCCCTGCAATAAACAATAGCAGCAAAAATTATACTTTACTCTCTCAGTATTTTCGAAACTGAGAAAGAAATGTCAAAACTGTGACGAAAGATCATAGGTTTGTACTTATACATTTTCAAGTTGAAAATGACGCCAGCTAGGCAAGAGCGCGATGCTTTATTGATGTTATCACTATATTTTATGCTAAAATAGATTCGAATTGCAATCAAAAGTTCAAATTTCTGAATACTCAAATAATTTTTACTGGAGTCAAATTCCTCAAGCTCAAGTGGCATTTGTTGACGTATCGAATTGAGGTGAATTCATAACGCCATTACAATCATTTTCATGACAATATGTAATTTCCTAACATTTTTCATACAAGATTTTTGAAATTTCAAAAAATTTTCTCTCAGATGAGGAAATTATCGATTCTGCAAATTTTTTTGTTTGTTTGATGTCCTCAATAGAGGCGATGGTACAAAATGTTTTACATTCGATATTACCAGAAAAATCTAACTACTTCGCTTTAAAAGGAGATATTTCAAGATTTGTAAAATGTCACTTTGAATGTGAAAATTAGAAAACTTGATTATACAGGGTGTCAATTTGGAAACTTCCTACCCTTCCAGTAAACAATATGGGGAATCGAAAAAACAGGTCTCACTGTCAAGAAAGACAGTTTCAAGGACTATTAGTAGCTCTCATAGTTCAACCCCCTAGGAGGGGTAGATGTTACCCTCAGAATTTCAAATGGGAATGGGGTCAAGTGGCACATCAATTTTATTAGCGTTCAGTTCTGCTTTCAATTGTACCCTGACCTATCATTTTTTGATGAGCATTTTTCGAAAAATAGCATTCTAAACTCACACATATTATTAGAATTTGCCTGTTCTGAAATGCATTATTGTATTGACTGCTTTTAATAAAATTAGTTGGAAGAGTAGGTGGCAATGTTCCAACCCTTGAATGACAGGAATAAATGTAATAAATGTATGTATGTGGGATTTTTCATTTGTTGGTTATTGTCCTTTCACAAAATAAAATTTAATTTGCGAGAAATACATTCCAAAGATAAAATCTACTTATGCTTACCTCATAAACTATTCGAAATGTCTTCAATTCCGCTCCAAACAGTATTGAAGTCTGGTTTTGAACTCCCCTCTAGCACTAGGAATTGTCTGGCATGCTGCTGTAATTCGTATTTTAAGTTCTTCAATATCAGAAGGTGTATTATAAACAACGGATTCAAAATGCCCCCAAAGAAATAATTCTTAGGGTGTTGAATCTGGTATTCCCGAAGGCTATTCTACTGATCCCCTTCTGCCAATCCATTTATCTGGAAATCTCTCGTTTAGCCACTGTCGGACGGAAAGATAATAATGAGTTGGAGCAACCTCCTACTGAAAATGTAACAGATCCTCCTGCAAAAGTTCATTAACTTCTGCATCCATTCGAGTTTCTAGTTCATCAGTTATGAGAGAATCAATAGTCTCTTCAAATATTCGAAGGTACAGATTGTCAGTCAAGTTTTCTTCCAGAAATGATGGACCGATAATGGCATCTTCAAAAATATCAGCTCCAACATCATCTTGTTGTGGGTGTTGTGTATGCCCTTTCCAAAAAATAAGTGGGTTTTCGTCACTCAATTTTGTCTATTAACATTGCCACTCATCGCTGAAACAGATGTATAACAGAAGATTAGGGGTGGTATTGACTCGATGAGACAGGATGTCACAAATCTCTATTCTTCTATCATAATCATCTTCTTGGAATTCTTGAAGAATCTGCATTTTATAAGGATGAAATTTATGCATTTTCCATGCTTTTCTCAGTCTCGCGTGACATTCCCCTCTGTTCTGATACTGATCGTAAGGAGTTCGTGGGCTCTGCAGCAAATGTTCCCAAAACTTCAATTTGGACTGCTCCATTAGTACTCTGGGGTTATTTCTTTTATTTATTACTGAAATAGTTTCGTAAAACATATTTACCAAACCAAGCACTTACCAGTGACTTACATTACAATTCGGATGTCTTTCGTTAAAAAGGCATGCCGCACTTCGTAGGCTCTGCAACAAATGTTCCCAAAACTTCAATTTGGACTGCTCTATTTAGTACTCTAAGGTTATTTCTTCCCGTATTTGTCACTGAAATAGTTTCGTAAAACATATTTACCAAACCAAGCACTTACTGGTGACTTACATTACAATTCGGATGTCTTTCGTTAAAAAGACATGCCGCACTTCGTGCGCACTTTCAAACTTCGACATAAGCCATAATAATTTCAATTCTGTCGTGAAAACTGTAAACCATTTTTACACTTCAATACACTTATTGAAGTAATCACCAAACAGCCCAACTGTATGTACAATACTACCATATCGTTCAAATTAGCGAACCAATTTTTTTGGTAACATCTATTCCTTCCAGGGGAATGAACCACGAGGGCTACAAATGGTACTTGAAAGTTCCCCCTTGAGAATAAAATTTACCTGTTTCCCCACCCCTAATATCCTACTGAAAGAAGGATATTAGTGGTGGGAAGTTTTCAAATTGACAAATTTCAGTACTTCTATTCATGAAACATGTGGAAAAGTTTTTGTCATCTATTTGTTCCACATCAATTGTAACTGTCGCGGAACTACACTTTCCCATTAAATTATTCTTCTTGCCCGGCTTACGTTAATATTTGCGACACTTTGATGTGTTAATACAAATATCACCACAAGTGCTTTAAAATTCATCAAGTTGTCTGGGAATAATTTTATGTTTTAAATTGACTTTTGTTATCTTGTATGTTTCGAGTAGATGACAAAGATGTTAACATAAATTTATAACTGCATAGAATTCCATGAATTTTATCTATTTAAAATGAAAAACTGATATTATCTGAGCTACCTTGAATTGAAACTAATTGAGATTCACTTCTCGTAATAATACGCTTGAGAGAAGTTCCAGTGTATTGATAATTCTAATGTTTTTTACAGATCGGACTGTTTACGAAAAATACTGAAAGGAAAGGCAGATTTTTCCGTATTTGCACCAGAAGATCTTATAACTGCATCCAGTGAAGGAGTGCAGTTATTGGTGACAAATGAACTAAGATACATCAACGGTAAATATATGAATTTCGTAACCATCTGATTTTGAAGGTCACCATTCTTTCACTGATTAGTTTTGCTTTGGTATAATCTTAAACGCCATAATTTCACAAAATAGGGCTATTGTAAGAAAAATGGTGAACAACAACATGCTACTCTCGACCATAAGAATGTACATAATTTCCATACAAGTTCGATAATACAGAGTACCTGATTCAGTGAAAGTGCTCGTTTCTGACGGAAAAGTTTTCCCGCTTCGTGGTGGAATGTATTCAAACTAAACTGGAAGCCTTTATTATTGTGAAACAAGTAACGAACATATAGTTAGGTTAGGTCCAAAGTGAGTGGGTCTATTCGACCCTCCACCGCAACCTGCAAGGATTTATTGTGGCTCACACCTATTCACATTCGACCAAATAAACCCAGCTTCTTAACGAAGCCGATTAGTATGTATGGTGAGTGGTTTTTCAGGTCGGATGGTAAGAGTACGGCTCTGCCGAACTCTAAAAACCTGATTCGGTCCTCAGCGGGGCAGGAACAACGTATATGCTCTGGTGCTTCATCATTTTCCAAGCAGAGGCGACACACACTGTCTTCCGGCAGCCCAAGTCTCCGCATATGATGATTCAAATGACAGTTACCTGTAAGAAGGCCTTTTAGACATCGTAGTTTATACCTACTGTAGTCCAACTACTGTTTGGTATCAAGCTTCGCCTTGGAGTGAGCCAATCCTGCAAGATTCTGCCAGAAGTCTAGGTGTTCAATCTATGTTTGGCAAAGCCTAAAGCGATGCTAATAACAGGTTCTGGTCCGATGAAGCTGCTTGCATCACCCTCCTTTACAAGGGAGTCAGCAGCCTCATGTCCTTCCGAGCCAGTATGGTCAGGAATTCATACCAGAGACAATCTGTTAAGTCTTCTTATTGAGAAGAGTCGTTTTGGGCAATTTGCTACCATAAATATTACTGGAGTTCTTTCACGTGTTTCGACACGTGTTTCGATCACCAAGTGTTCATCTTCAAGAGGAAGATCAAACAGTTTAATCTTTCTCTTGAAGATGATCATTTGGTGATCGAAACACGTGTCGAAGTGTTCAAATAACATTATTTTAACACCTCGACACGTGTTTCAATCACCAAGAGGAAGATCAAATTGTTTAATATTCGCCTTGAAGATGATCACTTGGTGATCGAAACATGTATCGAAGTGTTGAAATAACGGTTTGGCGTTGGGTCTGCGACTGAAAACACCTGCTCCGGAACCGGAAGGTGTTTTTGATCCATCTGTGAACCGACAACTATCTGCTCTTAATATTTCCTTCTCCCGGAGGATCCAGTCTCCTCTAGTGAGCATAATGAACATATGACACAAATAATTACTCTACTTTGTGAATCGTAGAAAAGTATATGTGTATAATAGACTAGAAGAGCTCTTTATAGGTAATCATCAACAATGAGTACTGAACATTCTGGCACAAAAAATCAAGTTGCTCGTTTAACAACTCCTAGAATTTTCAGGTTGGTATTTCAAGTTGGCATCCTGTCTTTTAAATACCTGTCCTTGAAGCATACCTGAAAATTCTAATAAAATCGATATTTCAAAATTCAGATTTCAGTTTTATACTTGATAATGGGGTCAAACCCGAAACCGGTCGTATAAATAAAATTTACCAGTGGTATTTAGACAAAAGTTTTTTATTCATTTCATTCAAGTGATCATGAATTACCATAAAGTAAACAAGTCATCAATCAAACATATTAAATATTGTACTTTGTTATTCCTCACTTCGGTGTCCGGGAAGATATCGACATTTATTTTCAACTGGCATCAATGAGTGACAAAACAACAACAGCTGTCTAAAACTTCAGCACTATTCTTGACCATTCATATAAATATGATGAGTTAGAGTCAAGTAATCAGCTTAGATCTTCGATGACACCAACGTAGTTGATGAAACGCCCGTCGAAAAGAGTATTACAGTTTTGGCATGTAGTAGGATTCATTGGTATGAGACAGACATGCTTATTATTCGGTGCAGGGATTTTGTATCTTCGTTTTCTCACAGCCATCTGCGAGTCACTCATTTGATACAATTCTTCAAGGAACGCTTTATGCTCAGATTATTCTGATATTAACATCAGACATTTAGTTGAAAAATTGGTTGCATTTTCAACTACAATCAATTGATATTGGGTAATGTTTCACGCTACACAATTCCTTTACAGATGAAGTCACTTTTCGCTCAGTGTTCTCATTGATAAATTTTGTATCTTCCCATCTCAAGCTTTGGAAAAACTCTTTAAATGACTTAACCCTATTTCGTTACACCACTTCTTGATATTTTTTATACATTTCAAAAGTATGTGGTTCTTTCATTGAATAGCTTTCAACTCGATGAATATGTAATGAAGATATTTTTCTGATAAGTATAACGCTTTGTATAAACATATTTCTGAAATAAGCTGGATATTCGCAATAAATATCATGACTCTCACCACACCTCATTTTACTAACAGAGTAGGTTTTTTTCATTCATGGTTTTCCCAAATATTCACATTAGATTACTGTGGTTTTCATCAGGTGATATTAAACAGAATTGTTGATGAGTATTATGTATTCCACGGATTCTGATGATGTGTTTCCTATAACTCATAAAGGTCGTATAGAAAAAAAACTATTCTGAAAGTCTAATTGTGGTTGGATATAACACATTTTTTTGCTGGTGGAACTGATTGTTCCAGATCACTGAAACACAGAACACTGCATTGGAGTTACATCGTTTTACTATATTGTTCACCTACTCATTACATAAATGAATATTCTGGATCAGTATTTAAAATATTTTCCTCTCCCAATGGTCTCAGGCAGTAGGTAGGATCTAGAAAATGTCTGCGGAATAATAACGTGGCTAAGGTTTGAAATTGGTTGACAATGTTTCATGATGAATTTCATTAGTTCGTTCTTCAGTTGTCTAATGTGATATAAAATTATTTGAAATTCCTGAAAGAATTAATAAAATTGAAATGAAAAGCTGAAAATAAAAATTAAATTATGCAGAAAACTCTGAATTGAAATGACAATAACATCAAATACAATCAACAATTGAAAGTTACTTCACGACGTTTCGATTTTTAGTATCCGCAATCGTCTTCAGGTGATGACTGGACTTATTCCTCCATGGCCCCTCTGGGGTTGAATGTCCTGAGATAAAATCTTCCCCACCGGTTACTGTGTGCAGAACATCCCATCTCGTCCATCTACCACCACTCTTATGAGTGGACCTCAACCTACTGATGGGCACTTCAGCAAGATTTACATCTGACCTCCTGCGGTCGAAAGTCAGCCTTTAGGTGCTTTCACTTTCATAATCTGTTATTTTGTTTATCGTGAATTCACGAGTGTAATGTATGCATAGGGGCCCCCTTAACCTTACCGGAGACAAGTGTCTTTTGATCGTGAACTATGTTTGTGTAAATGTATTTGTGTGTAATTGTGATCTATATATAATCTGTCAGCAACTCTCGTAGGTGGTCGTTGGTTCTGCTTCGTAGGCCTCATATGTTTATCCTATTCGCGAAATCTGGGGTCGTCCCTGTTGAGCGCTTCATGCAGGTCACGCAGCGCTGGACTATCGTGTGTTCGTTTCTTTCGGCGTGATCTCTCGTGTAAGCGTCTACGTAAGGGATTTTGAGGTCCAGGTCCCGGTGGAAGTATCTGTTTGGGGCGTTCACGGCAGCTCGTAGGCAAGCGTTCATGAACGTCTGGATACTGCGTTTGTATGTCGCTGCGCACTGGCCCCAGGCAATTGGGGCATACAGAATGATGGGAAGTAGTACGGTCTTGATGAGAAGCAGTTTCACATGGAGACCCGTGTTACTCCTGCGGCCTATGATTGGGTAGCTCTAGGCTCAGCCGCATGTGGGATCGGAACGTCAGTCAACGGAATCTCTCGTCCATTGAAGATGACATTTTATTTCGGGTGTACCAGCTTCCGAATGACCAGTATCGCCTGACTCTTGTCAGGGTTTATACTGATTTTCCAAAGATTGGCCAATTCCTCTAATCTGTCCGGTTGCTGTTGCAAATATCTGGCAATTTTTGCATGACCGGTAGATGTCGCCAGTAGAGCTGTGCGTAGAGTGCCAACTTTTTAAAGTTGTTCTTCGGCTTGGGCACGTCTGCTGTGTATGCCGAAAAGGTGTGTTGGGAAATAACTGCACCTTGTGGGACTCCTGCTTCCAGAAGCCTCATGGTAGAGAGTTCGTGTCCTACTCTCCAATGGCATCGTCGGACTGCTAGAAAAGATTCGATTAGTCTTACCATTCGTTTCGAGTAACCAAAATGAGCAATTTTGGCTACTCCGTCATGCCAAACTCTGTCAAACGCACTGGAGACGTCTAGGTAAATCACTCCGGTGTATTATCCTTTGCCCAGGTTGAAACCTTCAGTGGCATATTCTACTACGCTCAGGACTTGTAGTTCTGTTGAATGTTTTAATCTGAAACCGAATTGTTCGTCTGGTAAGATTGCTAGTTCACTGGTTCCTAGGTCACTGGTAGCGGACTCAATCCTATTAGTGATGGCTATTTATAGGTCATGCGAGTGGTTTTACCTGTCCCCTCTTCCTTCCCACCGCTTCACCGGCAATCAGAGCACCTTCAAACAAACTCTATGATATACATTAGAAGAACTATCACGACCAGTATGAATCTAATTAGAGTGATCTATTTATAATTGCTTTTCTTTTTCAGAGGAACATGAATACGAGGTGGTTGCTGTCATTGACAATAATTCGGAAATAAAAAGCAGACATGATCTTGGAGGAAAAAAATTTTGCCATCCAGGTTATGGTTACGAGACTGATTGGACACGAATTCTTTCAAATGTGAGTAATGTCATAATATTGGTCCAAGAATTGAAAAGGAAAATGGGTGGAACTTGCGTAATTGTGTGGTGTTGTATTATCATTTCGTGGGGATTGTTGACAATCGTTTATTTTTTTCAGAAATACCTTTTGTTTGTCTTCGTACTCTTGAAATACTATAGAAAATAGAAATTTTCCAATCATTTCCATATATTTACTTTTGATCTTTCTAAAAAAGACTTCGTTTCGAAAAACTACTTCTCGAGTATATAGAATTGAACAGTAAACACGTTTTTTCTCAATTTGAACAACAAACATTAAAATGAAAAGTAAATGAGATATCATGCAGACTGATATTAAGCTTCAGTAGGTTTGTTTCGGTTATGTATTTCGAACTGTTACCTTCAGTAATTGAATCGAAGATATTATGAAACGTCAAGTCAAAACGATATTAATAACCTGTCAATTTTCTAAACGTGAGTACATTTTCAACGTAAGATGTAATAAATGTATGTATGTGGGATTTTTCATTTGTTGGTTATTGTCCTTTCACAAAATAAAATTTAATTTGCGAGAAATACATTCCAAAGATAAAATCTACTTATGCTTACCTCATAAACTATTCGAAATGTCTTCAATTCCGCTCCAAACAGTATTGAAGTCTGGTTTTGAACTCCCCTCTAGCACTAGGAATTGTCTGGCATGCTGCTGTAATTCGTATTTTAAGTTCTTCAATATCAGAAGGTGTATTATAAACAACGGATTCAAAATGCCCCCAAAGAAATAATTCTTAGGGTGTTGAATCTGGTATTCCCGAAGGCTATTCTACTGATCCCCTTCTGCCAATCCATTTATCTGGAAATCTCTCGTTTAGCCACTGTCGGACGGAAAGATAATAATGAGTTGGAGCAACCTCCTACTGAAAATGTAACAGATCCTCCTGCAAAAGTTCATTAACTTCTGCATCCATTNACTTTGAACTCACTACGTGATTTCAGTTTGTGAGGTTACATTCAATTTTGAGGATGCCAGGGAGTAATAAATAGTTATAAATAGACACTGGTCACACAGTTATGTGATCACGTTTATTCGTGACTAACCTAAATCAAATATCCTCAATGTAACTATGCTGTTGCACAATTAAGGTTTCAATCTACAATTAAATGTAGATTGAAATCTAAATAAATTCTACATTTATACTGTTTGTTCTGCATAAGATGACCGAAGTTTTGATTGTTATGAAGGAACTAGTTTTTCTCAAACTCACGATAAAAGTCCTGAAGAAGAAAATAAACATTTTCGAAAGTTTGACATAATACCAAAGAGTTTTTATCACTCCCTGGCATCCTCAAAATTGATTGCAACCTCACAAACAGAAATCACATAGTGATTTCGAAGTATTTTCTTCAACTGGCCAGTCATGACTAACCCATATATATAACCATATATATACATAATATTGTAAACAACTTATTTCAGAATTTTCAATTGATTATATTCTAGCCAGGATTATTTCAGCTAACCCGATTTATATTTTAACATATTAAATTTGGATTAAGATCGTTTCTATATTAAATCTGCTGCTAACAATTCTTCTTAGAGGATATTCAGTTCTGTTTCGACTATTGACATAACACATTACTTTCAGTTCTTTGAAGCCTCTGTGGTGACACCGTCTTGTGACCCTCACCTCACTTTGTCTGAAAATCGAATCAAGGCTACTGCGGAATTTTTCCAGTCAGCGTGCAAAGCTGGACCGTGGGTGAATGATCCTGTCTTAGATAACCAACTGAGTGAGTTTTTTAAATGAACTTGATGTCGAATCACAATAATAAGGAAATTTGGAAAGAAAATCTGTCGAGAGACAGTATTTTTATGATTTGGGAATAGTATTTTATTCAAAGAGCAAGAAATGTGACAATGCTTATGCGAATGAAGTTTGTAGACACAAGCCAAAAGTGATATTGAAAACGGTTGGTGAATAAAACGGTGAATAATAATTTGCCCAGTTCAAAAAGTCTCGTTTGCAAACACTTTTTTGGCGAATCGCGAATATTTTCCCTCAAAACATTCTCTCTCATATTTTTTACATATTTTTTACAGACATAAAAAATTCTGTATCAGAAAGGGTATGAAGAAATGGTATATTCTTCATCTCTTTTTGCAATGAGTTTTTCAGCAACTTATTTATTTCACTTTTTTATTTAAGAATTGATCAGTTTTGATAATGAATTTTATTTTTCTCAGAAATGGTTCTATGTCATTATCTTCGTTATATTTTTGAGTATTCTTCATAATTCTTCTATCTAATTCAATGTAATTGAGATTCAATAAAATACTTGCAATTTTTTGCCAACAATCCATTTCTATTCGGTTGCAATCTAAGCGGCAACCAGTGTTAATTTTCCTCCCCATCAGCATCTCTGTCTTTCAACAAAGATAATGCAATTTCATGATCCCCACTTTTTTTTCCATTTCAAGTATGATTCTAAACCAGTTTATTCAACTTTTTGATTGAGTGAAATGGAAACAGCATACGTGGAAGTTGTTCCAGGTAATTAGTGTATCAGTGCAAAAAAACCTACAGTTTCAAATCCAATGTTTACTACCTACGCTTGTTTTCATTTTTGGACCTGTATTCTTAATTGATTGATTGATCAATGGAAAAATGAGGCGCGGTACTATGCTCATTCCACTGTGTGCTGGCAATATACAGTGCATTTCTTTAATGTCCCCCCCTTTTATTTTTTGAACGGGTCAACTCAAAAAGTTGAAATTTCGGATAATGGAATTATTGCATGAATACTTTATTTTGAAGTGAAATTGATAAATGAAACTTTCAAGATGGCGACTGGGCGCCATCTGGTAAAAAAAATGAAATGGAAAGGGGGTCTTGTGACACACCTTTTTGGAGCTCCTGACAAATGTTCCACAACCCTAGAATATAATGTAAATATCTTCAACTACTACAAAATGGAGGAACTTTTAATAATTGCCTGAATACATTGACATTCAACTACATAATATGAGTTAATAAGCTTGAGGTCTGTTCAGAAGATGCTCGAAATGGTTTCTTTGTACCTCTTGACATATGAACAGCTTATCCCATATTTCACGCCGAACATTTTCGAACATAGTAACGTCAATATCTCTACAAATTTTTATTATTCTCTGTCGTATATCCAATATTGAAGCAGGTTCAGTTTGGTATACCTTTTGCTTCAAATAGCCCCATAAAAAAATCCAAAGGTGTCAAAAAGGTGCCAAGTGGGCTGGTCACTCCGTAGGACCTCGACGACCAATCCGACGACCGGAAAAAGTAGTATCTAAATAGTTTGTTACTTTCTGGAGTAATGTGGTAGTGCTCCATCTTGTTGGACTATAATATCCATATCGAATTCATTAGGATTCGCTTCGACGATTTCAGTGATGAGAGGGTCAACAGTAGTTTCCAGCATATTCAAATACAGTTCCCCTGTTGAATTCTGATCAATAAATAGAGGTTCAACAATATGGTTTCCCATCAATATTCCTGCCCACACGTTTCTTTTTTCTGGATATTGAGTATGTTTCCTGGCAGTGTTGGTTTCACTCCAATAACGACAATTTTGTCTCTGAACATTACCGTTTACAAAAAGTGTACATTCTTCACTGAAACAAATATTGTCAAGATAGGTAGGATGCCTTGCAATGTTGTCCGTCATGATTTTGCAGAATTATCTTCTTCGATCAGGGTCATCTTCAGTTAATTGTTGAACCATTTTAATTTTGTATGGATGATACCTATTTCTCTTCAAAGGTCTCCACTCAGTAGAAGAAGACACCTCACAAACATTCGCGACGGAATAAGTAGACTGTTCAGGATTAACTACCATTTCACTTGCACTTGCTGTTTTTCCAGAGTGGACGGATGACCTGGGGGCTTTTTGTTATGTACACTTCCAGTAGTTGTGAATTTGAATAGAAGTTCCCTCAAATATTTTCTATATATAGGAAGATTCAGAAAACTTTCATTGAAAATCCTTTCAGTCTCGTGAAAGTTACGCGTCGCACCGTAAAAAAAATCGCTTCTATTTTTTCTTTCAATGGACGAGAACTAACCATTTTAGAGACCCCCCTTTCTATTTGATTTTTTTTTCTCTGATGGCGCCCAGTCGCCATCTTGAAAGTTTCGTCTGTCATATTCACTTCAAAATAAAGTATTCATGCATTAATTTCGTTATCCCAAATTTCAATTTTTTGAGTTGATCCGTTCAAAAAATTAAAGGGGGATATTAAAGAAATGCACTGTATGTATGCATACATTATAAACAGTTGCAAATCCTGTATGAATGCACGTCGAAAAGTTTTCAGTACGAGAAAATACGTGGCCAGTTTCGAAACTTCTCTTCCTTTCTCATATTAATGGGATGAGAATTGTTGCCGTCATGCGCCAAAAGGAAGCTGAATCCATTAGGTGATCTGAGAGATCGATATGTTCTCAACTTGCAGACTCTTTATGAATATCTTGTGTACGTGAGTGTACGTGAAGCAACATAGTCACGTGAAGCGACTCTTTCTATCCTTTTTATGTACGCAATTCAAACCTGTACGTAATCAAGATGTACATCATCAAGAATACTTCCAAGAATACTCGATTTATTATTATCGGAATTTTGATTCATTCTTTCCGTATACATTCAAACACATTTCAGATGGTCTTCGTTTTTGTAATATCTGAAATTTTTTATATCATTGTGATAAATCATTGATACTTCATTGCTAATATGCAAAAGCGTTCATGATTCGACTACTTCATCCATTTCAAATTGTCGTTCAGTCAATACTAGAACCAGATTGAAAAAATAAAAAAATATCGTAATACCACAATATCGTAATACTTTGTTGATAGTTTCTTCATATTTAAATATTCAAAATTCAATATGAGTCACTGAATTATGTCATTGGCTAATAATGTAAGATGTGATTTTTATATTAACAAAAGTACATTATCATAAGCACGTATTACGGTATTTACATCACGATTGTTGTAAAAACTGATCTCGTTTAATTTCATGAATATTTCAGTTCTTCAAATGAAACTAAATTGAAATATTTTGGATATTCGATAAAATTTTTCAATAGTTTATAAAGTTTGATTCCATATAAGTAATTTTAGAAATGGACCCAAAATTGATTTCCAATCATTTTGAAAACATTTTTTTTCATCATCGAGAGTGTTGGGCATCACTTTGAAATATTTTTCACACATATTTATCAACAAGGGAGAGCTTTATACTTTCCATTCGAGTAGACCTATTTTTGAAAGCCAAGCATCAGAAAATAGTGAATCTAAAACTGTTTCCAATGAACTCATTTTTGATCGAAAAAAAATTGGAAGATGACACCTCCGATTGGAAAGTTGAAAGTTTTGCAATGGTTTTAGAATCAAACTTGTCCTTGTCACAAACATAACAAGCTTTCTATTTCAGCAAACTCAGTATGAGTATGTTATCTTCCAAACTACCTTGGACACAACTAATTAAAGAAATCGAGTCCTCGATAGAATTTCATGTATTCACTTTCTTAATTCACCAAAACTGATGAATAATCGATTGTGTTTATTTACTTGAAACGCTTATTTCAGAGGAAAAATATCCACAACTCTGCGAACTTTGCGGATCTCCCGGAAGATGTACTACTCACGATAAGTACTGGGGAAGACGAGGATCACTTCTCTGTTTGACTGATGGTGCTGGAGATATTAGCTGGGCACGACTAGATGACGTCAAATCGCACTTTGGATTAGTTGCAGGAAGCGCCGAAGCAACTCCGGAAAGATATAGCTTTTTGTGCCCCGATGACTCCATAATTCCAGTTAATAGTAGCAAACCTTGTGTTTGGGTGGTGAAACCATGGCCTGTTGTAGCTGCAAAAAGGTATGAATAGATCACTTCAATCAATACTAAATAAAACTATAAATCCTGTTCTTTTTTCAAATTGAAAAATGATGTTTACTTATCTGCTTGCTCTAAGTCCCGTACTATATGTTCAAAATATTTTCAGTTATTAAATGAGAAAGATATATTTCTCTTTCGAATACTCAACCATTATAGAGTCTCTGAACAATAATTGAATTTCAGAGAAAAGGCAGATGAGATTCAGAAGCTGGTATCATCGCTATCACATAAGGATCAAAACACCTGGAAGTTCAGTTTATTAAACCTCATCGAGACATCTTATACAAATTTCTTCAAGTTGCCAACACTGGAACCGATTGAAAGCTATCTGGATCGGGCTACAGGTAAATCTCTTGCATAACAGTGGAGTTATCGAAATTCAAAAATGTTCTCTAAATACTTGTTTAAATCACTTATAAAATGATAATAGAGACACGACCCGGTTCATATGGGTTCATATGGAAAATGGTTCCCGTTTTTACTTGAAGAATGTGATTATGAAGAGATTAGGGCTGGAATATTCCAGCAGAACATTTTGTAACATTCTGAAAGCGTTCAACATGGTCTGGAGCGTAAGGTAACCTGTCACGTGTTTACGGTATAAAAAACATCATCCTTTTTTTTCCGACTTCAGCCCATTCGACCTGGGAAAAACGAATGTCAGGTGCTTTATTAAGTCGAGATCATCAATATTGCTGAAGAAGATCCCATGCATTATTCGCGGAAAGAGTTCTTTATAAAAGTTACCTCATCGAAGTGGCATTGTTCCACTCCGAAGTAAGTATACGTCTCTTCGTCATCCAGATGATGTACGAAACCTTCAACTACCAACTGCACATTCTCTTCGTGAGCAACACATCCTGTTAACGTTTTTCCAAATGGATACAATTTTCAGCGATCCAAATCCAATGTGAATCGCTACTTTCGCACAAGCACCGCTCTGAGAGCAGTTTAAGAATTTTCCTATAGTGCTTGTGTTTTGTCCTAAAAAAATCGTCCTCTTTCGATATGGATTACTGCATATTTATGTGTTCCGAAATTCATACCAATACATGCGTCTAGTCTTCTCCATAAGTATAGAGCTTGAGTTATTCATATTGAATGAATCGGTTATATTATGGTTTCGCCGGATGCCGCAGCTAATGAAATCTCCTTGAAATACATCCCGTCTGAAAGTGACTCCAGTTTCACCGGATATTGAGGTAGAGCGAGTCTTCTAGAGTGATATCAGTTGTTTCAAGACATCTTACTACTCGGTTTGGTATCGCAAGGCGTCTGATCAAATGCACAAAGTGTTCATGTCATGTTTTCTAGAATTCCTTGCTGTAATCGATCCATTATTCAATGAATTTGGCACCTCTTATTATTCACAACGGATTCAATATCCCCCGGAGCATACGGCAACACCGGTGTCTCGTCAATTCCAAAGGAGAGCCGAAGTTGATGATGGAGCATAATAAGGGCCACGTTATTTCCGTGGATATACGCTGAAATCGCATATGTTAGACATACTCCCAGAACATGCTTATGCATGTTCAACAACAATTCAGTGACAGAATTGTAGTCACCGCGTTCAGTGTCGAAAATAAAACCAAGTTCATCGGCCCCTCGGGCAGCTGTCTTGAAGAGAAATGTACAAGCGATTTTTTTTTACGATCATCACCATGAGAGGATCCGAACTCTTGTAGACTTTACTGGCGCCAGCCAACTACTCCGAAAGAGTAGAGTAAGATCGGAACGGCAAGCATGTTCGTGGAAGCAACATTGTTCTCTCCCGACAGTTCAGATGACCACATCTGTCGACATATTCAGTTTTTGGAAGTGATTGTTTTCTCCCGACAATTCCGATGACCAGATATGTCGAAGTATTCAGTTCTTGGAAGTGATTTCCACCCCAGAGTAAGTAAATGTGTCTCCTACATACAGATGATGTAGAATGCTTTCATCTATGAACTGCACATGCTCACCGTACATCGTTCTGTTTTGAGATATATCGTTTTATATTTGTCTGCTCCCAATTTCATACCGATAGCATTCGAATTGTAAGTTCACGCCACAGGAACCACTTTTTGAAAATACTTTAATCAGATTAACAGACTCTAATTTTCTAACAAACTTCCGAGTAAATTACGGTAGTCTTTCCTCGGTAGGGATAATACTAGTGAGTTGGTACAGCAGAGGGTTTGGAGGGTTGTTTTTGGGGTTATTGGTTATTGGGATGTCTTAATCTTGTTATGTAACTTATGGCATTTGTTTCAGATACTTTAATTGTTTTCAAAGCCCTTTGTTTGATATTAAGAAACAGTGGGTGCGAGTATTCCATAAGTGGACGACAGATTAGTTTATATATTCGGCTTGCTGTTGATATGTTTGCACCTATAATACATAATAAATATTATCGTCTTCGAGATCATGGATGGGTTTCCGTTGTTGAATTTTTCTAATTTGTTCAATATGTCGTCGATGCTTGGAATCAGATATCTATCGTCAATTATTTTCTTGTTTAGCTTATGATAGTCAACAACTATGCTCTATTTTTTCCAGAGGCATCCGTCTTCTTTGGTATAACCTATATTGGGCTGCTTCAAGAAGATGCTGATGGTCGTATTATTCCGTCATTTGACAGTTTCCGGATTTGATTATTGTCTTTTGCTTTATGACAATGAGGAAAATGATAAGACTCAGTATGAACTGGGATTTTTTCTGATGTTTCAATTCCATGTCCTGTTTCATTTGTGAATGTGAGTTTTTACTGATAATTGACGGCAACGCATTCGTTATCTTAGTAATAGCACCATGTCTGTCAATTTTGGTGAATCATGTTCTGTTTTAAAAATTTCAAAGTATTCTTTATTTATCTGAAAGGTGAATTCTTTCTTCAATAATGCCCGTGTAATAAATGATATTTTTGCACCAATCTATATCTGAGCTCTAGATATCTCTGACTTTGCCATTTATATAATGCTTAGGATATATTGATTCAATGTATCGTCAGAACGCTGTGATATTTTTTATAAAATGTATCAATGGCACTGATGAACCTTTCGAGAGTATCTGAAGATTCTTGGTTTACTGGTATAGATGTAAAAAAATGAACGAATGTAGTAAGCTTTCAATTACAGTGTCAGTCGTATTGTTCATCAAATTCATCAGGAAGAATCACCCAATAAATCTTTCAAGTTTAAATACAGTTGATACTCAAAGCCGGAGACAATATCTTTTGAATTCGAGCTAGCTAGAAAAATATTTCTGAAACATCGTTTTTTGAAAAAATAAACACTTCCTATAAACGTATAATTTAAACCATTTACTTCCTCTGCATCAGCGAATGTTACAAGCTTTTTCCTTTCTATCACTCAATAAAAGCACTGCTTGCTAATTATAGAATGTGAATAATGTTGAATATGCGTTTCCTGATTCGCGATTCCTATGTAATTCGATTTCAATTTCTTTTATTCGTTTTCATTCCTAACCTACTTGATTCCTATAAAGAAAAGTTTCATTCAAGCCGTTTTTGTTTAAGGTTACCTCAGTGCAAACAGTTTCTCAGGATGCCATCCACCGAGAACAATCAGAATTTGCACAACATCCATAATCGAAAATGCGAAATGTTCATGGATGCGAGAGTCTGCGGGAGTATATGGAGTGGAACCAGATTTGGAGTGTATCAAGGCTGATAACACAACTCATTGTATGATGGCTATCAATATGAACGCCGCAGATGTTGTGATGGTTCCTCCTGATATGGTCCATGAAGCAGTCGAGTAAGATAAACCAAATATTTGGATAGATGAATGAACATATATGAACATAAATGAAATAAGTGGTACATAATGAAAATTACTGGAGCTTAATTGAAGATAATCAAACTGAGTTTGATGATCNTCGAGGTGTTAGAATAACGATTCGGTGTTGAGATAAAACTTCAGTAATATTAATTGCAACAAATCGAGAATAAATAAAAAATCCCCTGATCAATTTTTCAAATTCAACAATTTTTCTATTATTATTTCATATTCTATCATGAAATATCTACCTTACGTCGCGGATTTCTGGACTTTTGTTTTGCAATATTTTGAAGTTCTTGTTATCAAACAAGATATTATCAGAGTAGTTGAATCTATAAAATGCTCAAAAATACAATAAAAAAAAATTGCTAGAATATCATTAAATTTTGTTTTTATTTTTTACGTTTCTCGAATTTTGTTATGTTTATATTTGTGTAGAATTATTAGAATAACGTTGTGCTGCAATCTAACTTTTTACAGCCAGTTGCTGGAAAATTTTTAAGGATGGTTTATATTTTTCACGTTTCTCCAACTTTGATATGTTGATATTTGTGTAGAATTATTAGAATAATGTTGACTTGTTGCAATCTAACTTTTGACAGTCAGTTGCTAGAACATTATTGAGGGTTGTTTTCATGTTTCACGTTTCTCAAATTTTGATATGTTGATATTTGTGTAGAATTATTAGAATAATGTTGACTTGCTCTAATCTAACTTTGATAGCCAGTTGCTAGAACACTATTGGGGGTTGTTTTCATCTTTATTAGAATAATGTTGACTTACTGCAATCTGACTTTTTACAGTCAGTTGCTAGAACATTATTGAGGGTTGTTTGCATTTTTCACGTTCTGATATCTGTATCTAGGAGAGTACATACTCTAATGGTACGAGAAATATTTTGGAGTATGGTATTATCCGTAATGGTATTATCCAAGGAAGTAGTCGCTTCCCAACAGAAATTTGACAAATTTTGCAAATTGGTGTTTGAATAATCCATTTTTTCAATGCCAAAGCGGTAGGAATTTGAAGAAACCAATCGGTATTACCAGAAGACAATGCTATCATGTTTGTTTCAGAATGCAGCATAATCAGGATTTGTAAAAGTTCCTATTTGATAAATAAGTACAATCCAACTCTTAATACGAAAGACATCATACAGAATGACCCTATCTGAAACAGAAATCAGTTATCAAAGTAGCTCCATATTTTAACACACCCAGAATTTTATGGATTTGGAGGGTTGTTTTTGGGGTTATTGGTTATTGGGATGCCTTAATCTTGTTATGTAACTTATGGCATTTGTTTCAGATACTTTAATTGTTTTCAAGGCCCTTTGTTTGATATTAAGAAACAGTGGGTGCGAGTATTCCATAAGTGGACGACAGATTAGTTTATATATTCGGCTTGCTGTTGATATGTTTCTAATTTGTTCAATATGTCGTCGATGCTTGGAATCAGATATCTATCGTCAATTATTTTCTTGGTTAGCTTATGATAGTCAACAACTATGCTCTATTTTTTCCAGAGGCATCCGTCTTCTTTGGTATAACCCATATTGGGCTGCTTCAAGCAGATGATGATGGTCGTATTATTCCGTCATTTGACAGTTTCCGGATTTGATTATTGTCTTTTTCTTTATGACAATGAGGACAATGATAAGACTCAGTATAATAAATGATGTTTTTGCACCAATCTATATCTGAGCTCTAGATATCTCTGACTTTGCCATTTATATAATGCTTAGGATATATTGATTCAATGTATCGTCAGAACGCTGTGATATTTTTTATAAAATGTATCAATGGCACTGATGAACCTTTCGAGAGTATCTGAAGATTCTTGGTTTACTGGTATAGATGTAAAAAAATGAACGAATGTAGTAAGCTTTCAATTACAGTGTCAGTCGTATTGTTCATCAAATTCATCAGGAAGAATCACCCAATAAATCTTTCAAGTTTAAATACAGTTGATACTCAAAGCCGGAGACAATATCTTTTGAATTCGAGCTAGCTAGAAAAATATTTCTGAAACATCGTTTTTTGAAAAAATAAACACTTCCTATAAACGTATAATTTAAACCATTTACTTCCTCTGCATCAGCGAATGTTACAAGCTTTTTCCTTTCTATCACTCAATAAAAGCACTGCTTGCTAATTATAGAATGTGAATAATGTTGAATATGCGTTTCCTGATTCGCGATTCCTATGTAATTCGATTTCAATTTCTTTTATTCGTTTTCATTCCTAACCTACTTGATTCCTATAAAGAAAAGTTTCATTCAAGCCGTTTTTGTTTAAGGTTACCTCAGTGCAAACAGTTTCTCAGGATGCCATCCACCGAGAACAATCAGAATTTGCACAACATCCATAATTGAAAATGCGAAATGTTCATGGATGCGAGAGTCTGCGGGAGTATATGGAGTGGAACCAGATTTGGAGTGTATCAAAGCTGATAACACAACTCATTGTATGATGGCTATCAATATGAACGCCGCAGATGTTGTGATGGTTCCTCCTGATATGGTCCATGAAGCAGTCGAGTAAGATAAACCAAATATTTGGATAGATGAATGAACATATATGAACATAAATGAAATAAGTGATACATAATGAAAATTACTGGAGCTTAATTGAAGATAATCAAACTGAGTTTGATGATCACTTGGTGATCGAAACACATGTCGAGGTGTTAAAAAAGGTTTGGTGTTGGGGAAAAACTCCAGTAATATTCATTACTACGCCGAAGATTCCAAAAAGTACATCACAACTAGGTGATACAGTTACACCAGAATGATGACATGAACATTCAACAAATACCCTGGTAAAAATATATCGCGCGTATTTCAAATCAAAGTTCCATCATAAGGCTCTCGGGTACTACTGGATCCTGCGGGAGAAGGGAATATTAAGAGCAGATAATTGTTGGTTCACAGATGGATCAAAAACACCTTCCGGTTCTGGTGCAGGTGTTTTCAGTCGCAGACCCAGAACAGAGTTATCTACCTGCCTAGGAACTTATGCGACTGTTTTTCAAGCGGAAATTTACGCTATTGAATTGTGTGCGGAGAGATTGGATAAATCCAATCTCACTCACAAGTCAATAAAAATATTCTCGGACAGTCAAGCGGCGTTAGAAGCTCTTGGCTCCCACCGAGCAACGTCTAAATTGGTAGCAAACTGCCAAAAAAGACTCTCTTCGACAGGAATACTAAACAGATTGTCTCTGGTCTGGATTCCTGGCCATACTGGCCTGGAAAACAATGAAGCTGCTGACTCTCTTGCAAAGGAGGGTGCTGCAAGCGGCTTCATTGGCATCGCTTTGGGCTTTGCCAAACAATCGCTTAACACCTGGATGGCAAGGAGAGTTATGGACTTTTGACAGAATCTTCCAGGATTGGCTCACTCCAAGGCGTTTATTTCAAACAGTTGTTGGACTACAATAGGGATGAACTACGATGTCTAACAGGCCTTCTTACAGGTTACTGTCATTTGAATCATCACATGCAGAGACTTGGACTATCGGAAGACAGTGTGTGTCGCCTCTGTCTGGAAAATGATGAAACTGCAGAGCGTATACTTTGTGCCTGCCCAGCTGGGGACAGAATCAGGTTCATAATGTTGACTTACTGCAATCTGACTTTTTACAGTCAGTTGCTAGAACATTATTGAGGGTTGTTTGCATTTTTCACGTTTCTCAAATTTTGATATTTGTGTAGAATTATTAGAATAATGTTGACTTGCTGCAATCTAACAGCCTGATATCTGTATCTAGGAGAGTACATACTCTAATGGTACGAGAAATATTTTGGAGTATGGTATTTTCCGTAATGGTATCATCCAAGGAAGTAGCCGCTTCCCAACAGAAATTTGACAAATTCTGCAAATTGGTGTTTGAATAATCCATTTTTTCAATGCCAAAGCGGTAGGAATTCGAAGAAACCAATCGGTATTACCAGAAGACAATGCTATCATGTTTGTTTCAGAATGCAGCATAATCAGGATTTGGAAAAGTTCCTACAATACAACTCTTAATACGAAAAACATCATACAGAATGACCCTATCTAAAACAGAAATCAGTTATCAAAGTAGCTCCATATTTTAACACACCCAGAATTTTATGGGAGACATACAATCACATTTCTCGACACAGCTTTTGTGAAGATATCAGCTAGCTACAAGAACACAACAATCAGTTGAAACTTTTTAAAATCTGTTTTTTCCTTAACCAGCTGTCACCGCCTCATGAACTACAACCCACATAAAGTCGACATCTTGTGCGAGTTAAGGATTAACGGGGTCTTACCTTTTAACTTGCGATTCGTATCACACAACATCAAATCCGTTTTTTCAATTGAATGGCATTTTACATAAATATGTTTGGTACGTTTATCGGGTTTGATATTTTTCGTTAATCGATTGGCACTTGGATTGTTAAAATGTAAGTTTTCATTCCTGGAAGAAGACACACGGAGAATCAACCAAATATTCTGATTGAGTTGTAGATTCCACAACAGTTTGAAGAAGTAATAAATGACCTTACATACCGGTCTGTAGGTATTTGTGTAGTTGAGAGAGGTAAATATTTGGAATTGTATTCTTGGAGTACATACATAAACTATTATTCGTGGCCAACAGATGAGTTATATTGTGACTAGTTCGACAAGTGTTTTCAAATCAAATATTCAATTTTCTATTTTTTCGTACGTTTTGAAACGTATCCCATAGTCTCTTGTTCCATTATCAGTTACCTTATAATTCAAGCTTTCAGTATGAAATATTACATTCTACGAAATGTATATCAGATTTTTAATAGGCAAGAGTTTCAATACTTTTTAAAAATATTGATGATTTGAGTGAACAACAGAAGTATTGCTCAGTATGTTGGAACCACTGGTGTTCAGATGTTCATATCAACATTGTCCATTATTAGTAACCATTGGTATGATGTGAACAACATATTTGGAGATCAAGAAATAGACTTTCACCTACCAGTCTATTTCATTGCCAGTCGTTACTATTACCGAAATAACCCAACAGGCAATGAAGAACTGAGTTGTGTCTCACGGTTGTTATTATTAGATTAATTTTGTTGACAACATTCAATTGGTGATGACGTAACAAATTCCTTGACCAGTTTAATATTTAAAACATCATTCACTTCCATTTAACGAATTCATCAGAAGTCAGTGAAAGTTGTTATTCAATCCATTCCGTTGCCTCTACAAATTGTTTTTTTGGAAATATAACTCTACCTTGCTTTGAGGTCGTTTCTTATTGTTCCAACGTGTAAGTGATATTCAGTAAATTATGCAACTAATAATTCCTAATATGGAAAAGTGATTTGAATGTCCCAACGAGGATTGGGCAAGAGCGAAGCTATACGATTTTTCAGTAAAATATGTTGTCGTGTCGTTAAAAATCAAATGTTGGCTCACAGAATATCGTTAGAAAATTTTGGAATCTTTCTGGTGATTCATATAGATTATATTTCTCAGTTCTTCTGTTTTTCGTTAGTTTCATTCCCTGTAGCAACGTCTGCCATTGTTTCCTTGCAATATATATGATTATTAAGTAAACGAATTGTCAATTGGCAGATGAATTGACCGTGTTTATACAACTGAAAAAAATATTTTTCAATTTGTTAAAAAAAGTAATAACTTTGACCAAAGTTTTACCGTCAGCCATTGTTTCCTTGCAATATATATGATTATAAAGTAGACTAATTGTCAATTGGCAGACAAGTTAACCGTGTTAATACAACTGAAAAATATTTTTTTATTTGCAATAAAAAATGTATTTCAGTTTCCAAAATCTTGTCTTGAGAGTTACTTAACATTTGGTGAAGTGAGCGTGCAGTTTTGAAAGCTTCTTTTATGTATAACTCCTTGAGATCTAATCCAATAGTAAATTTTGGTTTATATGAAACAACAGTGAATTTTGAATCAGTGTCTTTTTGAAAAGCTAAATATCAACGAAGATTCACGAAGACAGCGGAAAAAGATTTCCTTTTATACTATGTAGTGATATGTTATATCAATATTTGGCTCTCTTCCTGAGAGTCGAAATAAAATCTTTCACCGTATAGTTTTTTTGGAAAAATCGTCAAGTCCGTGGAAAGTGATGCTTCTAATTCAAATTTGCTTAGGAACAGATAAGCTCAGAATGTGGACGAAGACTTTTCTATAGCTATGTCCTTTTGATGTCGATAAAAACAATTGTTGACCTGCTTCATGCATATTTTTGCACATAGTCTCCGAATACTTCTTGACAAAGACCACACATATTGATTAGTTTTTTTATTGAAATATTTTGAAAGAATTAGTATTCAAATGAATCTAAAATATCTTTTTCTCACAATTTCACATCCTCAATTCCTCTTTGAACTCTCACGAATCAAGCATCATCATTAATTACCCTGTATTTCCAGAAAATACAATTTGAAAACCCTCTTCTACGAAACGGTACTCGAATCGGAGAAATACCTCACTGTTGCTGTCACTCGTCAAGGTGCGAACATCAACAGCTTCGAAGATTTTCGTGGAAAAAAAGCCTGCTTCCCAGTGTACGACGGTGTAGCATGGAATACCGTTAAAAACACACTCTTCTCTAAGAAGTTGATCAAATTCTGTCCACTAGACCAAGAAATGGCCAGCTTTTTTGGGCCGAGTTGTACACCCGGCCTACCGGAAAAGGAGGGCGGAAATCTGAAGAAACTCTGTCAGCAAGAAGACTTCAACGGCGAGTTTGGAGCTCTCCATTGTTTGTCTAGTGAAGCTGGGGATGTGGCGTTTGTATCTAAGAACTCCATTAGGAAGTTCACATCAGGTAAATTTTCAAGATATTATAGCGTTCGATGACTGTGTGAAGTTTTTATGGATTTTTTGAGATGAATAATTGGGTAACTGGATACAAGATATTAACATTGAGCTACAAATATTGTATGAATACAATCGATACTATCTATTTCATTAATATAATTGTTCTCTACTCAATTATTTCAATGAAGATGAAAGTTCAAGAATGTCAAGTTTTCTATTAAGAAGGCCAAAATAAAATATGAGGAACTAATTCTGATGATTAATACCCTTTTGTTTTCATTAGAAAAAATGAGGCTTAAGATATTTATCTAACCGTATTTGCTTTGAAAATCTTAATTTTAGGAAGTTGGTTGGTTTGTAATTGTTTCATAATTATTAGATCAATTGAGCCCTTCCTGTGATTTTTCTAGTTCCGAAAGTTCTGAATACCTCTTAATATCCAGTATCCAGTATCGCGTAACGAATGTTTCGAATTCAACTCAAACTTATGAAGAACAGAACATCACACAGTTTTCCATATCTTGCACTTATTGAAAAGAAACATAAGATAGTATAGTTTTTTTACGAAAGAGCCGATACCCATGTCAGTGTTGCTTTCAATAGTTTCAGTCAATTTATCAGGACACCTAATATGAAAAATAGATTGTTCTGCAACCAACATTACTTGTGAAGCCATTAATGGTTTTCTATACACAAATTATCTTGATTTGTATGGAGTATTATTGTACGAAAGAAGTGTGATAATGATGATTTCCCCATGTTTTGTATCAAGATGGACTAGTAGAAAGCCAAAAATTATTTTCTCATGATTGATTTTATAAACTGAGCGTATATTGAGATTTCAAAAATGCATTTTTTATTTGCATCACGGCTTCCGCTGAATACCTACATAAAACATATTTTGATCTTTGTTTCTATACTTCTATGTTCTTCATTTCCTTCTCTGATACTATGTGCATATATTTCAAGGTTTTCATTTAGTATTCCAAACTATAAGTGTACATTTTTGTTCTTTGGTGAGTAGCCTTTGAAGGTTTTGAATTCATTTCACCTAATAATAGCCCTTACACATTAATATTTATCAATGAGATAATTCCTGTATGAGTTCAGAAATCAAGTTGATTGGGTAACTAATCGATGGCATAGGAAAACGGCAGTTACCTGAAGGTAATGTCACTGAAAAAATTGTAATTGAAATATGAGCTTAACTGGTACACCGGAGTGAAACTTCTAGTACTTATATGTAAACTGTTGGTATAGGTTGGCCTATCGGGAATCAAATCCAACCACCATATTGAAACCAGTGCCAATTAGTGGTTTTATAAACTAACTTTGTGGACCACATAATTGAAGAGCTCAAAAACTTTTCAACCAGATGACGCTATTTCCATTTGCTGTCGATATCATTAGTGATACTAAGCTAGAAGCAGGCAAGAGTAAGTAGTAGTCAAGATGCAATTCATTGGCATCATCAGAAAATTATGATATTTGATCTGATCGCTTTCATCTACATAATTTTCTGTTGTTCCTCATTCATGATGTAATGTTGACCACTCCCTACGAAAAATTGTTCTTGTTGAGAATATATCATTTCAAACAGTGAATTTGTTATTCGGCTAGTACCACTTATGAGATCTATATGCTCTAAACAGCAACCACTGTCTGGTTTCGGAACATAAACCAAAAATACCGAATCATGATTATGACGAATAAACTTCAACTGGTTTCGACCCTATTCTGATTCGACATCAATGAATCGGAATTGAAAATCGATCTACGCAATGGATATTTTGGAAAGCATTGAAAGATGAAACAAATTAAAAATGAAATAAGTATATAATAAGTATGAGGAAATATGAATATTATTGATTTCTATGGAATTTACGTTTGAAATTTTTGATTTAATTGTTATTGAGTGAATGAAACAACATTTTTTTTTATTTTATAGTGTGTTCAAAATTTTTGGTTTATTCACTGTTGGTTCTGGAAATGATAATTTATGTATGCATATAATAGTTTTATTTTGTAAAGTATGCACTCAATCACATTATAAATATCCATTCATGAGTATTATTTGCAGATGAATCCGAAGGAAACCCTGGAAACCGTCTTTCCATGGATGATTTCCAGATTCTCTGCGAAGGTAATTCCAAAAACTGTCATCTGAGCTGGGCATCAGCTGCTCAGGCCATGATACGTAGTAATTCCAGTGACCTCTGGATGAAAGATTCCCTGGATGTTTTCTTGCAACTGGATGGATTATTTGGAAAAAATTTCAAGTTTCTCACCAACCCATTTACAATGTTTGGCCAGTACGATGGAAAATCAAATTTACTGTTTCAAGATTCCACGCAAAGATTACGCAACCGACCAAATGCCAGAGATACAGATACTATGCCATATTTTTATAATTTCACACTGAAAACTGATGATTATTGTACTATAAGATCGTCGAGTTCTAATTTGTCACCAACATATCTATACATATTTATAGCGTTTATATATTTGTCCAAGTTGGTGCATATTGGAATATAATACAACAATCCTATACAACGATAAGCACTGAGAAATACTGTGATATAAAATAATATACTCTGTATAAAGATTGAAACTGTTTTACTTTGTATTGATTCGAATTCCAACCACCTGCCTCTAAAAACCCTATCGAAGCATGCATATATTATCTGTAGCGGCCCGTTATTGATTATTTCTAAGCGTTCATTGTTTTGTTGGCAACAGCATGACACACATAATTCTGTCAAAACATAAATGCTGTATTAAATTTTATTCTTTGTAGTTTGTTAATGTCAAAACAGAAGGTGAGTGCAACATTTGTTTGTCTACATAATATATTTTTCACTAAAAACGTTTATAGGATGTGGGTAAAATATCCAGCACAAGAAAATCGTCTACTATTGCGTCTAAATCGAGTACAAGTGTTAGAGATGGGAGTACAGAGAGAAAAAGGGCTGACAAAGTGGAAATACCGATCAAAAAAAAGATAATCTCATCGTCTTCGACAAACGTAAGGAAAAAATTGTCAGAGAGCGATAAACCAAATAAATCTGCATCTGAACCTATGACATCGTCCAGCTCCCCTGAAAAACCAGTAGATATGAAGTTATTGAGTAGCAAGAAGCGAAATAAACCAGAAGTGCCTGTAACACCTAAGAGTAGTAGGGTATCCAAAACCCAATTTTTTCCTAGTAAAAATATGTACTCACATGCACTCAGTTCAAAAAGTTCACCAATTTCTAAAATAAGTGATAAGACTAGCAATAAATCTAAACAAGGTGATAGTTTTGCGTCGGGTAAAACTAATAGTGTCAAAAAAATAAGTTCGTCCTACGAGTTACCAACGAGAAATTCAACAAGAATAGTTACGAAAAAAAGTGAAACGGAGAATAAACTACTCTCCTCAAAGAAATCGAAACCGACTGGAGAAATTTCTTTCAAGAGATCGACCTCATCGTTGAAACATGTGACATCTGAAATGAAATCCAAAATAGAAACTGGGCCAAATTCTTTGGAGTCTAACAACTCCGTGTATACATCACCAGATTCTAGTATTTTATCTGAAAGGCCTAGAACTGCCACTCTGAAAAGAGGAAGTATTGTCAACACAAATATTGTTGGACCAGAGGCTCCTATGATGAAAAAAATTGTTGAAGGCCAATCTATCAGATCCAAGATGCCAAGCTCTTCATTAGCAAGTTTAGATGACAATGAAGTGAAAGCGGATTCTAAACCGAGTCCAAAATCGGAAACTTCGGAAAATGATAATTATGAGGAGGACTTTGAATCATATGAATCTGACTTCGAACAATACTCTTCTTCAAGTTCCACTAATTTAGATAATATTACTGGAGAGACAAGCAGCATTACTACCAACAGTGATAGTGATACAGATGCTCCAGTAACATCAACACCGAAAAAAATCATTTCTATCGGCAGTGAAGAAGAACGGAAACTAGATTCAGGTCATTATGATATGTCTGATTATAAACATAAACATATGTTGGATAATATCAAGGAGTTTGTTGAGAAAGAAAATTCCACTTTAGTTGTAATGAATAACCCAGCCTCTTTGTCAGATGAAGGGTTTGAGGACCAAAAATCTTTACAGTTGATCAACTTCTTAGATGCAAAGAGAAAACATGAATATAGGAAGAGTATTGAAATGAAGCAAAAACGTGGTAAAGAAATACTAAGCATGATTAGATTAGATTCTTTCACTTTTACGTTGTTTGATTTACCTCCCGTACCGTATGATGTTTTCATTAAGAATTATGGTGCAAGCAACACTGTACAATCTGCTTCACAAACTGGTGAAGATAATGTTGAAGAAGAAATTCAGACTGAAAAAATTATTACTTGCACTAAGTGGACACAAATCCCAATTTGTTTCAATAATGGCGATCCAGATGATCCAAACTATTGGAGTAACTATAAACAAGATTATTTAGGAGTTGGAGGAGATGAAGAATCGATTGAGAAGATAATTCAAAAACAGCTTTTTGATGATAATGCGTTGAACAAATTTTTAAAATCAGCAGGTGATCTCATTATAAGGATACAGGAAGAAGCGAGGATGAAAAGCACTGGAAATATTATGAAAAATCAAAAGCCTATTCCCTTCAGTGATGGTCATATTTTATTCAACACCAGTGACATTATATTCGACGGTACTACTATAAAGTGCGTGTCTTTTTCCTGTGATACGAATAATAAAGTGATGACGGTTCATTTAAAGAGAAGTGAAGTACTTGCTAAGGGAAGTGTTCTAGCGATATGGAATATATGCAATTCTGAAGAACCGGAGATGGTTTATATATCTCATGGTACCATAACATGCTGTACTTTTGGAAAAGAAGAATTTGGATTAGTATTTGCAGGATTAGAAGATGGGTATGTCAGATCTCTGCTTTTTTATTTCGGTAAATTGATAAAAATCATTTCTTAGGACATTGTCGATATGGGATACAAATAGGAATACACAAAAACTGTGTTTTTCCAATAATGTTCCTGTTCACTCTACGGATATTGGTTTTGGGCATCAATGCAAGATAGTTGCTTTACATCCTGTGAGAAATGATTCGAAAGAATATTTTCTTGAGAGGTCTTTGACAAATGAGGTAGGTCAGATTTCAATTTCGACAAATCTTTTGATCAGCAACATCATTTATAATGTTGATTAATTATGAACGTAGACATTCTCATATAACGCCCATATAACTTTGACATTCTGATAAATTTTAAACCATTACTGGAAATAGTTAATAAATTGAATCACAAAATAAGAATTGTGACATTTGAATGAAATTTGATCAGTACTTTCTTCTGATATTCATATTCTTCCTTCTCAGTTGACATATGACTCAATCTTGTTCTCTATTTCAGCTTTTTCGTTATTTAAATATAGTTTTATCTTTTTGAGTTGTATCTATACAGATTTTCGCAAAAAAATAGTGGACATTTTTCGAACGCAAACTATATATGGAATGATATTTACATTATTCTCATCTGAATTGAAATGTCGAGGAAAGTTAAAATGTCAAAAATGTTTATTAAAATTCGAACACTTTTGAGGAATCGAGTTAATTTTTAAAATGCAATTTTTAGCTTTCCAGTGTGAAAAGGGTCAAAACTTCAACTTAATTTAAACAAAAAAATAGTCTGTTTCTGAAAATCCACCTTCATTGAATAATGATATTTGTAACTCACATATTTCAACTCATGTTTCAAACGATTACAATTCACTATCACATATTCAATTAATTTGAGGCTACTATGAATCAAGATTATTTCGAAATTTCACATATTATGGTTTGGTTTTATCTACATAAACTTCTTTCAACTCCATGTCTGTCTGTCTTAACGTAATAAACTCAAAAATCCAGACAATTCACATATAATTTTCACCCAAGGATGGGGTGATTAAAAATACAAGTAAAGTGAATAAAAATACTCAGTAACCGAGTATTTTTGTGAAGGATATCGCACTTTTCTTATGGAAAATGGAACAAATTCTCCGGAATTTTGTCAAATTGCAGTCTTGACTTTTTTATCAAAATTGTCCATGGTTCGAAACTCAATTTTATGAATAATTTTCGTGATACGGGGTTTTGAAGTTGAAATTTACTCATAAATATTTTGAAAAGTGAATGAAAAAGTTCTAATTATTTTCAAAAAAATGTCTTTACTGAAATTTGTCTTGAAAACAATTGAATAAGTATTACATGTACTCTTTTCGAATTCTAAACTTGAGAAATATCTATATTAGAAGGCTAATAGTTGGGTGTTATACCTGCAATCATGAAAATTGTATCTTAAGATGCAGGGTGATATGAACAAATATATTTTCGAAAAATCAACGTTATTTTTTACCCTTAGTTAGAGAGAGGGAGAGAACATTTTCTTTATTGTCGAAGAAACCAACATTCGTGATTGACGAAGCGTCTCTGAGAGTACATAATGCATTATGATTTGAAAGATATAAAAACACTATCAAATGAAATTCGTCGATTTAAAAGGAAAATTACCCCACTTTCATTAGTAGACTACCCTGTAGATGGCTGTGATGGATATCAACTGCAATTATATGCATTTACAATATCCAGTGTTGAATCAGCACAGTTTATGATTCCATTAAAATTTCCTCATCTCGTTTTTAAAATATGTTACAGAAACTAGTGATGGACACATCTCATCTTTAACACCGCGTATTTCGAAAACTAATTACATGATTTGACAAAATTCCCGAAAATTCCGAAAGACATTTTCCATAGGAGTGCAGTATCCTTTAGTGAAATGATTATTATAATGAAATAACCAGAGACCATCAAAGACGTCTTCATAGAATATTTTGGTTTCAAAATTTTGCAAAAATGGCATATACCACATCGCCAAAATTCTTGGAACCCCTTATGTTTGTCTAAATGAGACACTATTATCATAAGTGAAGAAGTCTATCACAAAGTACATTTAATTTGGTTATGTTACCAACGCAAACTGGCTGAATTTAATTTTAACTGAACAAGGAAAGAAAATACAAACAAAAAATAGTGCATAATAAAATGATTACTAGAATATGAAATGTAGAAGAAAACCATTTTAGAGCGAAATCAAAAATGCATTAATATTCGCTGTGTCCTCATCTGTTCTGTAATAAGGTGTTAACTCGCCTGTGCATGATGGCTGAATTAAATTTTAACTGAACAAGAAAAGAAAATACAAACAAAAAATAGTGCATAATAAAATGATTACTAGAATATGAAATATAGAAGAAAACCATTTTAGAGCGAAATCAAAAATGCATTAATATTCGCTGTGTCCTCATCTGTTCTGTAATAAGGTGTTAACTCGCCTGTGCATGGAAACAATATGGGCGTTAATGGTATCCATTGGGATGTTGTTCCATTTTTCTAGGGCCGCGAGTGTGAGTTCCGGGAGGGTACTAGAAGGATTATTTCTGTTTGTGATTGCTCGTTTAACGAAATCCCACACATGCTCAATGGGATTCATGTCTGGTGAATTTGCTGGCCACGGTAATCTTTGACAAATCTCAACCTTTAGTGCATTTTGTACTCTTCTCGTGCGATGGGCCCTAGCATTGTCATCCATGAAAATGAAATTGGTTCCAGTGTCATTTCGTAGAAGATGAATAATGAGTTCAATAATGTTCCGAACATATCTATCCCCCGTCTTGGTATCTGGAATGGGAATAAGCTGCGTACGACGACCATGCATTATGCCTTCCCAAAATATTACTGATCTTCTTTTGTATGGAACAACTTCTCTAGCAAAATATGGTTTTTTGTCTCATCCTGGCCCTGTTCAAACTCTGTGTCGCCGACTATCACCAACTAAACTAAATCTGGTTTCGTCCGAAAAAAGGACATTTTGCCACTGAGCTAGGAGGCAGTCTCTGTGTTCCTGTGCCCACTGTAAATGAGCGGCTACTAGAAAGTAGCCTGGGTACTCTTAATAGCCTTCTGTATTGCAAATTGGATCTAGCAAGTTTCCGCCATATAGTAGTACTAGAAATTAATCGACCAAAAGTTCTTCTTGAATGAGTTCGGACTGCTGAGACTGTTATGGTTCGATTCCAACGTACATATCCTGCTAGATACCGACCTTCTCTTGCATAAGTTACCCTAGGACGCTCAGTTCCACGTCTCCAGTCATCGCTGTTAGTTGCCTAATACAAATGCACTATTCGTATAACTGAAGCGCGGGAAATCCTTAGTCTATCCGCGATTTGATGATTCGGCAAACCGTCATCATGCAAAGCTACTATTCTTGTTCTATGGAACACTGAAATTTTATTGCCAGGCATAATTGCATAGAAGAACTCAACAATCATTTAAACACGCTAAATCGATATGAACCACTTTTTAAACAGTGAGATTTCGGAGTTGTGTTCACCAAGAACGAGTTGGCAACTTCTGAGGTTATATATAGACAAATAATGGAAAAAGAAACTAAAATCCCAACAATACAACTTAAACATCCCCAATATGATTGGAGTCGCATCTAGTCAAATACCCTAATGAACACATATACACCAACAAGGTGGCGTTCCAGTGCTGATAAAGCCATAAATGAAGTGTTTCCACTGGCAGAGAAACTGAATTCACATGCATTGAGCATTAGTGCGGATTGCAGTAAATGTAATGTGGCCGATAATATTCTACATTGGTTAACAACATGTGGTTCAGCAAGGGGTATATGGGAGTGAAGTAGAAACAAACTAGTTAGCATATTATGGATTGACAACTATGTCAACGTCAAGATAGATAATACGTTGAATAGAAGAGTGTGGGTTTGGGCAATCTGTGGAATTGTTCATTACACTTTATATGTTCATAAACACATAGGAGATTTTATTGATATGCTCAGAGCGGATAGGTGGCGTAAAATTAAATCAGGGAAAATAGATAATTTTTCAAATGAAATATTTTATTTTTAGTTTCAATTTTAAATGCCTGAATTATAAATACATATGTATGTGAATAGTTTATAAGATAGATTGTAGATATATTTTTGTATATACATATATTTTATGAATGAAGGTATTAAAAAAATTGATATCTAAATTTAGAGGAAATTGTTTTCGTAAACATTGTGGCATGCCTAGCACAGGTGAAAGGAATAAAGATGAACGGTACAAAAAAAAACAGTCATGATAAATATTTTGTTTTACAATTCACGAGGGGGTCCAAGAATTTTGGCGATGTGTGTAGTTACATTTAAACAAAATAATTCTGATGAATACCATAAAAATGAACTAATCCTTGACTAATTGAGAGTTGTAAAATGATCATATAAAAAAGAATCAATTTGAAACCAATGATTTTCAAAGAGGGTTTCAATCCTTCATCAGTAATTATGCATTCAACACATTGCTTCGACAAAGTTCGATAAAATGTAAATCCACTCCAATCTCCTGAATCATTCATGATATGTAATAACTAATCTTTTATACTCATTGTCATAACAGTCAAAGCCTTCGCCGACAAAAAAATACTACCAACTTTCTTTGTGAGCAGCATTAAAATACAATGTAATTGAAGAAGGGTATCTGGTTTGAATACTTTTGGTATCGATTCATTTTATCGTTGCTAAGAAATCAAACAACATTTTTCCATCTATTACAGGAAAAAAGGTTATCATCAAAAAAGATGGAAAACCACACCAAGTCATTCATTTTCAGATGTATTCGGCAGAATATACATTCACGGTTGGACATAACTGTCTCAAAGCTATTCCGGGTTTTTTGACCATGGTCTGCAGATTTTTATGCCTGACGTTTCGTCTACTACTGCGATAGATATCATCAAAGGCAATGGATAACGGACGAAGTTCTCGAGTCGTTCCAACGCAAAAACTATAATGGTGGAATTTGTCCCCGGTTCAATATTATCATAGTTGGGCGTGGCTTTGTTTATCTCAAATGAATTACCTGAACTCGTTTGTGTACGATTGAGGGGGGACTACTTGGAAAATATTTTGAACATTAAATTCTGTGCATTTCATCGGTTCCGAAAAACTGAAATAACAATGAAATAACATACAATCAACAACCAAAAAAAAAACAGAAAAAATTGAATTATTAACACGAGCTGAAAAAAATAAAAAATTATTAACAAGAAATCAAAATTAACCTTTCAGTGGGCGCACGTGGAATGTCAGTCCGCACACACATACTATCGTTTGTATTTTTGTTAAACTTAGCAAGTAGGCTTCCTGGCTCCCTCTAGCTTCTCAACTCATTACATATGACTCTAGGACGCCGCGACAGCTCAAAGCAATAACACGTGAATAAGATAGGTCCTTGTGGAATGTGAATCCGCGCGCGCCCTTGCACGTATTTTTTTTGTTTTATTACCTTGTGTATGAAAAGGTAAGTTTAAATCAGTTGTTTATAGGTAAATAGCTCTATTTATACTCATTATTATCAAAATAATTTTCTAATAGCGTGAGTGAAAAATAAAATATTAGCGGAACGTCATTCCGCGCGCGCCTCATTAGGTTTCTTTTTACAATCTACACTTTGTTTCAGATACAATGTCCTATAATTATGAAACTAACGGATTTGCATTAATGGAAAATCACTTGCATGAAAGGGCCACAATCCTTTGTTTACCTAGAAATTTGAGGTTGAGAATTATGGAAATATGTGGTATCGAAGAGAATGGACCAGAAGCGACTAGGCAAGTCAATACACATCCTGAGAAAGGTAGATGCTTTTACTGCGATCGCAAGAAAAATCGTCAATCAAGATTTTTTTGCAAAAAGTGTCATAAATATATGTGCTTAGAGCACGCTACTTTTATGTGTTCTACTTGTTTAGGTTATTACTAAGTGATTAACGTTATTTTTATACTGTTTTGTGAAATAATCTCTTTTGTTTTCATTTTTGATTTTTTTGTATTATTTTTTGCATCTGTAAAAGCTTTTATATTTGTTATAAAATGTGTTTCATTCAAGTACATATCACAATTTACTTAAAACTTATCGAATATCCTAAAATATAGGCCCACACTCACATGCGGACTACCAGTCCGCACGCGCCTCTTTATGTCATTTTCAACACGCGCCAACTGAAAAGTTAAAAATATAAAATCAGAAGATTCCAAACCAAGTTACTTCATGACGTTTCATTGGATTTTTAGCGGGAGCTGACCGTTTGGTGGGAGTTGGTCGTGTTCCGTTTGATTAGAGGTTTCCATATGTTAAGTACTTCTACGCTAGTTTGGCTAAATGACTGAAGCAGGTTCTGATGGTATAGTTGGACCCAATCCTTCTTATTATTTCCGACAATCCTCTGATGTAGGGGAGTACAAGTACTGGTTGTGGCAGCTTCTCTTCCTTGTGGACCTCTTGCTGTCTTCAAGCTAAAGCCTGTTCCACCATCACTTTGAAGTAACCATTCCGTTAAAGGTCATTTTTTATGATGCCTAGTTCCTTTTCGAAACCTTCCTTTGTATTGCAGAGCCCGAAAGCACGGTCTAGTAGAGTCTTGATGATTGCTCTCTCAGTCGATTGATGGTGGTTGGATTCCTGGTTCAGATACTGTCCGGTGTGAGTTGATTTTCGATATACAGATGTTTCCCATTTAGTGTCGGGCCTCTTCACCAATACGTCTAAGAATGTCAATTCGTTGTGGACTTCCTTCTCCATTGTAAAAGTGAGGGAAGGACTGACGTTGTTGATGTGCTTCGGGAAAGTGTCTAGTTCTGCATTCCCATGGTTCCATATAATGAAGGTGTCGTCCACGTATCTCAACCAGAACCGAAAAAGCGATAAAAAATATAGGTTGCCATTTAAAAAGACACAGTTGGGATCCGCCCAGAAAAAATCGAACACCCTGTGTGACCGCCAATATTTTTATTTTGTCGAGCTCGAGCAATAAGGTAATATTATAGAAAATTAGATTCCTATCTGCTTCCTATATAGAGATATGGAACACCGCGCCACTGATGCAGGACCCTGTATATATAGAATTCGTCCTTCAGTTGGAAGTAGTAGTTTCGTACAAAGCATCCTAGTAATTCCATGATTACTTGTATGGATAATAGTTCAATTTTTTTGTTTTTTTGGTTGTTGCTTGCATGTTATTTCATTGTAATTTCAGTGTTTTGCTCAATAAAATCGTTTTCTCAGCAAATCTTTTTGATTTTTTATAGATTTTTCCAGGGATTTCTAATCATTTTATATCATATTTGACAATGGAAGTCCGAATTGATGAAATGCAACACGAAACATTGTCAACCACCTTCAAACAAACATTCTGTATTTTTAATTCGAGAAGAAATGAATATAACTTGTTTTTCAGATATGCAGCCTAGACGAAAACGGAGAAATAATTCTCTGGACAGTTATAGTAAAAAATGATGATATTTCTAGTGAACTGTCACATAATGTTTTCCTAGTGATGAACTCAACCGTATCACTGAAAACAGTTCACCCCAATTTGGTTGAATTGCAATGCACCGATTTCGTTATAAACAGCATCAATCCAAATTTTGCTTTCATTTCAACCAATTACGGATTTATCGTTCATCATCTGGTCAAAGGTGGTAGAGCTATTGTGAAGAAATTTTTGTCAGGTGAGTAATAATTGCCAATTTAGACGGATTATATTTCAAGTTCAATCGACTCTTTATTATCGAGTTACATAATTTTTTTTATTTTCTAGTCAAGTTCCTCTCTCCATAATTTATACAGGGTGATAGTTTGGAAAATCACAATGGCTATATCTGAGCAACCAAATGAAATATAAGAAATCGCTGAAAAACTTCCATAATAGGAAGAGGGAAACAAAATGATGTAATAGCTAACTTGTTTCCTCTCACATCCTCGCCTCCTGCCACCCTAACTTCATTTCTTAAATAGCACTCCATTACCTGTGATACCTTATCTAAAAGCTCTTGAAAATGCTGTTCAATAGTACCTTACGGAGCTACATTTATTGTAGAAGATTTTAGTTTATTGAATGAAGACAATTTATTCAAATTTGAATTTTATTTTCTATTATTTAGGAAATGATTGAAAACATTCTTGTTATCATAGTTGCATTAATATTAAGACTCTTAAATATTTAACGCCTGTACTATTTTTATTTATTTGTACCTGAAAAAAATTGACTCAGTTGATAAGTGAAAGTAACAAAAAAGGGGTGCTTGAAATATTTGTTTTTAAGAGGTATTTTTGTATTGTATTTTTTACTTCAAGACGAGAAACTATTTCTTATTGTCTATACATTTGATTATTATTCCGATACGCTGAACACGAGGAACCTAATTTTCATCTACAACAATGGTGTACAAAACAGCTGAACATGTGGAAAAGAATTTCTTTTATGGTAGAGAAGATCAGTGTTTGTTATGAACAACTGAAGTATTTTATCAGAGGCACCCGGAGAGAAATGTAAGTCACATTTACATTCGCCAACTAGTAGCAACATTTCAAGAAACTGATACTGTCACAAATAAAACAAAGGATCAACCGAGATGACTGGACGAATCAACGCAAATTGAAATATGCAGACAGTTTGCAATGAATCATACTTTCTCGACTCGTCAGGCAGTTACAGCAATTGGATCAAACCACGAATCTGCGAGGAAATTACTCAAATTACATAAATTTCATGCATATAAAATGCAAACCCTTCAACAACTTGGTGACGATGACATTTTTATTTATGGGCACGAAACTAAACAAAACTGTCGTTACTGGAGTGACGAGAACCCACGACTATTTGGAGATGGTCAATGTTCGGGTTGGTATGCAATTATGGGTCCATTATTTAAATGATATGCTAGAAAGACCTATCGAAACTCGGATAGTTCATGATTCAGAGAATCAGAGAGACATACACGTCAATTTATTATATTTTGCATCTGTAAAAGCTTTTATATTTGTTATAAAATGTGTTTTATTCAAGTACATATCACAATTTACTTAAAACCTATCGAATATCCTAAAATATAGGCCCACACTAACATGGGGATTACCAGTCCGCACGCGCCTTCTTTATGTAATTTTCAACACGCGCCCGCTGAAAGGGTAACTAACTTCAAGGAATAGGTCATTAGTTTGCCACATAGTTAAGATTGGTTCCTTATAGTGGTAACGATCAAACCAATATGTTACGAAATCAAAAAAATGAGTTATTCGGGATAGGGAAACTTGAAGAGGTAGGGCGGCAATGCTGCAAAGGAAGCAAGGGACAAGTGTGGGCCTGTTTGTTCACGAAATAATCCTTATATCTACTTATAGTCATTCAAGATCAAAAGGAATAGCGAAGATGAAGAGTGTTCTAGTTGTTTAAACGTAACCAGTTAGGTAAAGTTCGGCTTCGTTAAGAAGCTGGATTTATTTGGCAACCCTTGCGGGTTGCAGTGAAGGGTCGAATAGACCCACTCACTTTAGACCTACCTGACTAGGTAAAGTTTACCTAATCAATTTAGGCGCAAGTAACATAATTGTCTCAGATGAGTCTGAAGTGTTATTGGAGTATAAGGACAAGTTTTCCCTTTTTTTTATCGAATACAGTTATTGAACAGTAAAATAAAGTTGTTAACACATTCTTTCTTTCTTTCTAGTTCATAATTTGACCAATTTCAACAAATTTACTTTGCTGTTGGAAACCCATCAATCGATATTTATCTATAATAGTTTATTACATTGAAAAGTTCTATAATGTTTTGAAACCGTTTTTTTCACTCCACCACGACAAAACAATGAATAAACTTGATATAGGCAAACGTCCTTGGCAACCATGACCATTTATAAATCATCCCAGATTTCATGATAATATAGTACTAAACTTTCAATACAAAATGTTGACCCAATCCAACCGATTATCCTGCTCTCATCACTAACAAGAGACATTTTGAAAAATCATCTCTTAATGCAAAGAAAAATAATAGTTATGTGTGAAAGTATATGGGATTGATTGTCTCTAAGATCCATCTTGAATTTTTCTAGGAGCGCTCAGCGATGTTAACTCAGCATACATTGACCATAATCACGAAGGCGATATGGATGACAATACCAGTATGTCGTCAAGAGCATCATCCAGAATATTTGATTCGGACGCCATGATGTCACTGGATTCTCTTAGTGCCCTGTATGATTCGGAATACGACAATTGCTACAGAACAGATGACGATTTGAATGCTGTTCCAGATTTAGAAAGACTCAATTATTTCTCAGTGCCTGCCAATGATGTACATCTTGCGAATATTCGTTCGATGAGCGAATCCATCACTAGAAACTTTGGGCAACCTAGAAGTGAAACAGATCCTGAAAGTGATGTTTAAATTTAGAAGACAGTATTATGTATTTTTGATTTTTTTTTTGACCCGGGCGGTTATAACGGAAATATAAATAAGGAGTGAAAAACTCCCGAAGTGTTCATCACCATATGCATTATGGAATTTATTTGAAAGTTGAATACAAAATAAGGTAAATGAAACAAAGAAAACTGTTTGTCAGATTTGAAGTTTTCTTGGACGAAACGTATTCTTTGATCATTTCTTCGAAAAAAAAAGCATTGAGAATATCACTGAATTTTGTGCCTGTAATGGTAAGACTTATGGGTAGATTCAAGAATTGGTTAGATATTTCCTGTAGATACTGAATGCAATGGTGCTTATAGCATTAAAAAAGAAGGGCTGAATTATGTGATTTTTACTTATATTGTTAGGTGGCTCTCTAAATGAAAAATGTCGATCACCTTTTTTGCAGTTGGTTATGAACCAAAGATGCGGTAATTATGTTGGATATTATTTTTTAGTGAATAGTTGCTTGAAACTAAAATTGTTTGTTTCGCTGAATTGATACTGAGTAGTGAACAAGATAAACAAGATAAAATATTTTGGCATTCTAAAATATGAATGTTACCAACCAAAATTTCAATAGCAAAATAATAGGGCTTCAGAGTTTTCTGTTTTCGATGACTCTGACCTACTTCTAATGATATTTAATTTCACTATCTTGAATCAGACTTTACTAATATCAGGCGTGTTTTTAATTACACTTACATGCTGAATATTTGACTGAAACTCATTCAGTAGATTTTCAATAAAATTATGATATTTACTAGTGATTATTCAGGATCCTCTGATTATTTATATGTTCCAGTCTATGTTTTACCTCGATACCAACGATGCAATATTTTTGTATTATGTGCTGTTTATAGTTGATTTTTCGAATCGTGATGTGCAATTATAATTCTTCCTGTACTTATAATAATTTCTATTAGGTTTTACTGTTAGGCTTGACTCAGACGTCTAGAAATTATACTGTTTTTGATATTGAGAGTAGAAGAAAAAAACATTTTCGAAATATTATTTGAGAATGTACCATATTATTATTAGAATTTATCTACAGTAATTAAAAATATTGTCTAATTATGGATAATACATCTTTCTGCACTTGTGGAAGTAAATAATAATAATATTGTATTCCTAGATTGGTGGATTTTAAATTTCAGCCATGTCATTAGCATTGAAGAGTTTAGGCCTTTACAATCCTTTACAAGCAATAAGGAGTCATTGAAAGATTCATATTCTGAACAAAAGTGCTGTAAAGTTATTGAGATATCGATTATAGAAGTTTCAAAACAATTATTTCAAGAAAAAGTGTATACTGACTCCCATAAATTTCAAGGCTTCAATTATACTGAAGATACGATCCTAGAATATTCTGTTCACATATTGATTTTGTAAATATAAGCTAATACAAATCAAGCGTATATGTCTTAAATTATGAATTTTCCTAAATAACTTCACTAGGTCTCTCTTTTAGTTCTTTAATGTATGACATTCAATCGAGGCGTTTTTTTTTTAAATGTGTATCGTTTCCACCCGTCCCAATCACCAGAAATGTAAAACTCTTCTCGACGCGCATTTTACCAACCAAATTAGCTCCTTCAGAAGATGAAGAAATCTAATTCCTAACTCTGAAACTCTCTGTTTATTTCTGACAGGGTACACGTTTACCTTCAGAAACATATCAATGATTTTGGGTAAAAATTTGCGGGAAATTTTCTCGTGAAAGAAGAAAAGGAATACAATAGGCTGTTTGGAATTGTTCATAGTTTTCATGCCATACTACTATTTCCAGACTTTCGAAAACTTCCAAAAATCTAGGCCCCTGGTGTTCTGGTATTCTCAAATCGGATATCTGCTCCGAGTTCTTTGAAACGAGTTTTATTGGCTCGCTTGATCTGGCCGATATATTTTTTGTTACAGTCCTCACAGCTTATTTCATATGCCCGACTTTTCATTTTCCAACATCTCGTCTTCAGGGTTACCTAACAATTGTTGAAGTGAGCAAGAAGTTTCGAGCCAAAAGTTGAATATGAAAGTAGCCTTCAGGACTTCTTGCTTACTTCAACAATCACAAGATGCTGGATAATGAAAAATCAGGGATCTAGGAAATGAGCTGTGAGGCCTGTGACAAAAAAAGATGTCGGCCAGACTGAACGAGCCGTTGAAACTAGTTTCAAAGAACACGCAGCACATATCCGATTTTGAAGACCAGAAAAATCTAGTGTCGCTCAACCTCGCCTTAGAGAACGGCCATAAAAAATTTAAAACTGTCTGGATTTGTTGAGACCGGTACATGACACTAGATTTTTGGATGTTTTCAAAAGAGTTTTAGAGTTAGGAATTAGTTTTCTACGCCAGAGGTTCTAGTTTTACCCTTTGTAAGCTTATTATTTTCTTGAATTTTCTGGTAGTATTTGATAATGAAACTGGTCCTAAGTTGTAATTTTTTTACTTATGGTACTTCTCTAAAAGGTGAAACTGATTAAGAAAAAGAAAAAAGTAGGACTGTATTGCTGGAATAATGTGATAACTTTTGATAATATATGTCGTACAATCTCAGTATTACAAAATTCATAAACTGCGACTAATATATTTGTTTTCTGTGATCACCTTTCATAATTATAAGCACCTAAATAGAGCAATCATTCAATTTTTGTAAATGATATCATAACTTTACTTTATAGTTGTTTCTATATTTTCGCTAATGATTATTGTTCATGACAAAAATGTCATCTTGCTGTACATCCATTTTGGCGACGTTTCGGCATGTGCTACCCTTGGTAACTGAACTTGAAGTTCGTCTACCAAACAAAACATATGAATATGACAAGTTGGATCGTGCCGAAGTGTCGTGATAATGTCAAAGACGAACGGATGTGCACCCGGAATGATACTTCAACATGTGATACCTACCTGAAGTACTTCTTGTGTTATATCATATTTTATATACCTTAATACTTTTCTAATGTTTTATCTTTTTCATACTCAAAATAATAGATAAATATTCTTTTATAACATACTCAATCATTTTGTTTTGGAAGCATCAGAAACTCTGTCAGTTCACTGGAATAAAAATGTTGAATGGTTGCTCTGTACCCATTATTGGTGGTATGTAAAGTAAAGAATATATATATATTTCTATTTTTCATTAATGTTCATATATAATTCTGGATGTTGAAATTTTCGATTATAGTTATTTTTGTTCTTGTAAGTTGTATTTGTTGTAAATCTTTTTTTGTACTTTCATCTCTGTAAAAATATTATATAGTGTATGTTGAAAGAAATGTTTTAATAATTTATTGAATGCTTATGAAGTATTTGAATACATAATCAAAGACAAAAACATTATCTTTACATGAACTTTGTTTTATTTCCCCCATATTAGAATAAAATAGAAAAAATCTCATGTAGGTAACTTTACTTGTTATCCTAAATGAATAATTTTGAGACCAATATTTATTAGAGTGAAGGAAAATATATTTTGAATCATCGCCCAATAGCTAAATGTGGAGTTTTCCAACAATGCCTTCTGAAATAAATTGAACGTGTAATTTGCATAGGCAAACCTGGTTACTCATTTTTATAAAAATTCAGCTGAAAGTACCTTCGTAAACTTATACGGTCCATTGAAAAATCTAATCACAAAAAATTATTAAATATCTAATACTACTATGATAAGAACTCATTAATAAAATTTATTTAAGAATCATTTCTACATTTGTATTTAGCTCCTGATTAATGGTTGTTGGAAAATAAAATAATATTAAATTGCATGCTGTTGTATTATAATTTATGTTGAACTCAAAGTTGACTCACGGACTGGATTAAAATACGGATTGCAAATGATCAATAATTATGCATCATTATAAAAGGTGAATGTCGCTGAATTCTACTTATTTTTAACAGCTACATTCATATCCTCATTATTTTTTTTGCCATTCATTATTTCCATTTGATTTTCTTAACTGTAGCTCAAGGTGTTTATTGAAGGGCATATTTACATATACATTATAAACCGTGGATTTCTATAGTTGGAGTGACAGAAAGTCACAATTTAAGTTTGGTTCTCAATACTGTTACGAAGCTGAAGTATACCTAGTCAAAGTAATCTTTAGTGTGTATACTTAAAGCTATAGCATCTCAAAGACCAAAAAAACCAATACAGAGAAATAATGCCGATGCGAAGTAGTCCACTTGGACTGAAGAATTGGCGGTTCGTATTGGATAATTTTTACTAATCAAATTTTATGATTGCCTGAAGAGTCATAAAATTTAATTTGAAATCATGTTACGGAGACGAATAGAATGTGGGGATGAGTATCGCCGTTGTGTCACCAATATTCAGTTCAGTTTCGAAATTCGATATTGGTGCAGTTATAATTAGTTAAAATTTTTGTTATCTGTTTGAAATGTGAAACGTTTAGGATTGCGGGGCCCTATTAAAGACTGGATAATTTCTTATGTAACGGAAAGGCAATTATATGTGAAAATTGGGAATGATCTCTCAAGCCAATATAATGTAGGTATTGGAACCCCTCAAGGGAGTATCTTAGGACCACTCTTATTTCTGTTGTACATAAATGACCTACCTGACTTCATTGAAGGGAGAAAGGTGTTTATGTATGCAGACGATACGACAATAATAGTGACGGGCTCTTCGCTGAGTACTCTTAATGTGAAAGTGACCTCAGTAGTGAACCAATTCTATGAATGGTGTACAAGAAACCATCTTGTGGTGAACCTACGAAAAACTATGTTCATTCAATTCAACAGTGCACGCAGTAATGAACCAAACCTTGTCAATCTGAATATAAACAACAATCAACATGAATTATCAAGCTCAACAAAATTCTTAGGCATACATCTCGATAATAACATAACGTGGATCGAACAAATAGATAATACATGTAACAAACTCAAAAAAAGCTGCTTTGCCTTCCTAACACTAAAAAAATCTCTTCATGAATCATCTCTCCTGAAAGTATATTACTCCGTAGTCCACTCGACCTTATCATTCAACATAATCAGTTGGGGCCTTGCAACTGAATGGACTAGAGTCTTCGTTCTCCAAAAACGCATAATAAGAATTATATATAATATGAAACCTTTTGACTCATGCCGAGAAGTATTTAAACAAAAGGGTATATTGACATTTCCCTGCATATATATTCTAAATATATTACTGTATATACATACTAACAAAGATTGCTATGCTAGAAATGGTGATAGACACAGGTATAAAACAAGAAACAAAGATAACCTTCGCATCGAAAAATTCAACCACGCATATTATACAAAATCACCACAACATAATGGACTTACACTATATAATTATATATCAAATAATGTAAAAGAATTATCGCACCCTCCCTTCAAGAAAAAAATTTAAAAAATGCTGACAATGAATGCTTTCTACAGCCTTGAAGAATTTGTGAACTATTGCAAAAGTACCTGATTTATGTTAATACTTGTATGTAAGTATGCCCCTGTATGAATATTGTACTTTCTAAATAATTTATTGAATTTCTGATGTAAAAAAAATGATTTGCATAACATTAACAATGTGCGACTAAGTGTAATATGACTGGCCATATCCAAGCACAGCTTGGCTACAAATGGTTAATAAAGAATCTGAATCTGAATCTAGAGTCGATGATAGAAAGCAGAGGGGAGAAAATGTTATAATAAGATATGTGAATGGGGTACCTCAAATCACTGAAGCGGCTGCAAAAAAGTAAAACCCAATCAGTTTTCTGTGTTTTTTGAAAATGTCGGCGGTATGAGAACAAAAATAGAATTTCAACAAAGTGTTATGTGTTCAAACTATGATATTATACTTTTAGTAGAAACATGGTCTAATAGAGACTCTTTCGATAGTGGACATATATAGATTAGATAGAGACCAAACCAAAGTGTTATGTGTTCAAACTATGATATTATACTTTTAGTAGAAACATGGCCTAATAGAGACTTTTCCGATAGTGAACATATTTAGACTAGATAGAGACCAAACCAAAGTGTTATGTGTTCAAACTATGATATTATACTTTTAGTAGAAACATGGCCTAATGGAGACTTTTCCGATAGTAAACATATATAGATTAGATAGAGACCAAACCAAAGTGTTATGTGTTCAAACTATGATATTATACTTTTAGTAGAAACATGGTCTAATCAATAATAATCCTAGAAGCTTCTGGAACTATATTAATAAAAAAATCACACTCCTTACCATCTGAAATGTATAAATAAATGGGGTTGGGTTTAGAATAAGAGGTCGATCTAAATGTTTCAACTACCGCAAAAATGTCATTTGAAACGGGACTGCTATTGAAGCCCAAACAAGTCCACTGTTGCTCGAAAAACTGATACTAAGGATATACATTGACTGCCTATCACTATAATTGTCAAAATTGAGGAAGAGGTCCTCTAACAACTATAGAACTCTTCGATTTCTTCAATAACATACTCAAATAACTATTTTTCCTGAAAACAAAAGAACAAAAATGCAATATTCCAACGTCTAATGGAAGTAGTGCTTAGTGGAATCACATGGATATTCACTCTGAAATGTATGGGAATGCACATCTGCAACTGAATTAGAAGTGTTTACGTTTAAGAGAAAAAAAAGTTTATTAAAAGGGATTGCAACAAATCCTCAAAACTCGAAGCAATGCTAGCAAACAAAGAGAGAAAAAAGAACCATGTTTTTCTAGTCGCCAGATTTCCAGCAGATATTTATTGTTCTTGCATATTTTAAAAAAATCAATACAGTCGACATGAAGGCAAGTATGGAATTCTTATAATTTTAGAAGTTGAAACTCTTTGAGTATTTTTGTCCAGAGATACGGACATATATCTGGAACAATCACCCAATGGAGCGATTGACGACAATAACGACTTCCGAAGATAATACTTTCAATCGATTACACTATACACAAAAATAGAAGAAATTTAATTTTGAAAATTGTACGGAAGTTGGATAACGAAAGAAAAAGGCTGATGTGGCAGTAAATTCACAAGCAGAAGTTCCAGTAGACCTTATTGAGTCTAAGACCTAATCTATTAGGTCTTAGAGATTCTTAACGATTGAGGTCAGTGTAAAGCGTCTCGCGGGTAGCTACTTGGAGAGAGTAGCCGTGAACATAGTGGTACCGTTTCCAACCAGCATTTATAATAACACGTACCTGATGACTGGTTTCAAAGTGGCCTCAGGCCTACCAAGAGGGTGGATAGGCTGAACAGACGGGACAGGGCTGATTTGGAGTGCCTCGGTCGAAGAAGCACTCCAAATCATACAGAAGAAGCTATTTGAAGACGGGGACCTGGAAGATAGAACGAATTTACCTATAGAAGTAATTATGGAATTACTAGGATGCTGTGTACGAAACTGTTATTTCCAACTGAAGGACGAATTCTTTTTACAAGATGAGGGATAACTTTAGTGAACATTTTACACCATTTACAAAAATAAAATCTGATTGATTATTTGTGAGATTGTCAATAAAAAAATCTTGGTAACTGTAATAGCTGTTATGAAAGAATATTTTTAATACAATCACGAAATATTTTGTCACTTGTTATTTTTTTAACTACACTTGGCAGCTCATTGAAGCATGTAATGGCATTATACTGAGGGGATTTTTTATAGTTTGTCATTTGATGATGTGGGATTTTTAGAAGATGTTGTAAAGCAGTCTCATCATTAATTTATGGTTTTGTTCAACACATATGATACATTTGAGGATGGAGGGGGCTGTCAATATTTTTTTGTCTATAAAAACGGGCCGGCAGCTATCTCGGAAATCCATATTGAAGATTGGCCTTATGACGCATTTCTGTGCTATATGGACTCCAGAAAATCCCCTTGCCATGCCCCAAGCCATAATATTTGAACTTATATGAGGATAGACCATGGCATAATATCTGAGTAAGCCAGTTTCTACCAAACTGGATTTCAGCTGTTTTATGGCATAATATGCTCTGTTTAGCTCAGCACATATATAGTCCACCTGCTTATCCCAATTTAGATTGGCGTCTAGGTAGATCCATCAAAAATTTATTTCTTCAGACGTTTGAATAATATAGTTAGATCATCGACCATTTGGAATATTTCTTCTGAAGTGAAGATCGATTTAGAAGTATTTAGGATAAGCTTATTTAATGAAGAAAAGAGAATTGAATTTTTCTTCATTATGATTCCCTACCACGTAATAACGGCTACATCCATCAATTTATTATAAGCTTATTTCTTTGGCACCAGGTACTGAACTGATCCAATAAAGTGTTCAGATTTACTGATGAGTTGCTCAGCATTATTGCCTGCTATAGCTATCGTGGTATCATCAGCAAATATTGCAACGTAGCCTCGGTTTATACATAATAAAGAGTAACGGAGATGAAATGGACCCTTGGGTTGCACCATGTGAGATTTGAATATAATCAGATGTTAAATAATTCAGTTCAACACATTACTACCAAGAAATGATTTGATAAATTTTGATCAATTGATACAAAGAGAGTTAATTCATTTTTGTCAGAAGACCTGTTTTATATGCTACCTTATCTACAATTTTTAATACAGTGTGATTATGGGTCTCATGATTTGAGACTGGATGTTTTTATAAAATATAGGAATGTTTATTTATTGATATTTTTAGTACTAAAATTGATGAAAAAAACTACTTACACATAAGATATCCAAAAGTTACAAGAAATATAAAGAACAACTAAAAATAATTCAGGAAAAAATGGGGGAAGAATGAAGAAAAGTTTACATTAGGCACTAGAAAGTTACAATAAAAAATTGTGAAAAAAGTAGAAGAATGTGAACAAGACAATCACGACATAGAGATGCATTTTTCTTTTCCCTGTGGATGATTTCAGCTTCAGGCCACTGATGTTATAATAGTGGGTCCAAACATGGACATCAAGTGTTCTCAAGCTGCAATCAAAGTTTGGAAAAGAAGTTTGAGTACATGTTTAACCACAACGCATGTAGTGAAACTAGTGTTAATAGCAGCAATGCATAATCTTCTAATCAAGCAAGAAAACATGCTCCAAGTACTGAACCGAAAAATAGACCAGTTATCACCCAAGGACGATTATGAATACTAACTATCGAAACGTAATGTGAAGTAGTTTGGTTTGAAATCTTTTTTTTTTCATATAATTTTTTCATTTCCCATCATCGTTTCCTCTTTCAGTTTTAGTTTTTTGTCATTTTTTCTATATTATTGACGTTTTATTCTATTTGTCGTTCAACTCATTTATTAGATAATTTTCAATTTTTTGAAACATTTTTTTTCATCTGACTCATCCCAATATTTCGGTTCTGAACTTCCAACATCCAACTGAAGATGACTCAACCTCAAATGAAAACCTGGAAATATACGGCAAAGCTCTGAAAATATTAAATTTGGATATTATGTTAGAGAAAAGAAAAAAAATGAAAATGAAAAAATGTGAGCGATAGCACTAAATAATTGCGTGTGCGAAAATGAAAGAAGGGATAAAAAACGCAAGTTATATAATTTTTTCCATCAAAGAAAAAAGGGTAGACTGACGGCCTCAGAAATGATATTTATGAAAAGAAAGATAAATGAAACAAAAATCTCTAGGATTAGTGATAGGATAATATTCTCACAGACAAAGGTTAAGCCTATGCAAAGGCGGATGTGGAGACATAAAGAAAAAAAGATTCATTATTGACCATTCATTGAAAAAATATCTGTTAGAAATCTAGGTTATTGAGAGGCAAATTATATTTCTTTGTTTGTTTTTGGCTTTTCAACCTCCTACAATCTGAGTAAATGTAAAAGTAGATGAGAAAGGGTTAAGTTCATCCTGAAAAGGTACTGCATGCGTACTTAATATAAACCGTCAAACAGTGAAATTTGTGAATTTTCCCTATGCACCCTATGCACTTAGCTGTTTTAAACGGCGGAAAGTAGCTAATATTTTTTCTATTACCTACTTTGGAGCCGTATAACTTGTCAATTTCTCCCAAGTCTCTGAAAAAAACTGCAGCCTCATGGGTAATTGCTTTTTAATCCCACCTTTTTCATAAGACACTCATTTCAACAATATTTTGCCCTGTACTTGCTGGATGTATATCATATTCTTCTAGACGTAATTTGAGTAGTCCATAAATCACAGAAAATATGACGAGCTGTCTCTGTCCCTCTGTTGCATTACCCGCAGCTAAGATCCCCGTTTTAGCCCTATTTTGTTCAGATGTCCTCTCAATAGACAGTGTCCAATTCATCTACAAGTTTGGCGTATGAAAAAAAGAATGACGATGGAATAAATAGATTTGTTTGATTTCCTTGCATGATAGGTACCTTCTGGTTATTATTTTTCTGTTATGAACCAGCATATTTATGTTCATCTTGTAAACATATGAGTTGAATAATTTGGTTAGCTCAAAATTTCAATAATTAATAATAGAGCGAGAGTCAACGTTGTCAAGTCTCTCATATTTTCTACTTTAAGATTCAACCCAATTGAAAGAAATTAAATTACCTTCAGTTTGAAACTAAAGATATCCAAAAAAATGTACAGTTCCTGTCTTCCTTCATTTATTTTTTCATTCATTGTGGAATTGGCCGCGGTGGTAGTGCGCCCGTCTCACGAGGCCGTGGGTTCGATTCCCGCCTCGACCAGATATTTTTCTCGAGAGAATTTATCTGGTTGAAGCTGGCATGATTCTGCAACCGTGTTAGGAATCACACGTTAAAAGGTAAGACCTCGATAGTTCTTAGCTCGCACAAGTTTCTCAACTTCGGAGAGTTGTCGTTCGTATGGGGCGACATCTGATTAACGGAAAAACAGAATTTTTTCACTCACCCCATTTCGGGACAAAATTGATAACATTATTGGATTTTTTTCATTATCGATTTGATTTTTCATTTATATCTGATATCTGGCAATTGACAATTGAATTACCTAGGTATTCAACCTTTATCAAAACATAGCAGGCAAATGCTGGTGGTAGGACGGTTAAATTAGCGCGAGTGCTTTTTCTTACTCATCCAATCGACCGCTATGTGGCACGGTGGTTATAGTACTACGGCCGGTCGATCGATTTTCAATACTAATCGGCCAACCCGTGCTATCAATCGCATGTTACAATTAAATACCTCGTTAATCTGTAGATTGGAAAAGTTTCGACTTATATATGTCGTATGTATGGGGGCTACAGCTGACTAACGGAAAAACAGAAATTCAGCCTACAATAATTTCGTTTCTATCCGAATTTCTCAAAAATTAAGGAAATTAAAGAAAATCAGACCTTACCATTGTGAACATTGGAATAATTGAAAGTTCATTTGAATTAAAATTCAGAGAGCTACTGAAACACGGTGTAAGTAAGTAGAAATGTGAATATATCTCAATAACTTAGTTCTGTTTCATGTAATAAAATACTGCGATCGCCTGATCCAATTAACTATTTTATTTCTGTTGAAATTATCACAATTTTAAATTTGCAGGATTTCCTAATTGAAATAGTATGAGAAGACATGTTAAATATTCATTAAGTAACTCTATGTCATTCATCCCGACCCCGGGGTTTTTCTAATAGAAAATTGAATTGAAAAAGTCGATTTGAAATCCCTAGATCTTCTATATTTTCAACACCTTTTCCGGTGATCTGGCAACATCACACCACAAACATTCCATTGATAGTTGTCATGCCAGCCACATGCTTCGAACTCCTTAATCCATTGGCCGCCGCGAACAGGTAGCCAAAGAGGGGGAAAAAACTCGTTTGAAATTTTTAGTTAGTGATACACACTGAGTGAAAGCGTATGATCTGTCCTCCAACGATTTGTTTTCTTTGAAAATGTGTAATTGTGCACGATACAGACTCGTAATAATCAAGTAAATTCAGTTTCTAACTGAAAATATGTTACGGAGTGTTAGTCAGTCGGTGAATAACGTAAAAGGTGAATGAAATGGACGTTAAAATCGTAGTGGCATGGCGTCAAGTTACCTGAGATTCTAGCGGGATTCTTTTTTGAAAAAATGAAGGTGACTGTCTGTTTCGGAAATGTGAGAGTGGTTGTGCCTTGCGGAGACGGAGATATTTTGGTAAAGGACCTCATCAGGGAAGCGACCTTACGGTACAAGAAAGCTTCAGGAAAGGTAAGTTTTGTTTGTGTTGCAATTTTGTGGTTATGTTTTGTTTTGAGCAACGGCAGACGTTACCAAGGTAATGTTTATGCAGTAGTTGCAGTAGTGTTTGAAAAATATAGGATTTCTGATTCGTACGTACTAATTTTTGTACTATTTGTTGAACACAGGTTATTTGTTTTTGAACCACCCTACTTTGAAAACTATGGCAATGTGTTAATCTAATAAAGAAAACATGTTTTGATGAATGAAAAACAAATGTCCAAAGCCTGCATTGCAAATGAAGTAGGTACGTGAAATATTTTCTTGCAGCATCAGCTGTTTAACTCAAGGATAACATCTACCTCCGGATAAATGGATAGTTTTATGAAATCTACATACTTTCATAGGCAAAACTTGAAATAACCGAGAATAAAACGTTCCAATTTTGTGTTAACAATATTCATATTGTTTGACGTTTATAGGTAATATCAATTTTGGTATTAATTATAGATGTTGTTAGTATTGTTTTTATGTACACTCCTATTAAGGCTAGCTGTTAATAAATGAATCATTAGAAATTTTCAGAGATTCCATAATGATTGTATCTTCAGTGAAACCTAATGAGCTGTGTCCACAGTTTTGCATCAGAAATTTAGTTTACATACAGATATACATACAGTTGGGATGATAAAAGGATGCATATGCGCCATCAACTGCGATAAAACATATATATGCGGTATTCTTTTCTTCTAAAAGTGAAAAAGGAATACAGCTGAACCAACGTGAATCGTCGGCGTCGGGATTTTCTTTGATGTTCAGACCGTTTGACAGTTTGAATCGAGGTTTGAATTGTTTACATGTTGATTTTTATAAAGTTACTACGATTTCAATTTTTTTATGCTACACAAATAGTTATTTTGACAACTTATAAACTGTAGGCACTTCATATAACACAGTGAGTAAATTATACATTGTAGTTATAAAGGTTACTCCTATATTGGTAATGACTCTGTATACTGTTTCGCACACTTATTGGAATTGAAAAATGGAATATAAAATAAGTTTTCAAAGTATAATCAAAAACGTGTTGACAAGATTTATTAAGTTTACCGAAAATTGAAACAATATGTTTTCACTGCTAGTAAATTTCAAAAATAGAAGCAATTCTTCATTATAAGATTGTTCGGAGTAGTAGCCATTCGTTTTCATTATTTTGTGCCAAATATTACAAATTCGAAGATTTCGATTTTTTTCTGCCAACTCAACGGTAAAACTAGCAGAACCCACTATCAAAAAAACACCTCAGTTGTCAATATGTTTTAATATCACACACAGTTGAAATATGTTTTCTTCGAAGAATTATTTCCGATTTTACCGCTTGTCTGAAATAATCACCCAAATATTCAATTCAAAGGACACTGGTCAACATAAGAGGTCCGATCCTGTTCCACGTCAACGCCCGTCCGCACGTTTCATAAATCACGGCTGAAAATCAAAATAATTGAATGTTGAAGTTCTGCCTCACCCCAGACCTCTCGCCAACCGACTACCATATTTTCAAGTACTTCGATAACTTTCTTACCGGTAGAACCTTCGCCAATCAGGACCAGGAAAAAAAAAGCTTTCGTCGACCATATCGAATCTCGAGTACCCCATTTTCATGCTGACGGAATTAATCGACTTGTGTTACGTATCCACTAAGATATTACAGTTTAAACTAAACTCGTAAAAACGGACAAGACTTTTGGAACAACCCCATCGAAGCCTATATGAAAAAAGTCTACTTACTTAGACGTGATCAGAAATGTTGTTATGTATCCCAAAACATTTATTTGGAAAACAACAGCTGTGCTTTGGTAATTGCACACCTTCACAAATTTCATCCAAATGTTATTTCTCCATCCGTGATATTTTCATAGCGATGGTCGACATTTCTCTCGAATGATTTAATTTCTTTATTCAGGCGATGCCAATCCACCTCTTTTGTCACATGTTGGAGTTCTGTGTTCATTTATGGATGTTTGAATTTGTGTGGATTTGTTTGAACATTTCATTAAATATTCATTTTGATAACGCCGGTAATCAACTTCGTAAACTCTCAATTGTTGAAAATGTTTGTTTTTGTCAGCAGATTAAATGATTGATTTTCCCGTTAGTGGGTGTCCAGTGGATTGGTCAACGGGATACAATAGAGTAGCCGACTTGTTCATCGGAGTTAACCTATTTGGAGATTTTTTCTGCGGTGTCATTTAAAATATATGATTTATAAAATACTATTTGTGACATCTGACCATAATCATTCTGGGAAAATTGATGAGGAAATTTGGACAACTAATTTGCGTAGTTTTTCACTAAACTTCATTTCGTGTGATCCTTGTGAAACATATAATATTTATTTATTTACTTCATACACTATTCTACAGGATGATCCCAATTACAGAATAGGGAGTAACAGTGGCATTTACAAATATGTACTTACATAATATAATTTGTGAATCTATATAAAAAAAAATAAAAACAGAACTGTCAGTATATTTTAGGAAGCGCCTCTGTAGGACTTCTAGTTGATTTATATGAACCTGATAGTAGGGACTCCACACGACAGATGCATATTCCAGCCTAGATCGAACAAAATTGAAATAAAGTAATTTCAATGTTGAAGCTTTTTCGAAGTCTTTTGTATTTCTAACTAAGAATTCATACATGCGATAAGCTGCTGTTAGAGTAGTGCCAATATGTTTATTGAAAGAGAGGGATGAATCAAAAGTAACACCAAGATCAGTGAGTGTGTCAGGACACTCCAGAACTTGATTGTTTATGACGTAGTTGTGTAAATTCGAGTTTGTTTTTAGTGATTGAGTAATATGATAAAATGTTATTCAGATTAATATGACAATTCTCATTAAATAATTTGTATAGATTATCTCTGAGAAATTAACAGAGTATTAAATAGTTGACAAATACTCTTGATATTCAAACACACTTTCAAACGCATATAATAAAAAAACAAATATTTAAAGTGAATAATATATAAAAATGCAGTATTCATCATTTCATTAACATCAGTTGCCATTGTTGTTGAGAAACTTTCAATATTCCAATTCTAAACAGGAAAATGTCCATCCAAATATGAAACCAGTTTTTCGTTCAAATAATTAAATCGAATCTGGACATCTAACGAGACTTCGTTATCATAGTTTCTGTTAAAATTTAGAGATTGATTTCGAAATATCGATGTAATAGGTTTTATAATATCCCTAATCGTTGTGATACAATTTCAGAATTTCCTTTATCATTTGCTTGCTTTTAACTTGATATCTGCCATCTTCCATTTTTTCCAAACTTTGTGTAACCAAATTACACCAAAAAGTCTTGAATATTGTTGGGTGTTTCATAATCAGCATCTTTCAGTTCTTTTCCATTTTTATGATTGACCTCCATATCGAAACTTTTCAAAAATATTTGCCATAAAATAATTGCCATCTTGCCAATCCACTCCTGAGATCTCCAGTGGGGTTAAAGTTTATTTTGAAGTTATTTTCATCAAATTTTCTCAAAATTTTTAAAGTAATATTTTCACATTCTTCCAAGGTGTAACCTCCAAAAATAATATCATCAGATCAATTATGATGAAAACAGTGGAGATAGGGAAGACCTGGAAGTTAAACTAGTTATCGGAATAGAAGAACTCCACCATATGATGTCAAAAATATTAAAGATGATCTTGTGATGCACTGTTTGTAACCTTTAATGTACTAATTAAGTTTACTGGAGATTTTTTTTCATCACCAAATCGTTAGTTTAATACCTCGACACGTGTTTCGATCACCAAGTGATCATCTTCAGGAGGAAGATTCAATCTTCCTCTCGAGGTGTTAAAATAACGATTTGGTGTTGGGAAAAAACTCCAGTAATATTCATTAAAGATGATAACCCAAATGAAAAAACAATATGAATTCATGACCGTGTCCAACAGATGGACTTCAGACGATCAGAAAATAAATCATTTGAGATTCAACTTATCCGGTATTTCTCTTCGTTGGTATGAACAAAAATTCAGTGAATCCCGATCATTTTCTTGGGAAGAATGAAAAAATTCTTTCATGTTGACGTTTGAAGATAACATAGCGAAATGGAACAAGGCTCTGTATTATAAACTCGTTCAAGAAATAATTCTTGAATATTTTTTTAAAAAACAATGGTTGTTATACTCAGCAGGCTTCCCTTCATACTTCCCTATTGGTATTAGGACTTTCCTACTACATAAAGCCTGCCATAAAGACAAGTAAAGTTATGAGTTAGAAATTCATACTGTTGTTTCTTTAAACGTTTATTACAATCGATATGACTCAGAATATTGAGTAAACTGCTTCCAATTATCTCCTGATAATGGCAATTTGGTTATGCCGCCCCCATACGAACGACAACTCTCAGAAGTTGAGAAACTTGTGCGAGCTAAGGACTAACGAGGTCTTACCTTTTAACGTGTGATTCCTAAACCGAAAACTAAATGAGAATATTCTAACTGAACAATGATGTCCAATATCGTACTGACATTTTTTGATGTTTTTATAAACAAAAATTAACTTAACAAACTTTATCGGGTTATTGGAATTGCCATATGGCAAATAAAAACGAATATTTCCAGAAATATCGATATTAATTTGTTTGTCTTCAGGAAATTATTAAATGTTCCGCCATTTTGTAGTAGGTGAAGATATTGACTTTATATTCTAGGGTTGTGAAGTATTCGTCAGGAGCTTCAAAATGAAGTATCACAAGACCCCCCTTTCCATTTAATTTTTTCCCCAGATGGCGCCCAGTCGCCATCTTGAAAGTTTCATCTGTCAATTTCACTTCAAAATAAAGTATTAATGCATTAATTTCGGACGGTAGCCGGTCGGTTCGACGTGGGTGCTTTGTTCACTCACTCAAATCAACCGCCGTGTCACTGGTTCAAGCTCCAGGCTGAACGATTGATTTTTACTTGCTATCGTTCAACCCATGTTAGGAATAACACGTTAAAAGGTAAGACCTCGTTAGTCCTTAGCTTGCACAAGTTTAGACTTCTGAGGGTATATTTTAAACAGATCAATTTCATTATCCCAAATTTCAATTTTTTGAGTTGGACTCGTTCAAAAAATTTAACGGGGGACATTAAAGAAATGCACTGTGTATTGAACTTTCAAAAATCTTTCACTGATTCCACTGTTTTGTTTCATATTCGGAGTTCAGTTAGGTTGATCTGGCAATAACAATATCGTGAAACTTCTCCATTGATTACTAGCACAATCCCATTCTTGAAAACAATCGAATTGAATTCTGAATGCCATTCCTTCAAATCACCACAATAGCAATCCTCATATAAAATTCTGAATGTGACTAAGCTTGGTACGAGACTTGGTATGTTAGCGAAGAACAAAACATTGGACATGACTTGGTTCACAATTGCGACAAATGACAAATACTTTGTTTAATGCTGTGCTGTTAGAATATGAGCAAAGAATGTATTTACGAGTACTTAGTTGGAATTATATAAAGGAAAAAATTATTGAAAAACTCCAATCAAGTAAGTAGCTTTTCACTAGTAATAGCACTAGAGGCAAATTAATTTCGGAAATTTTTTCGAGCTCATGAATATTTTGAAAATTTCCTGAGTCGCAGACGGGGAAACATATATTGTAAAATAATAGATAAGGCAAAATTGTAAAATTAATTTAGGTCGGTATACCTCTATGGGTGGGACGCCTGGATGGTTTACCTGTATAGCATAAATAGAGTTGCTCGCATTAGTTTCTAGTTTTAATCTTCCGCTTTGAATATGATCACTTGGTGATCGAAACACGTGTCGAGGTGTTGGGAAAAAACTCCAGTAATATTCATTATATGAAGTAAACGATATTGTGCACTCTTAAAGTTGGCGACACTTTCAAAGGCCAAAAAAACCAATACATAGAAATGAACCAGCAGCGAACTAGTCCACATGGACTGTGGACTTGACGGTTCATATTGCATCATTTTTACTAACCGAGTTTTATGATTGCCTGAAGAGTCATAAAATTAAATTTGTCATGTTACGGTGGCGAATAGAAATCGGGAATGCGGGGATGGTTATCGCTGTCGTGTTCAGTTCAGGAACTGATCGCGATTTGAGTATTGAAATTAGATATTGTTGCAGTTATAATTACTTAAAATTTTTATCTGTTTGACATGTGGCGTTCTCGGACAAGTACTAATATTAATAACGAATGTGATAATGCAGACTTTTTACAGTGTAGTCATTATGGAAGAAATAGGTTTTATTGTTACATGTGATTCAATAATCATCGATTTCCGAGTTTTATACAAGGACCCATACGAGGATTTGTATTAATGTCATTTTCAACTGAGTGTATTATTTATCCGGCTATTTTCATTACAATTCCAAGCAGCAAACGAAAGATACCAAATCAATACGTATCTAATCAAGTATCGAGACGGTTAGACCTTGAAAATTCTTTATTGTTTTGCAAACGTGCAATTATTAAAACATTTTCTAGATCGTTGTTCTGAGGCATGAAGTGTTAATTTATCCATTTAGTGAACAGAAGGTTTTGTACTTTATTTCTTTTTTGAATTCAGAAACATGAATGTTATAGTCTTTTTTTTCTGAAAATACTCATTTACAACGAATACTTATGTATAGAGTGTTTAATTATTCATTCCTATCGAACTTCTAGGTTTGAAACGTCCAGATAGGATTTAACAATACAACGTATCTTTTTGATACACGAGTTGGACACCGCTAAAACCAGTGAAGGGAGGAATTTCTTAGAATTACATGTACACACATTTTCAAATTTTAGTATATTTTCAAGAGTTGTTGCGCTTGATATTTCTAAGGCGTTTGACCGTGTGTGGCATGAGGGTTTGCTGGGCAAACTTCAAAAAAACGTTCCCTGCAATTGGCCGTCGATGGATATCTCTCGAATACTTTCACCATAAACGCTGGTGTTCCCCAGGGATCCATATTGTCTCCAACCCTCTTTTTATTGTATATCAACGACTTATTGGAAAAAACCAAGAATCCAATATATTGCTTTGCTGACGACATCACACTTGTTTCGTCATTCCATTAGGATTCCAGGGCATTGGGTACGGAGGTACATCTTCACCGGCAGCAGCAGGTTGAATATCTTAATGAGGGTTAAAATGGACACCAATATGTCTTGGCACAATCACGTCGCTGGAATTGCAAAGACTGCTTCTCAAAAGCTTGGAACACTGTTCCGAGCCAGAAAACTGTACACACCTCAGCAAGTTTTGATGTTTTATAAAGCTCAGATCAGACCTTCTTTGGAGTATTGTTCTCATGTAAGGAGTTCTGCCCCCAAACATACCCTGAAGCTGCTGGATTCCATCCAGAAAAGAGAGCAATCCGCCTGATTGGAGACACGAACATCATTCGGCAACATTGATAGTCTGGAACATCGAAGAAAGGTTGGAGATTTGTCTCTCTTCTATAAATCTCGAATATCATTGTTCAAGAACTCTTTCACTTGGAGAACTGTGTTTATGTGGAATAAACTTTCTGATAACGTTTTTCCATATGGATTAAATCTCCAGCGATTCAGATCCAATGTGAATCGCTACTTTCGCAAAAGCACCGCTTTGAGAGCGCCTCAAATATTTTCCTGTATTGCTTGTGTTTTGTCCTTAAAAAAAATTAAATCTGCCCGCATATTACAATTAATTTATTAACAAAGAGCGTCAATGATAGGTTAGATTTGTAATTTTTCGATAAAAATCTTACAAACGCGTCCTTCAAAAATCGTAAAGTGATGTGAACGAAAATGAGTGATTGACATATTGCAAGTAATGAAATGAATAGAGTGGCAATTATCATTGAGAAACCTGTAATCAAGATAATTTGAAAATGTAAACTGGAAAACTCAAATTCACCATTTGTCTGAATTCTAACCATAGATTATTCCATATTCAAAGCTAATGTAAAACTATTTCGCAGCTGTGTCATTGTACGTAATTTTGTAGTTGCACATAAAAATGCATCCATAATGGTGGTCATTAAAACGTAGAAATATTCGTAATGAAGCCCATATGAATAGTCTCTTATTATTTGTCACATATAGGGTGGCCAAAAGAAAATTAAATAGTACCGTTGTCAGGAACTGCATCAACATTTTGGAAACGTGCAGGCTCACTTTGATTTTTGATCAAGGGACATTCTTTTTTAGTATTAGCTTTTCAGCCATTTTAACCCCCATAATATTTTAATCTCATTGGTGGTCTGAATAATGACGAACAATCAAGGCAGTATGCGATCTGTTACATAAGAGGTCGATTTTCCAGAGCACTGAATTAGTGGAATAGGTAACATTGACTGGCTTCCACAGTCTCCAGATTTGTTGTCTCTTGATACAAATACGAGAAAAGAGTACACTCCATCAATCGAAAATCGTCTTTCTTGCATTTTTATAAAATGTTGACACATTTCTTGATAATTGGTGTGTTTGGTGTTCGTTTGACTTGCATATTAGCTCTTACATGAAAAATCGGCATTGAACCATGATTTTCTGACTACCGTTAAAATTGAAGCCATAAACGAAAATTCAGGAATACACCAAAATTACATATCAGTATGATTTTTTTATTTTTTTGTTGTTTCTGAAGAACACCAATTAATAAATAAGTTTTCCATTCTAAATGGTTTTTCTGTTAATCGATGTATCAGTTCAAACAGAGTTTGTGTCAGTTTTGTATGGTAATGTACCTTATAGCAACTGAAGTTTAGGGACACTGAAGGTCACGTTATCACGAACTTGATAAGGAACTAGGTCAATACTCATTTTTTTGTGTCGGTACACATCGATTCTGAATTGATATTAGGTATTTTACCTTCATTCATTTTCATTGAATGCATTTACCTCTGCATATAGGATATTAGAAGTGCTCAGAAGAATGATTTCTGCCTTTGTACTTGTCAATCAATATTTAACTAGTGCGTTCCAGTTAAAACTAGCCACACTGAATACGTCATTTGATATTGAGATTGTTGAAAAATCGTGAAACTCGTCGACTTTAGTTTTCAGAGAATTACATTTCTACGTGAAAATCAATTCCTTCGTACTATAGTTGGAGTTTCAAAACGCCCATCCTGTAGAGATCACTTCAAGAATCTAAAAATTCTTACGCTTCCATCACTGTTAATTTTTGAATTCTGCATATACGTAAAAAATCGTAGTAACTTCACACCGAACAACTCCAGATACGAATACAAAACACGCCAACAAGACCATTTTTATATTCCTTTCAGTGGTACAAAAATTTATAATTCATCACCTGACGAAATAAAAAAGACTGAAACAGTTTTCCGTTAATCANTCCCAACTAAAAAAACTGTATACACCTCAGCAACTTTTGATGCTTTATAAAGCTCAGATCAGACCTTCTTTGGAGTATTGTTCTCATGTATGGAGCTCCGACTCTAAGCATAGCATGAAGCTGCTAGATTCCATCTAGAAAAGAGCCATCCGCCTGATTGAAGACGCGAGCATTACTTGCTTGTCTGGAACATCGAAGAAATGTTGGAAATTTATCTCTCTTCCACAGATACTTTCATGGGAAGTGTTCAAGTGACTTGTCACATTTGATTGTGGCTGCTCATCATTTTGAGGTTCAACTCAGTACACCTCGAACTTCAATCGAACTCTTCCATTTGGAGAATTGCGTTTATGTGAATCACTACTTTCACTCTTAGATCGTCTTGAGGATTTTTCTGTAGTGTGTTGTACCCAAAAAAGTATCAGGTTGTTATTCTCAAATAAAACGTGAAACTGTAAACCGGAGTTTTGGGTGTATCTATAGAACAGAGACAAATTTCTAATCTTTATTTTGTGTTATAGGTTGGGTATGCCAGGTACAGTCCATTCAGGTAATAATTTATGCTGCAAATTACATTAAACGTCTTTTCACAAAAACCTTTGCATTATTTGAAATTCTGAACTATCGATATCTGTTTGGGAAAATAAATGGATTGCAAATACCATGCACGAATCATAAACAACCAATCGTTTTCATGGTATTTAAGCACTTGTTTCACTTTCTATGCATACCTATTAGGTAACACTGGTAAATGTGCTGTTATTCCGGTATGTAGGATTTTGAGAATGTTGATTTTTATCTTTGGCGTTACGTGGATTAATAACGTAATTGGGACATTGTGAACATCCCATTATATTTACCTGTCGCAGATTATTCTCTGTAGTCAGAGGTTTTGGATAGTTACGAGTGTAATTTTTATTTACTAATACAGTTTGTTGTACGTTTTCCGAATATTTACTTTTGTTTGATTTATTGGTGGTAATTAGTGTCTGACCGAAACTGGTTTTTACGACCGAAACCGAAAACAAATTTCGGCAACGGTCTCAGTTTCGGCCGAAACCGAAAAACCAAAACTTCCTTTTGTTTGAGGAAAAAATAAAGAAAACGTTATTATAATCAGTCAGTATTTATTTTTATATCTTTAAATCACAACGTTATGCAGTCTTCGACATTTTTACTTATTGATAATCAACGTATCAAACCCTTATTTAAAAAAATATCAATTGCACCTTAAAAATAGGTAAAATAGGTGAGGTGTTTATTTGAGTAGGTGTAGATCCTTCTTTCGAATATTATTGATGGTTTTTCAAAAATATTAAACATAAAATTACTTATTTAAGTTGTTACCTAATATCACAATAGGTACTTGATATTTATGTAATAAACAAAGTAAGTCATGACATGATTAGGCACTTGGACGCGGCAAAATTTCTTCGTCGCTTGTATGAAATTGAACGCGCCGAACATGACCGATCACAGCGCGGGAACTCCCGAATGCAGTTTCGGTTTCGGTCGTAGTTTCGGCAGGTTTGCCACCGAAACCCGTTTTTTTTTGCCGAAACTCGATCGAAATCGAAACCGAACTTTCGGTCGGACACTATTGGTAATATTTGAATTTTTCTGTAATGTTATGTTCAATACCGCCTCTATCAACAATTATGTATATTATGCAGTAAGCACAGCTAACTGTTAACTCACAATTAACTTCTTTGCAACGTGAAATTTAAAATGCGCTGCTATCTGAAATGTTCAAATAAACAGTAAGTTGCGCTTGTTTTACTGTGTCAAAACATATTATTAGTGGGGACAGCGTTTTGACACCAACCTTGTACTGTCAGCGAATCTTATGGAATTTGGGAAAGGAATACTAAAAATATACTCCTTCAATTCAAACTTTACTTTCTAATGAGTATTTTTTGACGTGTTGCATAAGGTATTCATGAAGCGAAGTGATTGTTCAACAATTATCAGACTTTCAATGTGATCGAAAACTCTAAATAAGCTCATCTCATCTAAAAATAACAATTTTTCAATGAATAATTTTCCGAATTATCTAGATAAATTGTTTATATGAAACGTCCAACGACACTGCAAGAATCTCTTCTTTTACTTTCTTTATCACAAATAGTTTTCAAATAATATGGAAGATTGTTGACATCTTTTTGAGAATTATCATTTTTTAGTTGTTTTTTTGCAGAATTTATATTTCACATTTTTGTGAAAACCTTCCTTCTAAATTAATGAAATTTGAGTCGTAATTAAACAAATGAACCCTAATTGCCTTCTGCAAATTTCGTAAACTTGTCCACTTTGTTGCGTTCACAGTTCACAGCAAATCCATCGTTCTTGAAATATTTATCTTCAATCCGTCTGAGTCGCACTTGCCAACCACCATTATCAAGTTATATCATGCACATATAAACAAGGCAACTTCAACCTAATAAGTAAGTAGGTATAACATCTAACAACACTTACCTGCTGGAACTAAAAAGGAACAACTTTCTGTTGCACCGCTTCACTTGTTAGATAAGGTTATGTTTATACGACAGTATCATGGCCAGTGGCAAGGGTACTGACCTTTAGGCATATTTTCATTTTGTTTTATTGATGATGGTGGAAAAAGGTAATAGTTATTGATGTGGGTATATACGGGGTAGATTAATTCTGTTTTTGTTTACCTGTACAAATGCAAAATAATTTTTGTAATAGAGGAATGTGGTGATAATATATCTTGATTCTACAGTCGTGAAATAATTGAAAAAATGAAGATAAGAATGTTTTTGACATGGAAAGAAATATTGGTGTAAAAAGAATAAAAAAAGATTAAAAAATAACTACTTCATAACATTTCGATTTTAAATATCCACAATCGACTGGTAGAGACCATTGTCTCATTCCCCCCCCCCAATGTTCTCCACACGTTTACTGTGTGCAGAACATCCCATCTCGTCCATCCACCCCCGCTCCTCTGGAGCGGTCCTCAATTTACTGATGGGCACTTCAGCAAGTGTTGTTTTCCAATGAATCTGAAAAGGAAGTGAATTTGAAATCTGATTAAGAAGTTTTTATACTTACCGGAGCCGCCTGATAGCGACTCTCGGGGGTGGTCTCTGGTTCTGCTTCGTTGGCCTCTTGTGTTTGTGCCTTTCTGGGAATCTGGGGTCATCCCTCTGTAGTGCACTGGCCCCAGGCAGTGCAGGCATATATGGCATATTGGCATATTGGTAATACTACGGTCTTTATCATCAGCAGCTTCACTTTCAATTCCATGTTGCTTCTTATTATTGGTAATAGGTTTTGTCGGGCAGATCTCGCCATTCCTATTGTCTGCCTTACGTGAGACCTGAACGTTAATCTTTTGTCTAGGTTGACTCCCAGATATCTATCGTTGGTATATCGTTGGTCCACGGAATCTCTTGTCCGTTGAAGGTGACGTTTCCTTTCGGGTGTACCAACCTCCGGGTGAACCCTGACTCTTGTCAGGGTTTATACTGATCTTCCACAGGTTGGCCTATTCCTCTAATCTATCTGCCTGTTGCTGCAAGTATCTAGTGACGTGCGCTTGGCTTATTGATCTCGCCAGAAGAGCTCTGTCGTCCGCGTAGAGCGCCAATTTGTTAAAGTTGGTCTTCGGTTTGGGCACGTCTGCTGTGTATCTCGAGAAGAGGTGTGGCGAAAGGACTGCACCTTGTGGGACCCCTGCTTCCAGTAATCGCATGTCCTACTCTGCAGCGGCATCGCATGTCAGTTAGAAAAGACTCGATTAATCTTACCATTTGTTTCGTGTAGCCAAAGTTGCACATTTTTGCCAAACTCTGTCGAATGCCTTGGAGACGTCGAAGAAAATGGCTCCGGTGTTGTATCCTTTGCCGAGGTTGAAGCCTTCCGTCGCAGTCTTCCACCCTCAGGACTTGCAACTCTGTCGAGTGTTCTGATCTGAAACCGAACTGTTCATTTGCTAAGATTTTCTTCTAATATTTTCAGGATGACACATTCTGCCACTTTGCTTAAGGAAGGGGTTAAGCTGATTGGCCTGCGGTTATCTAGGAATAGGTGGTTCTTCTCTGGCTTCGGCATGTGGATAACCGTCGTCTCCTTGAACGGGTACGGAAAGTACTGCAGTCTGAGTATAGCATTTATAATGTTTGTTATAGCTGCTATACCCTTTCGTGGTAGGACTTTCAAAGCCCGGTTTGTTATTGTTGGTGCCAGGGATTGCGCATTGTCCCTCCTTTGTCTTCTGAGTCTACGTACCGTCGTTTCCACATGTGTCTCTATTTGTTCTACTTCGTCCGTGAACAGGACGTCTTTCTTTCTACACTGCCTTTCAAAATTGTCTGCAAATGCTTCCGCTTTGTCTTGGTCCGTGTAGACGATTCCTTGCTCGCCGTGTATTAGCGGGCATGGCTTTCGAAGTCCCTTCCTAAGAGTTTTCTGCATTCTTCATGCAGATTGGTCTTCGGTGTTTAGTTCTTCCAGGCGGGTTGTCCATTGTTGATATCTGATTGCTTTTAGTTCTCTCGCAGTATTCTGCCTGCTCTTTGCATACACCTTTTGTCCATTGGCGCACGTGTCCGTTGATATCGACTTTTCAGGCGTCTTCTAATTCTAATGAGCTCCATCGTTTCTGATGGGAGATGCTCTTATAAATGCTAGTAAGGGCGAAATCCATTAGTATTTCAGTAATTATAATGAATTTTCAACTTGATGAAAATCAATATTACCAATTCAGTTAGGTAAATCTAACACCAGACGTAAGGGGCGATATCAGGCTTGCTTTTTAAGGACAGTTGAGTACAATGCCCTACTGAGAACACAATGCAGCGAAGACAGTCGAATGCCCTACTGAGATCACAAAATATTCCAGCAGGGCATTCACCAGCCTCGATGTACTCCAAGATTTTTGAGTAAAAAGCTGTCACAACAATAATAGTGGACATATTGGATCGAAAACCATGTTGAATCGGGGAGATAATGTTATACCTCTCAATGAAAATGATGTAGGTATGCATTTTCAAATATTTTTGAGAAATTAGATGGAACAGTGATGGGCCTATGGTTCTCTAAAAGATATGAATCCAATTTTTTGTGGACAGGTACAACTTTTCCGATCTTCAATTTTTCGGGAAACACTCCTGTACTAAAGGACAGATTAACTAAGTAAGTCAAAGGATAAATAATGTTTTGCAACTTTTTTCTGATCAAAAACATTGGGATTTCATCGGGTCCAGAAGAACTTTTATTCTTAAGTTTATTCGACAGGAGAGATAACAGTTCATTATCTGTAAAAGGCTCTAGAAATATAGAGTTATAAACATTAGTAATATGATTGATGTGATTATTGAATGGGTTATTATTTTCAGTCTTCCCAATTATCTTCACAGGGATACTTATGAAAAAATCATTGAGAAGGCAGGATATTCTCTGAGGATCATTCACAACCTCACTTTCATGTATTAAGGAAATATTTTTCATAGTTGCAGAAGAGTGTATTATACTGTTTATCACCCGCCAAGCCATTTTTGTGGGATTATCGGAAGCCACTATTTTATTCTGATAATACAAGCGTTTTGTATCAGATATGAGTTTGGAATCATGTTTTTTTTTTCATTATATATTTTCCAATTAATTCTGGATAAGTGTTTTTAGAGTAATCAGATTTTTTCAAATTTTCGCTAGATGCTCTCACTTCGTTAGAGACCCAGTTACTCTTTGGATTGTAAACGCGACATTTCTTTAACGGAAAAAATTGATTAAAATAAAAGATATATAAATGGTAGAACTTCTCGAAGGCTTCATTGATAGAGAGTTTCTCAAAAAGAATCTGCCAGGTTTCGTCTTGGAGAGCTGACAGAAAATATGTTTGTTTATTTGAATTGTAAGACCTTTGAAACAACTTTTTTGAGACTAAGCTGGTATTTCAATCAGATTAGTTTCAAGGAGTATAATTCTATGATCTGAGACATAATTATCCTAAACACATATGATTGGTTCTGGAATATTAGTGAAAATGTGGTCAATGATACTGATGGAGTTATCACTCAATCGGGTAGGCCACTTCACCTTCGAACTGAGTCCAAAACTAAATAACAAATTTATGAAGTCCTTAAAAAGATGAGAGTTACGTGAGTGATCAGATGAATCCAGGTTGATGTCCTCGGCAAGAACTATATCAACATTTGGTTTATAAAATTTCTCCANGTCTGTAGCACCTACACCAAACACCCTGTATATTTAAAAATTATATCAAAATATAGCTCTCATGAACTCCTAACACTTTTGTATGAAACATTTTTGTGTATCTCCTTCAACAAACCAGATATTGCCTGTCACATAAAATGTGGGACACCCGGTATAAATGGTAAAGCTTCTCGAAGGCTTCATTAATAGAGAGTTTCTCTAAAACAATCTGCCAGGCTTCATCTTGGAGAGCTGACAAAAAATCTGTTTGTTTATTTGAATTGTACGGCCTTTTGAAATTAATTTTTTGAGATCGAGCTGGTTTTTCAATCAGATTAGTTTTGAGGACTATAATTCTATGATCTGAGACATAATTATCCAAAACACGTATGATTGGATCTGGAATATTAGTGAAAATGTGGTCAATGATACTGAAGGAGTTATCACTTAATCGGGTAGGCCACTCCACCTTCGAACTGAGTCCAAAACTAGATAACAATATTATGAAATCGTTAAAAAGATGGGAGTTACGTGAGTGATCAGATGAATCCAGGTTTATATTATTTATCCAATATATTTCTGCAATTCTCTGATGAAATTTCTGCAATTCTCTGAAAATGTTTCATATAGGCCATCGGGTGACCTATAACAGGAGAACACTAGTAAAAGTCTATTATTTATAGGGTTTCTCCAGGAGATACCTGTTATTTCAATATTTTCTTCAACACAAAACTCATCTAAAGTTTTATTACCGCAAATTAAGTCAGTCATGTCTTTAGTATACAGCAACACCCTTTTTTTTCAAATTTCTGCCGCTGAAGCCGCTAATCTTTTTTGAGAAAATTGACTCAGCGTTAGACTGTAAGAGTGTGCAGAAGAATCCGAGGCAGTCGATTTCGCGTCGCTCACAAGAAATCGGCCTTTCGCAGACCACAACTTGGTGAATTTTGCGTCGTGACTTGGGCCTGCACCCGTACAAAATTCAACTGACCCAGGAACTGAAGATAAAAAACCATAGACAACGACGTGTGTTCGCTGAATGGGCTTTGTACCAGTTGGCAACTGACTGTAATTTTCATTGAAAAACCATTTTCAGCGATGAGGTCCAATAGTAATTTAGTTGGGAGAGTCGATACCTGCTCGATCGCTCGCCATCAGTCGTGGCATGTACTGTATCTTATTTAAGAATTTAATGAACTAATTTGTGGTAAATTGCATTTCGACAGATATTTACTGAAAATATCTGCAAAATATGTCGTTCATATTGACTGTAGCATCAGTTTCCAAATATGTGTTAAGGGTTAGTAAATACGAGTAGTCGCAAATTCACACATGTGTCCCATTTGTTGCATGGTAGTACCACAATATACTTTATACAGTAATCCCACTTCCGGAGATTTTTGGTTTGAATTTTCTACACGCAGACCCAGGAGTTGCAGTCTCAGGTCTGCGCAAACGACGAGTTCAAGACAGGCACGCAACCCTTCCATAGTTGTCGAATTTCATGGTGGCATGGTTGGCGAAGTAAATATATTTTGTCACATCCGATTGTGAACATCTGCCGATCCTTGGAATTTTTAAAATCTACTTGTAACATAGTTCATCATTGTCCAAATGATCTGGGTTACTTGAATATTACACAAATGCAAAATTATCATTTGTACAATTTTCTCAGGTGCCCAACATGGTTTTCATTGACTGTATTTTTTTGAGCAGTTTAAATGAATAGTTGATATGTTGAGCAGTGTTCAGATTGTTGGTTGAGATTGTAGTAGAGAGAAATGTCATTAGTGTCAAATACGTCAGCATTGTAAAAACTGAAACTTCTGGACACCAACATCGACTCTAAGTGGGACTACTGTATATAAAGTATACTGTGGTAGGACTATTCGTTTCTGATCAAGAAGTGGGCTATGTGGGCTATGGGTTCGACAAAAACTCTTCACTAAGCAAGTCTCGCAACGGTGCTCTGTAGCGAAGCCAAGCTTTGGCATCGACCTTGAATGATAAACTATTTTCTGTATAATATGCAGCGTTCACTGCAAATGGGAAACTGGATAATACTAGACAACAGTATTTAGATCAGTCATAGATCTCACCAGGCATAAATGCAACATAAGAACTCGTCCTCTGTCGTCTTTCTCAAGATTGTGTTCAAATATGGCGTACCACTAAATCAGATTGAAACATTCTTCATTCAACCGATTTATGAATGGAGAAAAAGTTGAACTACCTAGAGTTGTTTGAATGTGGTTAACAATGTTGTTCGGTGTATGTTTCCCATTGTCTAAAACGATTTGAAATCCAAGGAAGAATAAATAAAATCAAAATCAATGAAGTAATAAAATTAAAATGAAAAAACCGGGCCGAAATATTCCAGTAAGTTAATGAAAACAGAAATAATCTGAAAATAGATAACATTACCAAAAATAGCGTTGATTTGTAAAAACAAATATTATAACCTGGAATCAAAATGAATGAATGATGGATTATACTATAAGTGAATTGAAAGTTATATACAAAATTATAGAAATAAAAGAGAAATAAAAGAAATGATATACCAAGAATTCATCTATCTATCGAATTCCTTCGAATAATGGTATAGCAGATCCTAGAATAAATAAACATAATACATCCAACGCCTGCGGTCTTCCTGTGCTACAGTATTAAGTAATCAGAAGAAGTTCAATCTAATTTGCAATCTCTGAAAAATGTGATATCCGCAAGACTGAAAAAGTTATATGTATAAAGAAGTTATCGCATCATCGCAGGTAATAAACATTTTAATTACCATCCAATGAAGTAGCTTACTCCATATTATATTTTATTTAAAAACATCCCTTCAATTAATTGTCAATGAAATCAAAATAAACATTCGAAAACCATGAATAATTCCTATCAAATCATTGCTTTTCAGTTTTCCATGTCNAAACCATGAATAATTCCTCTCAAATCATTGCTTTTCAGTTTTCCATGTCAAGGTGGAAGTAAGAGGGAAAATAAACAAATGCACCTATCAGATTGAGATGAGTTTTTCCAGGAAGATGAACATCATGCCAGGCAGTCTGAGAAAGTAGAGATTTGGTGTATAATTGAAAAAGTCCCGCCTCATTTCTACCACCCTAGGAATAACATACACTATTCTAAATTAGGAGAGGTATATTTAGGACATTCGTTTTTGAGAACGGTTTTATTTTCTACTTCTCCATCTTCATACAAAAATGTAGAAAACTCCCGAAGGAAGGAAGAAAGCAATTAAGTTTATGAGTGAAAGTGACTCAGCATGGTATACATAATAATATCTTTGAAATGAGCTTATTTTGAACTCAATTGTTTTCTTCCTTTTTTCGGACGTTTCTCACATATTTTGTATGAAGATGAAGGAGAAAGCCAAAAACCTTTTATTCCCAGGAACTAAACTCTCCTGAAAATATAACACTTTCATTTCGAATACGATTTCTATGGCTGGGATTAAATCAATTGAGTATCTGAATTTCATCATGACATGAGTAGCATTAACGGTTTTATGACAAAGTCGTGTTGTTATCAATGAACTGATTAAGGATGATGTGTTTCATGTATGTGGAAGGTAATAACTAACGTAACTCTTTTATATATTATTAGCGAATCGCCCCGGCGCCCCCGGCTGGTACCACCGCAACCGCTATGTCCCTATATTTCAAATCTGTAATGTCTTCGAAAATATTCATTTAAATTACATGACATAATTACGGCCATATTGATCTATATTAAATGCACTATGTATACAGAGTGGTCCAACGAAAAGTATGCACCTTGCTTTTCTCCTTTTTTTTAAACTTAACGCAAAAATGCTCGGACAGGTCAATTTTGCTTTTGAGGGGGACACAGTTTAGATGTACTTTTCTACCTGTGCCTTCAACCCCCTATCGAGGGTGAGTAACAACCCTAAAATTTTAAATGAAAAGTGGAGTCGAGTGATATATCATTTGAAAGGGCACAAAATTATCTTTCCAATGATACCTAATTTGTTGTATTTAACTCAAACATGTAGGTATTATGAAGAAAAACAACTACAACCCAGTACTTTGAAATGTGTAATTGACTTAGTAGAATCCT
>NW_019290208.1:183185-211415 GCF_000500325.1 Leptinotarsa decemlineata
AAAAAAAATAACCCCTTCAATTCAAATTTAAGATGAGTTTTTGCAAATTTTTAAGATAAACAATCTTACGGTACATGCAACTCCGACGGTATAATAGTCAGCGCATGCCAAGATCTCTCTCAGGGAGCAAGAATTTTTCCGACTTACTAAATGTTATCGTTTACATTAGGACCAAAATTTCACTAAACCTTTGCAAATTGTAGCCTATATGTCATTCTGATGTATAAGCTGTATTTATGTAAAGTTTCATATACATCCGTTCAGTCGTTTAGGCGTGAAAGAGCCACAAACATTCATACATTTATCCATTCTCACAAACTTTCAAATTTACATGAATATATGTTTTAGTATATCTGCGATAAATATTGAAAGTTTGTATGTGGGCGCTACCACAATGTACATAACATTGCCAAAATGAACTAAGGTAACTTCCATCAAGTTTCGGTGGTACCCAGAGTCTGAGTTCCAATCTTCTTACTCATTTTTATTTGTTGTAAAAAGTGTTGGATCTACAAACTGATTATTAATGTACTATTTCAGCACCCATGGTTACGTCCGTCAGCGTCTGGTTAAATTAAAACAATTTTGACTGTTTAAAAAATCTGTTTTTCCGTTAATCAGCTGTCGTCCCCATACGAACGACAACTCTCAGAAGTTGAGAAACTTGTGCGAGCTAAGAACTAACGGGGTCTTACCTTTTAACGTGTGATTCCTAACACTAATTTTAAAATGTGTCTTACATTATGAAAATTCAGAAGAGTGAATCATGAATGTTTATCAAAGTTTAACATTCCTCTCGGTATCGGGAAACTTAGCCTTTGTTTTTTTCACAGGAAGTTGTTAATGAAATAAATGTAAACATCTACAAACTCAGTGACTGATGCTTATCTGCGCTGTAAAAAAGTGACAGGTGATTTGAAACTTGTGAATATCGATACTTTTCAGACCCACCTGATACTAATGATGTATCATTACTTTCACTAGGATTTTTGTATTAACTATGAAGTTTTTGTAATCTAATCTAATCCTAGCTCTTGATAGGATATGATAATTCAACAAATTTGTTTATTTGATTTCGAGTTCAGTGTATTAAAAGGGTCACTTGATGGGATTTTTGACTTCACTTTCAATATTTTTATTTTCCTTAATTTTTACAACCTGATCCGTGAAAAGAGTAAGACACAATTTATCTTGGTAACTTATTAAAGAATTATTTTGACTGTGATTCATTAAATGCTTTTTGAGCTTGTAGATGGCGATCGTATCAGTCGTAGGATTATTTAAAGTTGAGTCATATACACTGTTATGAAAGCCCATATATCATTTCGCAATTAAGTAGCTACCTTTACACAAATGTCAAGAGAAATGTTTTATCGTCCGCTTCTTGTTGAAAAATATTATTCATTACTACAAGCATTTTCGATAAGAGATAATGTCTTTGCAAAATGTTGCCGGATATTTGGTTATCTTTCTTCGGTGGAATTTTTTTTCAATTTGTCTTACCGTTAGAATTTAATGTTATTTCATATTCAGGATTGCAGTTGTCACAAGTGCGGGGAGTTCTCCCATTCACTTTTTCAGATGAGGGACAGTAATCAGTTAATCAGTTCAGTAATCACTTGATAATTTTGCTCAAAATATTCAAAACCAGTAACTTACATAGAACAGGAAGAGGACAAAGCAGTTATCCGCAATTATGATTGAAATGTATGTATATAAACAATATCAGGATATTTGGAGTTCAAGCAAAAATAAATGAAAGCTGCATATTTAAGAACACGAACATATATGAGGTAATTCATTGGTCGGTCGCTAGCCAGGCGGTTCGACGTGGGTGCTTTGTTCAGTCATTCGCATTGACTGCCGTGTTGGTCCGTGGTTCAAGCCCTAGAGTGAACGATCGATTTTCATTTGCTATCATCCAACCCGTGTTAGGAATCACACGTAAGGGTAAGACCTCGTTAATCCTTAGCTCGCACAAGTTTCGACTTCTGAGGGTTGTCGTTCGTAGGGGTGCGACAGCTGGTTAACGGAAAAACAGATTTTAAACAGATTTTTTAGTGAACAAATTCATTCAGTAACTTTTTTCATGATTCAATACAGAAATGATTATTCAGATTTTTTGAAACCTAACCTGTCGACGGAGACAAATAATATCCATTATATGTCACGGTTAGCTGGCTGGTATTGAAAATGAAAGGGCCGATTCAATTCTCTAGTGGTTTCAAAGAGTGCGAGTTCATTTTTCCAGAAGCCTAACAATTCCAGCACTAATCGATTTTCTAATCTGCTTTAGTGTTGGAATACAGAATTATACTATTTTGAATGGACGACGTAAAATACTTGAATAGTTGAATGATTGTGTTAAAGTATATCTTACAAGAAATATTGTGCTGCTGTTCTTTAATGACATTATTTTAATTGTGTTGAAAATGGAAATTTTCAAGTAAGGAAAAACTCAGCTAATATCAGTGATATCTCTTTGGAAACGTGAGAATAATCCGCAGATGTATTTGTGACATACAACAAAAAAAATAGTCTATTTGAAACAACTAGTTTATCTTTTAAAAATAGAGATTTATTCAGAAATTATTTCAAATTTTCAGTTTTTATACGAAACATTGATTTCTATACCTAATAGAGAAACTATATATGAACTATGGCCTGACTGTATAGGCATTTTATTTCAAATAACTCAGTGATAAGTGCTCGTTGACCATCCAGTTAAAACTAAAAGCAAATCAAACGATTGTTCGAGATAGAATACTCTATTCACATCGATAGTCTGTGAAAAACAAAACTAGGTTTTATAAATAAACCTCAACGTGAAACTAGTGCCCTCGATCCAAAAGGCAGCACTGTTTCGACCTGCCAAGGTCTCATCAGTGGTATTTGGCATAACCACGAATGCATGAGTATAATCATTGAAAAATGTAGGAATGTTGATTTGTAAATCAACCAAATGATAGTGACATAAAATGAAAAAAAAATATAAAAGTGTTAACAAACAGTAGAAATTAAAATATAATAAATAATATAGTCTGTTCCACCATTCTACTGAAGATGTCTGCTGATGTGGCCTGGTTCCTTGTCAAGTCTTTCTTTCATGGTATAGAGCCTGAATGCACGATCAAATAGACTGTTGACGTTCTTGGGTTGGCATTCGTAATTCATATACCATCTCGTATGAGTTGGTTTTTGGTATTCAGGTGTTTTCCACTTGTCGGTACTCTTCATTGCAAATAGTATCGAAGGTTTCACGCTTGTGGGTGTCTATTCTGAGTCTCCATATCTCCATATTATGAAGGTTTCGTCAACGTACCTCAACCAGACTTAGGTCATCTTCAAAAGTCAGAATTTCAAACAATTCCATGTATATGTTTGCTATAACTGGTGAAAATGGCGATCCCATTGACAGCCCCTCGTCGTGCATGAAGAATTCTTCCTTCGGTTGGAAGTAAAAGAGTTTAGTGGACAGAGTCAAGTGTTTTCAAGCTTAGGAAAAAATTATTTGAAATTCACAAAAGACGAGGTTTTCTCTGTAGCTGTTGAATGTTTGGACATAGGAATCTGAATAAATTGTAGGTGACTGATTCTATGAAACTGATTATCGGAACTTTTTATTTTTAATTTTATTGTGGATTTTGTGTAGTCCATACTGATGGAGCTTAACTGTGATGCGGTGTCAGTGATCATATCTCTTCTAACGAAAAAAAGAGTTGATGGTTTTTCAAAGTCTGGTACACTATCTTTCTATCGATGCTTTGGGATTTGTAGCAATCTTCGTGTATTGGCCCTTGTGAAGAATGCTTTTGTTCTGCCTTCAGAGATCGGTATCCATCACAACGTAGCATTCCTCTTGTCTACATGTAGAATACTGTTGGTGAGGTGGTTTATTCGTTGGCCTTCCAAAGATATTTGTTCTGCATGCCTGAATTATTCCGCCTCAGTCTGATCAACATGGAAAATGAAAATGAATGGCTGAGGATGACAATTATACCGACCGAAGATGAAGACGATTGTGGATACTAACAATCAAAACGTCGTGAAGTAACTTGGATTGAATTGTTTCAATTTTTAGTTTGTTTCAATTATTCAATTATTGGATTGAAATTATTGTAATTTCATTTCAAGGTTCATTTAAATTTTCAATTTTATTTGTTCTTTTAGGGACTTCGAATCATTATATCATATTAGACAAAAGAAGTACGAACTAATGAAATTCACCAGGAAACATTGTCAACCACCTTCAAACAAACGATGATGATACTTATTCCATTACGTTTTAGATAGTATACTAGTATAGGGTCATTTTCTGGGAGCAAAATCCTGGAGCCTATAAGCGGGTTAATATTTCAATTATCAATCGTTGCTCGAATCCTGGATTGGGGTTTTTACGCAACAATTATGTATACCAACTCTATGTTGTATTATTTCATTCAAATAGTTGAATATAAACTGAATTCGACTGGCTGTATAAATGATTATAAAATTATATGTCCATAAAATTAATATAGATGAAGATATAGATGTTGCACGGGTATTGGTAAAACTAAAACCTACACTTTACATCACTTTTAATCGTTCATATAATGTATCAAATATATTGGTATCAATTTCAGTGAGATATCGAATATAGTCCTCGGCTCTTGTATTCATCCAATTTGTATTCTCAAATTTCATTCTACATATTGTTAGGAAGTCGAGCGTTCAAATTTTATAGTTCATAGATGTCTACAAAACTTTGTGTCACCCTGTTTTTAACACCTGAACAGCGGTTTGTTCGTTAGCAATGTGGTGTATCACAAAGGTGTAATGTAAGGGCAGATGGGAAAACCGTTGGCGCGTGTCCCGTCATGTACGCCACACGATTTCGAATCTCACCCCTCTTCAAGTGTACGTACATTTATCACAAGAATTATCATTCGAATATTAGTTGAAATCATAATTTTAGCAAGCGCAATTCATGTTATGTTTACTATTATTATGTCTGTGGTAAGTGAAAATACTTTGGAGGTTCCTCAAAAGGAGAGGAAATTTAGAGAATGATGATTGTAAATGTATCAAAAAACACAATTCAAACATGAAATTTATTAGAAATTTTATTTTCACTGAAATGATAATATAGTACCTACATATTAGAACATGCTGGGAGCTTATAAAAAATTTTACTTTCATGACAAATCCCTGTGGAATTCTTCATAATCTCTGAAGCATATCTAACACTTGGAAAACACTTAGTTTTCACGTTAGGTAAAGGTTAGGTTAGATCAAAAGTGAGCGGGTCGATTCGACCCTCCACCGCAACCCGCAAGGTTTCATTGTGGCTCACACCTATTCACGCTTAACCAAATAAACCCAACTTCTTGGCGAAGCCGATTAGTTTATATGGTTAGTGATCTTTCAGGTCAGATGGTAAGAGTTTGATTCTACCAAAGTCTGAAAATCTGATTCGGTCCGCAGCGGGGCAGGCACACTGCTGTTTCATCATTTTCCAAACAGAGGCGGCACACAATGTCTTCCGACAGTCCCAGTCTCTGCATATGATGATTCAGATGACAGTGACCTGTAATGGGGCATGTTAGACATCTTAGGTCATCCCTACTGTAGTCCAACAACTGTTTGGTTTCAAGCTTCGAAGGGTGAATGAATGATCTTGCCAGAAGTCTTTGAATCTTCTTGCTATCCAGGTGCTCAATGTTTGTTTGGCAAAACATAAAGCAATGCCAATGACAGGTTCTGGTCCGATGAATCTACTTGCAGCACCCTCCTTTGCAGCCTCATTTCCTTCCAGGCCAGGAATCCAGACCAGAGACAATTTGTTGAGTCTTCTTATTGACGAGAGTCGTTTTTGGCAATTTAGTTTTCACGTTACAATGAGCGTAAATTCATTAACAATGGCGTTACAGGAAATGCGAATATAATGGGGTATTGCCCTTCCTGTATATAATGCATGTATCAGTAACATTTGATGGTATAAGAAGGAACTACTTACATTGGTTTTTATTTTTTTTGAAAAGGTATCTATACTGGTAACTTTTTGCAATGATTAACTTAGACTGGAATTTTGTGAAAAAAAAACTGAAGCTTCATATAACTAGAGTAGTTGAAAAAAGGGGAACTAACGAATGACAATAGATACAAAACCACTGTGCTCTTGGACAAAATTAAAACTAACTTTACTAAATTACTTTTCATACTTTCTGAAAAAAATAAATTTACAAATGTTATTGAAAAATTTTCAGAAATCTATAGATCGACGGCAGATTTTCATTAACAAACATACCAAAAAGAATATATGTGAAACTACTACTTTCTGCCANTTTTTACCAATTAAAGTAACTGTTGTCAGAAAATATTGCCATTTTTTTCCTTCTAATGAGATCTCTGTGGGATCTCAAAAAAAAAACCAGATGAGTATCTGATATCTGATTATTATCTTTATCTAACCTTATACAGACCACCGCGCATGCCAATTGCATATACTTTTTCTCTGATATTGCTACTTTTAAAGCAATCAAATGTATTTGATCGAACATGAGAGATATAAAAAAACTTTCATCAATTTTTTCATGGATGTATTGAAAAATGTTGGAAAGTTGCTGATTCTATAGAATCAGACGAGAAAAACTTCACGTTATAGTTTTCCAGGCCGTCTGAGGGGGTGGAAATGGGGTGGAATCTTGAAAAAATAATATATTCAGTTCACGTTTGTCCNAGTCTGCGGAGTTCGAAGAGAAAATCTCGATATTTCATCCGTTCTTCCTCCTCTTTTCTGACGATATTCGTCTCACCAGGAGCTGAAAACTCCACGACAAATATCGTTTCGCTCTGGTGGTCGAAAAGGTGGTCGAAAAGGAAAAGGCTTATCAGCTTGTATGCGCCTGAGGGTAGGGAACGAATAGTTCCAATAAATTCAGCACTTAGAAAGTTTATTATGAAATTTATGTCATTTCCTATATAGTATGAATTTTTTAAATTATTTTTTGAACAATGACTTATGGAATATATTTTTCATCACTTTCGGTATTGGTTTATAAAGTTTTGTAGCAGTGAAGGAGTATGCTCTTTGTGATATTGATTTTTTCACGATAACTGGTAGTTTTTTACGATGTCGAGTGCTATACTTGTGATTTCGGACTAGTGCTTTATTTTTACTGGTGAATTTCATTGGTCATTAGTCATTTCATTGTCTAATATGATATTAATTGATTTGAAATCTCTGAGAGAATCTGTACATTGTTTTTTATACTAACGTTCCTGAGGTATATTTATAGATATTTGTATCAGTCTTGTTCAAGATATGGAATCTGAAATGTGTTTATCTCAGTATGTCCCCGGCGGCGCGGCGTTCGCCCCTAATATCAAAGACATTTTTTCCATGACTTAGAAGTTGCAATTTTTTTATAAATCTCTTTATATGTTAATGGCAAATGTATATATTATTGAATACTCCCGAGAAAAAAAAAACGATTTTGTATTTGATCCCTTTTCTAAAAGCAGATGTTTATCAAAATCGTTGATCTTTTTTGTTTTCGCTGTAGTAAATCTGGTTCGAAAAAAATCATTAGTCAATCGTGACGAATGGGAAATATCTACACAACGCCTCTCATCTCGTGTTACTTTTGAAATTATATACAATCATTATCTCAAAATGATATTTTAATAAATTGGGAACCAGTTTACAAGTGGAACGCTGTTTCCGTTGGCACTTAATATGTAATTCTTTTTCGTATTTGGTTTAACGTAACAACATCGATCATGACCGCAGAGGCCTAGAAATTTGTAAATTCCATGTTGACGTTTCATATTGATGCGTTAATTATTATAGAGAAAATGAACATCTTAAAAGATATGTATGTTTGTAAATGGCTAGAAGGTTCTGGTTTTGAGGCACTAATAAAGTCATAACGATTTAATTGACTGTAACATCAACTTTCATTTCCGATGGTAATGGTGTGCGTAAAATGAACTAGGTTCACGACGTACGGAAGCTACTGTATAAACGTTTTATTATCACAAATCAAAATATGATTTTTAGTGTAGTTGATAACAAACGTTTTATTATCACAAATGAAAATATTATTTTCAATGTATTTGATAACAAAAAACCAATTTTGACTTTGAAACTTTGATCTAACAACTTTATCTCTCTTCATCACTTTTTGTCATCTTTAGAATTTAGATATACATACTTTTTGAAGAATTGAGACTTTTTCATCATTTTACTTCACCTTACGGTATAAAATGTCACTTACACATCATAAGCAATAAGACACTTGTCGTCATTCCTCTTCAGCACCGTTCTGGATAATATTTCATTCATGTATTAACGTGTTAAGAATACACGTTAAAAGGTAAGACCTCGTTAGTCCTTTGCTCGTACAAGTTTCGACTTTTGAGGGTTGTCGTTCGTAGGAGTGCGATAGCTGGTTAACGGATAAAACTTATTTGAAACTTGTTTTTTTATTTATAACATTACAACTTGATGTTAAATTTACTCGTGTCAAGATGACAGTACGTAGAATGCATGTGAAAATTATTCATCTACACATAATGCAGAATAAAAATGAACAATATGAAAAAGCTTACGAGAATCTAAATAAAACATTTCATAAACTTAATAATCACCGATTCATCACATATCAACAACTTTTTTTTCAAACGTAATATCTTCATTCACAGCGAAAAATACACAACTATTCCCAACAACAACGATTTAACATAATAAAACTGTAAAGAAATTACACTTTTTTGTTACAACTACTTTTAAGAAACTAATTTTGAACTGACAAAAACATGAACGTTTATTATTTTTAATGCTCCACAGTGTTTGTAAGTTTTCGTGTAAGTTATTTGAAAATGTTTTCTTATAATGCCTCAAAACTCAAATCATCAGCTTTAGTAGAAGTCAGGGAGAATTAGGAGAGATATCTCAGATTTCCAACTTTTTATACCAATGAATCACATATTTTTCATTTAATTGAAACAAATGATAACTTGTCAAAACAGAAAAAAGTTCGAGTCTTCTTACACATGTAGAACCTCCAATACTCCACAAAAACTCTCACTGTATATTCGAAAGAGTATGATACTTCGGCATGCACAAATACTGTCTTCTGTGTTGTTGGACAATTGCCAATCGACGCTGCATAAATCTGCCATAAATGGCTTATAATAAGTCATATAAATGTCTAAACGCCTACAAAGAAATTTCTCATGAAATAGGCGAGCTACTTCCTGTTGTGGATCTAACCATTTGTCAGACTTGGAGTTAACGAACTTAAAACTTAAATTGAAATACCACTTTTATTTGTAACTTATTGTTCCTTGATATGGGCAGTAAATTAGGAAATTTCTCATGAAATAGGCGAGCTACTTCCTGTTGTGGATCTAACCATTTGTCAGACTTGGAGTTAACGAACTTAAAACTTAAATTGAAATACTGAAAATTAATGTTGTAACATACAAAAAAGGTTGACAAGAGTTTTAAACTAACGTTGCCACGGAAATTATATATAGTTTTTTAAAGGATACCATCTAAAAATGATAATACTATGGTTTTTGCTTACTTTCTTATTATCAATACCTCAACATGAAATAAGTTTTGAGTATATTGCAATAAGTTTTGAATGTATTTTATCGAATTCTGGTAACCATATGATTTTAATTTATTTTATCTTGATTGAAAGATAAAATAAACTTGAAAGCGATAACATTTTCACATTAGGTAGGGGTAACATTTTTCCGTTGAAGTATGTCAAATTAAAATTTAAATTTGACTTGTTCCGGGGTTTTGTTAAAATTTGTACCGTAATCGAATATATGAATTTATTCCATTTGGCTTTTACAGACTATAATTTATACCCTTACGTTGTCAGGAACACTCTGTACATATCCAGAGGTACCGCGCGTTAGGGAATGTATTACAGTGGAAGTTGCGAATGTCTCAACAGTGATTGTTGCCATCACAATGTAAATTCTTTCATGAATCATTTTCCTTGTAATTCAGTGTTCAACGTACGCTATTTGAATAATGGGTTCTCTATAAGCGATGATGCGAAGAAAATTGAAGAATAATTTATTTTTCAGCCAGCCGCAGATGTAGCGGTGAGATGAGATATGTTCATCTGATTGAACTCGGTTATTTGTGATACAATTGCAACGTGTTTTCGAGTTTCAGATTTACATCTATGGTTTTATATTTTTGTTGTTATGAAACTGTACAGCGCATGATTTAACTCGCATGATTAACATGTATCAAGATAACCTTAAAATAGTTGATACAATTTTAACAAGATATTAACATATTCATTGGTGATAATGGAACGGTAAAATACATTATATTTTATGAACTTTTTGGCTATTTTCTGAAATCTGAAAAAAATTGTAATGGAAAACTACGGGTTTGGAAAAGGCAATATCTTGATTTATCCTTATCTGTCAGTAACTTGACAAATCTCGAAACACGAATATTTCTACATGTACACGAAGACACGGAATTCAGAGATTATTAGGATTCATCTTAGATAATAGGTTAAATCATTTAAGAGTTCTGAAACAGTGAAGTTCGAGGTGTACTGAGTTGAACCTCAAAAGGAAGAGCAGCTCTTGGTGGAATCAAATGTGCCAAGACACTTGAACATTTCCCGTGAAGGTATCTATAGAAGTGAGATATAAATCTCCAACCTTTCTTCGATGTTCCAGACTATCAAGGTTGCAAATGACGTTCTCGTCTCCAATCAGGCGGATGGCTCTTTTCTGGATGGAATTTAGCAGCTTCAGGGTATATTTGGCGGCAAAGAAGGTCTGATCTGAGCTTTATAAAGCATCGAAAGTTGTTGAGGTGTGTACAATTTTCTGGTTCGGAACAATGTTCCAATCTTTTGAGAAGCAGTCTTTGCAATTCCAGCGACATGACTGTGCCAAGACATATTGGTGTCCATTTTAACTCGTAACAAATATATCGAAGTAGAAAGCGGAATTGTCTGACCTGACGTTATTATAACCGGTGAAGATGTGCTTCCAAAGCCGATGTCCTGGGATCCAAATGTAATGACGAGATAAATGTGCTGTCGTCAGCACCGCAATACAGGGTGGAGTACCAAAAACGAAACAGATCGAATATCTTCAGAACACATGTGTTTTGAAAAAACTGGAAAAACACATCGATTTGTAATCCAAGGGGGACATCTTCCTATCATAACCTCAACTGTCATACCTCTTCCCCCACCTCTCGGTGACTATCACCCAAACAATTTCAATAGGGAAAGTGGTAAGTGTGACACATCGTTGAAAAGGTAATTTTATAAGGAATTCAGCTATGTCAATTTTAGCTACCTAACTTTCGATTTTGATATAAATTCGGTGACAATGCATTATGGAGGTTTTTTTAGGGGAAAAAGAAGATGTCGGCTCCACAATGGCGGACAAGATTTGCAATTGTGGTCCGATTTGATTCAAAATTGATAAGTAGTGGTTTTCAGGGTCGGAAATTATGAATTGTTTTTCCAATTCCAATCAAGATGGTGGCTCCAAAATGGCGGACGAAATTTGTAATTATGGCTGTGTTGGCACATTTATCATTTTTGAAATGATATTCAATTATTTCTACCCTAACCTGAATAGAATAAACCATTTTCTATTTCACTCGTTAATGTACCTGACGTACTACTGTCAAGAAACTGACGTAAATAAGCACTGAAACAAAAGGTTTTTTATAATACCAATACATATGCGTAGTAAGTCAATTGTTATTCCAAAGATACGAATGTCATCAAATAACTTTAGAAATGCTCAAAAACGTCAGACTGCGTTTCGAGAATAACTTATACTCATTTATGGTGGTTCATGACGAACACTTTGAACATCTACTGTGAATTAAAGTAGTTTGCGATGATTGGATTATGTAATTTTTACAATTGTTATTCTTTATTCGTGAATTGTTCACATTACCTTTCAAATATAATGTGAATTGAAAAACGAAACAGTTGTTTTTCCTGCAATAGAGCGCCAAAATGAAAAATTAGGTAGAGAACACCCAACTCTTTTATGAAAACTACTTGATTTTCGTCAGGAGGAACATTCCCCATTCCTTATGAACTTACCTTTTCAACGATGTGTCACACTTACTACTTTCCATATTCAAATTGTTTGGGTGATAGTCACTGAGGGGTGGGGGAAGAGGTATAACAGTTGAGGTTATGATAGGAAGATGTCCCCTTGGATTAAAAATCGATGTGTTTTTGCATTTTTTTCAGAACATGTGTTTTAAAGATGTTCGATCTGTTTCGTTTTCGGTGCCCCACCCTGTATATTAGATTCTTATTTTTTTCCAGTAAGTCGTTGATATACAATAAAAAGAAGGTTAGAGATAATATGGATTTCTGGGGAACACCAGCGTTGATGGTGAAAGTATTCGAGAGATATCTATCGACAGCCACTTGCAGGGAGCGTTCTTTTAGGAAGCTGATGAGCCATACAGAAAAATGATCCGACAAGCCATAGCATCGAAGTTTGGCCAGCAAACCTTCATGTCATACACGGTCAAAGGCCTTATAAATCTCAAGCGCAACAGCTCCTGACTCTCCATGTTTCTCCTGTCGACTTCCACCAGAGTACCTACTCAATTTTCAAAATAAGCTTCTCGTATTCGATCCATCATCTTTATAATTCCATTCCCAATTCGCTAAAGTAACACAGAATTATTGATTAATTTAAAAAAGAACATAAAAGTTTTCTGCAAGTTAACACAATTTGATGCATTTCTTTTTTGTATATCCCTATCTTTTTTTTTCTCTCCAGCTTGTGTTGGGCAAGTATTCATTTCTCTTTATTTTCCATTTTACTTTTTCCTCTTTTTGGTGTTGTTGATGAATATTCAAGTGACCCAACAAATGCCAAAAACTGTGTGATATAGATGTATGATTCAGCATTAGTTAGGTTAGCAAAAGTTGAGCAAAAGTATGCCCTGGTTAGGCCCAATCACCCGAGGCTCCGATACATTCGAGACGGCGCGCCAGCATTATCAACCAACGACCACTTCCCACACCGTGGCGTAAGTGATCATTATATCCGAGAATCATGTGCCGTGAGCAAGCGCAATGAACCAAGAATGACAGCCTTCTGCATCTGTCCGGCTACTATTTCTGCTTAGTGCGGCAGGCCGGTATGACTTTAAGATTCGAGAGTAGAGAGGGCATCATTCCACCAAGGACTCCAATAATCAGAATAACCATCTTGACACAGTGGTCTGGATAGAGTCTGCGGAGTTCGAAGAGAAAATCTCGATATTTTATCCGTTTTTTCCCCTCTTTTCGGATTATATCCGTCTCGTCAGGAGCTGAAAACTCCGCAACAAATATCGTCTTGCTATGGTGGTCGAGAAGGACTACATCAGGCTTATTAGTTTGTATGAGCCTGAGGGTGGGGAACGAATAGTTCCAATAAATTCAGCACTTCTCGTTCCCCACAACGAATTCAATATCCTACGGAGCGTAGGGCAATACCGGTGTCTCATCAATACCGTAAGAGTGCCGTAAATGGTAATATATCTCTCTAAGGGCCGCATTATGTCGATGGATATAGGCCAAGACCGCATATGCTGATAGCAAGTGCATTTGGTTCTCGGGTGTCTCGGGTGCAGGTGCAGATACTGCACAAGCTGCAGTATCAGTATCAACAGTATACCGTATGAGAGCGTCATATACATTAGGAATAATAATGTTTTCGTGTAACAAAAAAAAAGGCATTTGCTCATTCGTTTTACTAGAGAGAAAACTGAAGTAGGTAGCCATTTTATTTCACACACACTAAGTATAATTTACTAGTAATAACAATGATTAAGACGCAAGGAATTTACTTTTCGAGGTAGTTATGACTAGATGAAATTAAGTACCTAATTAAAGCACTACTATATCGGATCGAATCATGACAAAAATTGGAAATATCTCAGATATGCCTGATTTAATCAGGAAAACTATACAAGGTATTTGATAATTTATTTTGATACATTATATTTTCACTGAAACATTGAAAATTTTAATTGAAATTTAAAAGTAAAAACAATGTTCAGTGTTATTACAAAAATCTATTGATTATTATTAATGCCAGTGTGTCATATTTTTGTTACTCACCGTATACATACAACTATAAAAAGTCTTGAGATTTGTTATATCTAATCTAACAAAAACATTGATTGTTTGAAATTAATACTACATTTCTTACTTTTTAATCGATTGAATCATCATTTTTATATTCATTTCAGTTCGTTGCATTTTTGTCCCACTAAATTTTGGGATGAACTACAAATTTGTATTTCAAACCTGTGTAAAGGTATTCCAATTCAAATTTGTATAAAAGAAAGTGGAAATACCCAAAAAGGTAAAAAACTCCTAATTTTTTCACCAAAAATGACTTAGTAGATATATCTATCTCATGACGCATGCAACTATTCAGGTTCAAATAATTGTGAAAACACTCGAATAATCATGTGATTATTTTTACTGATAAAATGGAGTGTAACTAATATTGATATCCAATTCAAATTTGTATAAAAGGAAGTGGAAATACCCAAAAAGATAAAAAACTCCTAATTTTTTTCACCAAAAATGACTTAGTCGATATATCTATCTCATAACGCATGCAACTATTCAGGTTCAAATAATTGTGAAAACACTCGAATAATCATGTGATTATTTTTACTGATAAAATGGAGTGTAACTAATATTGATATTTTTTTACAGGTACGTGATGCTTGTTCTTTCAAATACAACACAGTGAGTAATCTACGAGTAAGTAGTGTTTTATCTTTATGCGTTTATCAGATAGAAACAAACTTCGGAAAAAATGTGGTATTTGCCAGGGGAGTAGTTGTTTTCTGATGGGTGTCAGTCCATTAACCTACAGTGTAGGGATTTGGCCTGAACGAATTGTTCCTTTAGATTATTTGATTTATAGCCAGTCTTCAAATATGCCCACTGACTATATGTGAAAAGTTTTCTTTCCTTATACGAGGAATTGGCAAATTTTGGATATGCGGTTGGTTACCTCCTTCACAGGTAGATGGGGCGATGACAAACTTGTCGTTTGTTGTCCGCTTCAGCCAAGTTTGAGGAATGATACTCTGGGATTACAATGGGATTATGCGAAGGCATTTGTCTAATCCTACTACGTAGAAATGCTGGGAGAAGGTAAATCTTCAAATTATATTCTAAACACTTCTAGATGCATTCATTTACATCGAATAGATGACTATATATTATTCATCTCCTGATGATGACAATTTGGTGAAACGTGTGCCTAAATAAGTGTTACGTTTCTAGTATATGGGAGAACTAACGAAGGTTAGTGTATAATGATGAACAGATTCACAACTCGTTTTTTTAAATTCTGATTGGAAATGTTACGTTACCAAAAATAAGAAATGTTTAAATGTATGCCATTATTGGGCTGAGCATAATAGTAATGGGATCATTTAGTGGTTCCGAGCAATAAATAGATATTTAATTTGTTTTTATGTCTTGATTTCTTGGTTTTTCTTCAAGCAAGATGTAGCATTTCGTTATGTTTCAGCAAAGATTTTTCATCGCTTGGAGATTTTGCGAGGTCACATTCAATATATTCACAGACTAATCGCCAATATTCATTCAAATCATAGTCTCTTTGAAATTTGATTAGTTTAAAACAACTGAACAATACAGAGACTGCAGTTAGGTTACTTATTTGGATTAACCTCAATGTGATTGCCTTATGGTTATTCATTATATTAATAGAAATATAATAAATCTGATGACTGTGTCGAAGAAAGATACATACATAGTGAGAAGAATCTAATATGAATTCGATACATTCTTTTCTCTCTACGATAAAATCTGGTAGATGCCTGCCGAAAAAAAAATACTCCGAACATAAAATATATTCCGATAGTTCTTGTAGCAGGACCCCACTTAAATCAGAAGAGTAATTACCCACATAGCTACATGTGTATATATTTTTTTTGAAACAAGATGTTATTATATAAGATTTAAAAAAGCTCCTGCCAGAGTTATGTACTTTTTCTAAAAAAATCTTTAAAAATTACTATATAGATGTTATAATTACTCATCAATGTTAAAATACTATTCAAAGTGATCTCTTTTGTTTGTAACGTTCTGAAATAATAATAAAAATGATTTTGTTCATTTCTCTACCGTCATCGTGCCTCGAAGGTGTAACAACTAGCCTCAAATTCAATCGACTTTTTTTGTTAAATTGTTCATTGTGAAAACATTACAAAAATTTTGATAACTTTTCAATCATATTTTAATAAATACATACTAACGATAAAAGCAATCAAATGTATAAATTATTTGATAGCTTTTGCCATATTGACAATTATCTAAAAATTGTGACGTGTCCCCCGCTCCCCTATTCGAATATTCGCATCAACTTTTCACCATAATTCAAACAATGAATATATCAACCAATATGTATTTATTTAAATTTTAAATATCAAGGCTACTGAATAAAATGCATAACCTTTCGTTGGTTTGGTTATTTTGAAAAATACATTTCATGAAATGGATCGAAAACGCAAAGTTCAATTGTTTTTCTGTTAGCATCACGATAATGAATGGAAAAACACTACTAGTTCTCTAATTTGAAGGAACTCGTATTTTCTCAGTACTAAAAAAATTGGCACAGTAAAGAAGGTGAATCTCTATATACAGATACAGTTGACTATTGTTTTCTTCATCAAATAAATATAACTATTCAAAAAATACTCAGGTTCGAAATCTGGAAGAATGTTCTCGCTTTCGTGAAGCAAACTGATTGCTTTCAAAGGAGAGGTGAAACTTGGAGAGAGAAAAAATGTACATTCCATTCCTTGCCGTGCCTTCCACATAACTATTTTCTGTGTCATCATGAACCCGGTCTTCCTGTTATTGAAAAACCATTAGTATTTCTATATCCCATTTAACGGAACCGACCATCACCCCCTGCTGACACTTAGCCAATTTTTCACCCCCAACCCACCGAGACAAGATGTCAAGTGTATCACGAAACGTCCGGCCCTTGGTGGCCGTGCGGTCGTGACCTCTAACACGACGTGCCTCCAGAGCCCGTTTTTCGGCGTCCGACCGTTTTGAAACCCGATCTCTTGCAGAATTGCTGCCATTTACATGGAATTTTTGAATGTGGGTGTTGCCGACCCGACAATTCGACCGACTCGGCAGTTTCTCTTATTGCACTCGAGTTTGTGATTGCTGGTTCATGCTTTCGGCTCGCTGCGAACATTGAAAAAGGCAGGGCACTTTTGGAGTACAAAATGCTTACTCACTAGTAAATTCCTTCAACGTAATTTTAATAAGAAAGGAATGAAAACCCAATGAAACGATAACAGAAATATAGAAAAATTTAGAATATGTGAAACGTTCAAATCATATCCCCTTATTGTGTAGGGTTTTTATAATACATTAGATATATTAAATTTATTGCAATGTTCCATTCATCTACAGAGTTGGCCAAATTGGACACTTTTAAAGGGAAACTTCTTTTTTCAAACTCAATAGATGAAAGCTCACAATGGGACCTGATGGGATACCTTTATTTTTTATACATAACTGCCATTACAAAACATCTTCAATCAAATTTTTTCTCTAGGCACCTTTCCAGATCATTGGAAACATAGCTTCCTGAAACCAATACATAAACTAGGAGATAAAAAAAATATTAAAAATTCTCTGTATCTGTAGAGTAGGGAGGGTGAGTGTAAGCCCACGCACTTAGGCCACATGTGACCCATTGTACATCCTCCCGAGGAGTTGTCCTCCTAGGTCATCGTCCATCCTGTCCTTTCCAGGAAGGTGGACAGGTCGCTGGGAGACATCTCCTTTATATCGGCAGGTGTAGGCCAAGACTCGCGAACACACACTCTCTTATTGACGATAACTCCGGGCACTCGCACAGGACATGCCTGACAGTCCCATCTTCCTGTTCACACATCCTGCATAGAGGTGTGTCCACTAGCCCCTTATTATGTAGGTGTTTCCTTAGCTGACAGTGGCCAGTCAGAAATCCTACTGTAAGGCGTAGATTTTTTCTGGTCATCGCCAGATATTTCTTCGGCGCCAGCTTCCCAGGGTCGCCCAAGGTGATCCTGGCAAGGTTACATCATTTTATTGCATCCCATCTCTTTAAAGATTGAGCAGGGGTGTAACATTTGACTAGTTCCGCAATTGTCGAAGTCATCAGGGCGTGGGTGTCACTGGGTCCAAAAATTCTTAGTCCAGCCGCTTCCTTGGCTAAAGAGTCGGCAATGCGATTACCTTTACTCCTGTCGTGCCCTTTAACCTACCTCAGGGTAATGTTATTATCTAAAGAGGCTTTGGCTAAATCTTGGTGGCACTCTAGTGCTAGCCCTGTTCAAGGCTAATAGTGCTTGTCTGCTATCAGTGCAGATTGTTATGTTTTTGCCAGAAATTATTTTCTTGGTTATTTCTTTTGTGGCGATTGAGATACCAGCCAGTTCTGTTTGGAGCACGCTGGTATTTCTTCCCATTCCCCACTTAATCCTTAGGCTTAGTGATCTGGAGTACACTCCATATCCTGAGCCTTATATTAGGAATTATAGAGCAGTTTGCAATCAGTCAGGGATGGCTAAGATGTTTAATTCTATGCTTACAAAGAAACTTTCCTGGGTAGGTAGGTAGGTCTGAAGTGAGTGGGTCTATTTGACCCTCCATCGCAACCCATAAGGTTTTATTGTGGCTCACACCTATTCACACTCGGCCAAATAAACATAGCTTCTTAACGAAGCCGATTAGTTTGTATGGTGAGTGGTCTTTCAGGTCAGATGGTGAGACTACGAATCTGCCGAACTCAAAGAACCTGATTCGGTCCCCCAGCGGGGCAGGCATAAAATATATGCTCTGCAGTTTCATCATTTTCCAGACAGAGGCGACACACACTGTCTTCCGACAGTCCAAGTCTCTGCATGTGATGATTCAAATGACAGTGACTTGTAAGAAGGCCTGTTAGACATCGTAGTTCATCCCTACTATAGTCCAACAACTGTTTGGAATCAAGCTTCGAAGGGTGAATAAACGCCTTGGAGTGAGCCAATCCTGGAAGAATCTGCCAGAAGTCCATAACTCTTCTTGCCATCCAGGTGTCAAGTGTTTGTTTGGCAAAGCCCAAAGGGATGCCAATGACAGGTTCTGGTCCAATGAAGCCGCTTGCAGCACCCTCCTTTGCAAGAGACTCAGCAGCTTCATTACCTTCCAGGCCAGTATGGCCAGGAATCCAGACCAGAAACAATCTGTTCAGTCTTCCTATCGAGGAGAGTCTTTTTTGGCAGTTTGCCACCAATTTAGACGTTGCTCGGTGGGAGCCAAGAGCTTCCAACGCCGCCTGACTGTCCGAGAATATTTTTATTGACTTGTGAGTGAGGTTGGATTTATCCAATCTCTCCGCACACAATTCAGTAGCGTAAATTTCCGCTTGAGATACAGTCGCCTTAGTTCCTAGGCAGGTAGATAACTCTGTCCTGGGTCTGCGACTGAAAACACCTGCACCAGAACCGGAAGGTGTTTTTGATCCATCTGTGAACCAACAACTATCTGCTCTTAATATTTCCTTCTCCCGCAGGATCCAGTCCTCTCTACTCGGGAATAGTACTTTATTAGGCAGTTCGTAGTTGACAGTTGGAGGCATAAAGTCAGGGGTCATTTCCAGAATGCTGTGACTTCCAATGTCAACGAACAGTCTGTTGCATTCTGCATTGACTTGATTTGTGCAATTGGCAATGTGCACAAGTCTGTATGCAGTCCATCTAACCTCTCTTTCCAGAAAAATGTGGAGAGGAGGTAGATCTAGAAGGATCTCCATGGCCGCTGACGGTGTGGTACTGATGGCACCACTGATAACCAGACAAGCCTGTCTCTGTAAGCCAGAGAGCTTCGCTTGGGCTTCTCTTGGGCTTCTCTTTCCTGAGACAGTAAGTCTTTACTCAATTCCCAACAACACGGTTTTTCAAAAGGTAAACCCACTTGTACCAACCTTGCTCTTTACACAAACTACTTAACTGAAAATCTTGAGAGTCGGCTACAAGTTGACTCAGTCTATACTGACTTTTCCAAAGCCTTTGATAGAGTCAACCACGGCCTACTTATATCTAAAATTCAAGCGCTTGGTATAGGCGGGAATGTTTTGCAAGTAATCAATAGCTTCTTAACTGGTAGAACTCTGTCTGTAAAATACGGAGATACATCTACGCCCATTCAGGTTCCATCAGGGGTACCATAGGGATCCCATATGGGCCCACTGCTGTTGTTTGTATTGGACAGAGAGTTTGTTTTCAAATATTCAGAGTTTCTTATGTTTGCTAATGATCTCAAACTTTATCGAGCAATTACTTGCCGGGAAGATACTGAATTAGTTCAAAAAGTTCTCGAAGCCTTTTCCATGTGGTGTAGAAATAATTTGTTAGAGATTAACATTGATAAGTGTCAAATCATTACGTTCGCTAAAATTAGAAGTCCAGTAAAATTAAAAGAGAAACATTCATTCGTGATCTGGGAGTTAAATTTGATAGCGAAATTAATTTTAATCTTCAAGTACCTATCAGAAATTGTGGCAAAATGTCTCAAAATGTTGGGTTTTGTGTTGAGAATTTCTACTGATTTTTTCAATTAAAACAAAAAAAATTTTATATTGGGTATTTTCGAAAAGTTGCTGTAACTTTTTTCCTGTCACAAATTTCTTTTTTTTATGAAAACATTTCCAAAGTATTTTTTACGTAGAATACAATGGTGTAAAAAACTTATTTTTTAAATAAGATATCAGTAGTTATTGATTGAAAACTATTTTTTTAATGAGACACCCTGTATATTCCTGCATATTTCAACAGAACTTGAAATTTTGCTGGTCATCTTTGAAATACAGAGCTTTTGAGTTTTTTCATGTAGACACGGCAGTAATTAAAACGTATAGTTTCAATGAAACTGATGAAAATTTATACTATATATACTACTAATAAATGAAACTTCAACAATGATAATAATAATGATGAAGAACAAACAACGAAACATATTTCTTCAGAGAAGATGTTCGAAATGTCTACCAGCTTCTCCTACACACAGGCGACACCTTTTCTGAACGTTTTTTTGACGAATTTATTAGTTCAATAGGAGTGAGAGAAACAAAACTTTGCACCACTGCCGCTTCCAATTCGTGTTTAGAATTGGTCGGAAATTCAAAAATGAGATATTTCAACCTTCCTCAGAGATAAAAGTACATAGGCGTTAGGTCCGGTGACCTGGCCGGTCAACGGTTGGGTCCTTGGTTGGTTATCCAAATATTACCAAAATTTGCAGCCAAAAAATTGGTGACAATTGCAGTGTTGCGAGGCGAACCCCCGTCTTGTTGAAAATATATTTTTCTGAGCTCCATTAGTGGCAATTCATCAACAAGCGGTTCAATATTTTGCTTTAAAATTTCTAAATACAATTGTATGTGAGAGTGCCATTATAAATAAACGGGTCGATAATTCTACCCCTAAAAAACCTGCTGCCCACACACTAAATCCAAATCTTCCTTGACTTCTCTGCTTCACAGTAGAATGAAGATTTTGTTGTGCCCAAGTATAAGAATTGTAGCGGTTGAAAGTGCCGACACTGCTCACATAAGCTTCGTCTGTCCAAATACAATTTAACGAAAAACCACGTGCTTGGTTACAACTTTCCAGGAACCAATGGCAAGAAGCCATGCGGCTTTCAAAATCTCCTGGTCTGAGTTGATGAAGTCTTTTGGTCCTGTGTGGCTTGAATTTGTGTTTTCTCAACATCCTCCTAACATTAGTTCTAGGTAGGCCTGTTGATAATTTCATATATCACGTTGACGTTTTGGGATTATTTTCAGCAGCTCCTGAAATGACTATTTCTTCCAACTACTCATTCCTATTGGATTCATATAATGTTGGCCTTTTCTTTTCAAATTAACCACCATCAATTAGGTTGTGTCGCAATCTTGCGAAAATATCTCTCTGTATACCTCTCGTTCAAAAATAAATAAGAGTTTCCTTTTGAAAGTGTCCAATTTGGCCCACTCTGTACAAACTCAACCCAGTCTTTCATATTTCTGGCTATTTTTTGACTCTGTACATCTTAGTTCTTTATTTTATTCTTTTGCAATATTTCACCTAAGACTGTGTCTCGTCTTCCCTGGTCTTCCTCTTACCTTCAGTTTTTTGTGTTTTTTTTTCCCATATCTGTTTAGTTGTCTCGTGGTATTCATTTTTTGTAAGTATTCTCAGGTTTCTAAGTATATCTTTCTCTCTCAATCATTACAACTATCTCTCAGCACATGTAGGTTTTTATTTTTAGGTGCTCATTTATTCATTACTTCATATATGTATATTGTGAATAATTTGAGACTTGAACCATCAACTTGACCAAGACCTTCTTTTGTTATAAACGCCCCTGATTGAATTTTCCTCTGTGGTAGTGATTTCTTGATTACTTGTTTTGCTATAAAAATGTATGATGTTGTGTACACACCTTTCTAAATCCGCTATGTGATTCTCTATTACTGGTGTAATGTTCATATATTTTCATTTTGCATATTTTAACATACTTATGTACAACTTATGTACTTAACGTACAACCTGTATATTGGGTGCTATTAGTGCCAGTCTTCAGGTGTTTGCCAGTCTTCAGGTGTTTGTTGTTATTTATTTTAATGCCAGGAATGTCTTGAAAATAATTCTAATAGTACTAGAATATTCAGGAGCGCTATTTGAATTTCGAGAAGAATTTTAACACAAGTACATATTAAAAGTGCGGAAAGAATTGTTCTATATTTTAATTTCGAATACACCTAATCAATCGTGTCATCGTTTCTTCATCGATAAGGTGTTATATAATAGTCTAATCGTGTCATAAACACTTGAAACCTCGAATAATGTAGGCAGCTGTTATTTTAAACCTATTCAACGAAAATCGAGGTTGCTCTTATCTTTAAATAGTTTCCTTCCAAGTGACAGTGACAGGCTTATTGAATCACATTATCAACACTTGAATAATATATAGGAGATTAGGTTCTCTCGAAATTTAGTAAACATTACGGTAAAACGTACGTCAGTAAAACACTCCCAATATCGTAAATGATTTGCAAATATAAATGTTTTGTTGAATCGTACAAAAAATTATTCCCAATTTGTTTACAAATTATGAAAAAACTAGCAGCAGATGAAGAATAATTCATCTTTTCAATAATAATCACACGCACTATTCTTTTTAAAGAAAAAATTGCTAATATTTTTGTTATTTATTTAAATAAGCCACTGCACTTGTGCAAAAAAATAGGGTAAAAATTCAATGAAGTCATTCATAACCGATAAAATGTAACAGTTACATCATGAAATGAAATTAACGAAATGTCATAGAAACGGGAAAATACTACGACTGTTTATATTCGTTGCTATTATCCTCTCCTTTGATTTTTTCCACGTTCACATATACTGCAGTTTAGTGGTGTCTTAAGGTCTTCGATTTCTTTTATTAAGTAAAGACAACATATCGATTATAACCAAAATTGAATTTATTTCAACAAAACATTTCTGTAAAAATTTAATTCGAAACTAGTTCGCAGTGATTCAATATACTTAATAATCGACTTTATTTATCACAAGATATAAAGGATATCTTATTTGTATTTACATTAATTGAAGAAAACCTTATGACGAATGAGCGAAGCTAAAGCTGTTTTTTTCAACTCAACTCTTCTCAACTCAATCTACTTCTCATTTCGATATCTCTGAAAAAAATATCCGGACTCCCGTATTATTAATTTACTGATTTGAGTGTAATAGTGTTTATGTGGAACAAAGTGGTCGAAATTTCTCAAAACGGTATGCTGAACATGATAGGTCCTTCAGACTAGGTAAAAAGGATTCAACGTTTTTGAAAACATTCCTTGGAATGCAAGTTCCAGAATCTAAACGATACGGAAATTTTGCACTATGGAAGCAAAGGTTGGATAGTTTACCCACCAGTTTTCAAATTATCGTATCCACATTGTCACAGGTATACGAATTTTAGGTATTCAATTAAGTTGAGGACCTCTATTATAACCTAGAGTAGAATGGCCATGTTACGATTGCGCACGGCTGGTGTAAACCTCGAAGTAGGAATGGGTCAATTGAGGCTGAGCCAATGGCGAGAAGCGCTCACTGCGCAACCTCTGCTGCATGCAACCAGTGATGCAATTGAACCCAGGTTTAATAAACCCTACAAAATACAAATAAAACAAAACACAAGTCAGATGCTACAAATACAATACACATATATACAGACGGTTCATGAATCAAAGAAGGCTCAGTTGGATGTGGAGTGTACTCCAGATCACTAAGCCTAAGATTTAGTGGGGAATGGGAAAAAATACCAGTGTGGTTCGAACAGAACTGGCTGGTATCTCAATCGCCACAAAAGAAATCACCAGGAAAGGAATTTCTGGCGCAAAAACGTAACAATCTGCACTGATAGCAGACAAGCCCTATTAGTCTTGAACAGAGAACGTATCATCTCAGGGCTAGTACTAGAGTGCCACCAAGATTTCGCTAAAGCCTCGGTAGACAATAACATTTTTCTGAGGTGGATTGAAGGGCAAGACAGGACTATCGGTAATCGCATTGCCGACTCTTTAGCCAAGAAAGCGGCTGGACTTCGACAATTGCGGAACTAGCCAAACGTTACACCCATGCTCAATCACTAAAGATATGGAATGAAATCAAAGGATGCAAAAGATTGCATCTGACAAGAGTCAGAATCACCCTGGGCGACCCCGGGAAGCTGGCGCCGAAGAAATAACTGGCGATGACCAGGAAAAATCTACGTTTAACAGTAGGATTTCTGACTAGCCACTGTCAACTAAGGAAACACTTCCATAATATGGGGCTAGTGGACACACTTCTATGCAGGATGTGTGAACAGGAAGATGAGACTATCAGGCATGTCCTATGCGAGAGCCCGGAGTTATCGTCAATAAGAGAGTGTGTGTTCGCCGAGTCTTGGCCTACACCTGCCGATATAAAGGAGATGTCTCCCAGCGACCTGTCCACCTTCCTGGAAAGGACAGGATGGACGATGACCTAGGAGGACAACTCCTCGGGAGGATGTACAATGGGTCACATGTGGGCTAAGTGCTGTGGGCCTACACCAGTGTTTCTCAAAGTGTGCGCCGCGGCGCCCTGGGGAGCCGTGGAACCTTTACTGGGGCGCCGTGGGACACGGGTGAGTCTCAAGGTACAACGTTTTACGACACTTCGGTACCTATTAATAAAAATCCTCTGATAATATCGGTAATTGCAAAATGCAATCTGTTCAGACAGCCACCTACCTACTTTTATTAATTGAATATCTAGTGTAGTCTTTACGTTCGGGGCGCCGCGATAACCTTCAAAAAACATAAGGGAGCCATGAATTCGAAGAGTTTGAGAAACACTGGCTTACACTCACCCTCCCTACTCTACAGATACAAATACCTAAAGTAGATTATGATTTATTTTCAGTTCACTTGCGAACAGAAGTGGTAAAAAAACATTTCTCATGCAAACAAACATATTTCGAAATTTTTCACACTAAAATTCATTCATATCTTTTCTAAATTTGTCTTCAGTAAGTCTTGATATAGAGCATTATTTTTGCGATTATTCGATCATTCGAAAAACATTCTGTGCTATTGGGAAAAAAAGTTTTCCAAAATATTCATCGAAAAGTTCATGAATGTGAGTCGTATACATGAAATGTTTCTATATTTATGATTAGTAATTTCCAAAATATTCATGGAAAAGTTCATGAATGTGAGTCGTATACATGAAATGTTTTTATATTTATGATTAGTAATTGTAGACATTATGACGATTTTAACTCTCAACAAATTAAAAATAAACCTCTTGCTTGTTCTCGGTAGTCAGAAAAGTTTGCTTTTATTGTCTCTTAACTTCCTTAAAGGACCCCTAAAATTCTCATTAATATTACAAGTACCTACTACCACACATTTCTTATATCGTTTATCACAGTTCAACCGTCATATGTTCAACTATTTATGTTTTCATTTCTTATTCCATAATAGGTATTGTAGAAAACATATTGTACAAAATAATTTATTGACTTGTCTATATTCGATTTTCTAAAATCGGCGCCAATGTCATCTGTCAGATGGTGCCAGATGGTGCGAAACAACCTGTTAGGAGAAGTCTGGGTTTTATTAGGCTAACTCCCTATTTCTTTGAATAGAATATAACGACACCTCTTCAACTCGTTTACTACGAATTCGTTACTTGTTAACTTCGACGATAGAGTCGATTCTCGGGTCCGTTCAAGAAGTCACGTTGTAGCGTTTTGGGAGCGGGGTAGATTTGTGAATAGTGCATTTTTTCGGGCAGCCTACCATAACAACGTTGCTCGAAACAATTGCACCTGCTTCCTATGAATGTCTACCTGCGTAGATCCTGGGTTCGCTGATCAAATCGAAATTACGAGGTAAACCGAATTTGAATTGAGAAACTTGTCTTTGCATGGAGAAAAACTTGCGTGACTCTCGAAATTAAACAATGAAATGAAGTATTCAGTGTTCAGATTGATTTTATGTTCTGAATTCAAGTCAACAAAGATAATTGTGAAGCTACGAGAAATTACAGTAGGTCAAAGGTCGCGAAAATGTTGCAAATGGAAAAAATCTATTTTACTCACGAGTAATTCTGGCAGAATGCATATCAAATATGGGAGTTATTTCCTCAAAATGCATATTCTGAATAAAAAATGAGAACTAAATTTTCTATATTCTTAAAAAAAATTGATTCACCCCTTTACAGTCCTTTACTCAAATCATCCGCATATTTTTTTGGATATAGTATTAAATATTACAGTTATTTTCTCAAAATTCGTATTCTTACTAGATGACAAAAAATAAATATTCTGAATTGAAAGGGTTATATTTTTAGGAGTGATTAATTTTTGGAAGATTCCCACATTTTTTTGTATCAAGATGGAGTAGTAGAAAGTCAAAACTGTTTTCCCAATAAATATTCTATAAAGATAAAAATTTGATTCACATTTTTACCCTTCACTTCATTTCTATCATTTTCCGGAAACTTCTGACAAATAAGAAATTCTCATTCCGCAAAACTTTACGAAAAATGACGAGGGTAAAGTGGAGTTATAACGGTGTGAATAAAACTTTTTCATGTAAAGTTTTTAATTTAAATTTTCTATTCAGAATGTGCATTTCGGGAAAATGATTTTTTATACAGAATATGCATTCTTACAAATTAATTCCAATATTTAACGCCCATGTCCGTCGTGAAATTATTTTTGTTTAACTTTAATTGCAAATTGAAAGTGGTAAGTTTTCAGTAGAGGTTAGTTTGAGGTTAGTTTTTGGGAAAATGCTTTTTTCCTTACACTTTTCTATCTTCGTACAAAGAAAAATATGGGAAACTTCCACATGAACAAATAAGCAATCAAGTCCAGAATAAACTCTTCACAAAGATGATTATGCATAGAAATCACTTTCAGATAAAAAACTGGAAGAATAAGCCGTTATAAACAACTACTATCGCATGAACATTGAGTTACATGAAAATCACTGTGTACTACAAACATTCATCAACACCATTATGGATGATGAAATGATATAAAGATGGAGAAGTGACAGCCAAAAATTCTTTTCGCAAAAACTTTAATTTTAGGTACTGTAAATCAATATAATACTCAGAACTTGAGTTAGAACCGGAATTCACATAAATAATTCTGATTTTATAGTTTACATACCGGGTGTCAACGAATCTATTAGACAAGTCATAATTTCTAGACTATTAGGAGAATTGAAATGAGATTTGGTATAGTTGAATGGTATGTGGAGAGGAATGTTTTCACATATTTTTCACTTTCCGGTCACTTCCGGTTTCAGCGGAAATGGCTCCGGTTCTGAATTTTTAAATGGAACACCCTGTATATTGTAACATTTTTGGATTTCTGAGACAATTCTGGATCAGAAACTGACATTTCCGGAAGTTTTTCAGCCTACTTGATTTTTTCAGAGTCACTTTTAAAATTGCATCTAGGTGGCCATGATCGGACGTAAACTAATCTATGGACCTCAGGTGATATCAGAAAATTGCAATAGCGGAGTTTTAGTGACTAGTGTGTTGAATATGAATGAGACAAGTTTACAAAATAACATTTTCGT
>NW_019290208.1:213210-224814 GCF_000500325.1 Leptinotarsa decemlineata
GTTTCAGAAACATTCATTATTCAAATAGAAAGGCGTTATATTTTCGGAAAAAATTAGTTTTTGGGAAAAACGTTCTCATAAGAAGATTATTTGAACTGAATTTTTTTTTCTTCCTTCAGAAGTTTCCCACAGTTTTGTTTAAAGATAGAGAAGTAGAAAACCGAAAGCATTTTTTGACATAACTAATCACTCCTAAAAAATATATTTCTGTCAATTTGAACAAGATTCCTATCGGAATCAAATAAGCGAATGAATGTCTGTTATTAATGAAATGAGTGTTTTATCTTGAAATGTTATCCAGAACGGTGCTGATGAGTTAATGGGGAAAGTGTCTCATTCCGAAACTTCAATGTCCGCCATTGAGTATGATAGTGTTCCATGTAAGTGAATTTGATATCGTAGATCTTTCATGTATTATATTGTGTATCATTCCTATGAATGATATCTGTTTCAATTCCATAACAAATGTTTCGAGCACGAACTGAATAGGAAAAAGTAATTTGTGTTTTCAAACCATTCCTCAAAAATATTAGCTTTCATGTTTTTATGATAGTCAACAGTCCTCAAGTTTTTTCCACATAATTTCAAATAATTCGAAAGCCATCGTTTACTTCCTCGGCAATACACAATAATTAGTCGCGATTCTTTGTTTGCAGGCATGTTAGCGTACACATTATCGAACCATCAGTCCACCGTTTCGTAACTGTGTCGTGAGTGTCATACCAAGTTTCGTCCAAATAGATAATTTGCCGTTGTTCTTGTTTATATTTAGTTATTTGTTCTGCCAAATCTGATGTTGCTTGTAATAGTTTTTTTTTCTTGATATGTAGATTATTATATACATTGAAACATACTCTCTGTGTTTCAATATTCAAATGCATCCGAATCTTATTCATTGGTATCTCTTTTTCACATTCTGCACCATCGCTATTGGAATCACTAAACAGAAAATAGTCTGCGGTGTTATCACACTCGTATTACTATTAGTTCTTGTCCAAGGACACCACATTTTAAACAAATAACAAAAATTTTAAGTAATTATAACTTCACCAATATCGAATTTAAACACTCAAATCGCTATCAGTTCCTGAACTAAACATTGACAACATGACTCTTCCAACCATCCTCACATTCTATTAGTCACCGTAACATGACATCAAATTTAATTTTATGACTGTTTAGCCAATCATAAAACTCGGTTAGTAAAAATTATCCAATACGAACCGCCAATTCTTCAGTCCACGTGGACTAATTCGTAGCGGCATTATTTCTTTGTATTGATTTTTTGGCCTTTGAGTTCGCCGAAACGTTAAGAATTACTATATNGAATATTAGTTTTATCGTGAAATATATTTCAAATCCACGGCTTTTTATAACTGTCGTGACGTCGAAACGAAATAATTTGAATAATTTTGAGAGGAATTCACATGAAAATCATCAACTTCGTACCAATTTTAACAAAAAGCGGTTATTATGTCTTAAATCTCTGACCAATTTGTGGGTAACGATGACCTATCTATTGGTGAAAGAATTTTTAATAACGGTCAAGTACTTTTTATAACTGTCGTGACGTCGAAACGAAATAATTTGAATAATTTTGAGAGGAATTCACATGAAAATCATCAACTTCGTACCAATTTTAACAAAAAGCGGTTATTATGTCTTAAATCTCTGACCAATTTGTGGGTAACGATGACCTATCTATTGGTGAAAGAATTTTTAATAACGGTCAAGTACTTTTTGTGTTTATACAATAACAATCTCTATAAAAAACTAAAAACATTCTGCCATAAGTTACAATTTCTCAGTGCCAAACGTTCGTCTTGAATCCCTTCAAACCTCACTAGCACAATAAGGAATCTTTAGCTATATATCACGTGAATATCAATTATTCTTTTTCTTAAATAACATTTCAAAATCCAGCCGCCACTCACCAAAAAACAAATCGCAATCACCTATATTTTCATTCTTGTATGTAAACTGTTATTGCTAGTGATTTCATTAGTTCAGACTTCCATTATCTAATATGATATAAAACTTTCTTCTCCATTGTGAAAGTAAAGTAGGTTGTTGATGAGCTTCAGGAAGTTCTATATTCCCATGGCTCCACCATCAATCGACTAAGAGAGGGATCATCTAGACTATTAGACCGTGCTTTCGTGCTCTTTAATACGAAGGAAGGTCTCTAGAAGAAACTAGGCATCATCGAAAATGACCTTCAACAATATTATTACTCCAAAGTGATGATGGAACAGACTTTGGCTAGAAGACAGCAAGAGCCTCACAAGGAAGAGAAGCCGCCACAACCAGTACTTGTACTTCCCTACATCAGAGGATAGTCGGAATGAATAAGAAGAATGTGGTCCAAGTATAACATCAGACCCTGCTACAGATCCAGAAACACTATCCGTAGCAGCCTCACGATAACCAGGCCACCAGACGCGGACTGCGATTCCAAGAATTGCATTTACCGAATACCCTGCGAATGCGCAGAGTCATAAATCGGTGAAACTAAGAGGCCACTGAAAGTTCGCATTGGCGAGCACAAAAAACACACACAGCGAGGAGAAACCAGCAAATTAGGAATAGCAGACTCATCAACATAATATCAAGTGGACTCAAACTGAAATCATCCACAAGGAGGAACACTGGTTTCGGAAAAAATTCAAAGAACCCGCATATATGCTGTCCAACAGCGCCAAGTTAACGTAGAAACCTATAATCCTATAATCAAGCGGGATACGACCAACTCCCGCCAAATGGTTAGCTCCCGCGAAAACCGATGAAGCAGAGAGAGGGAATGACCTATAAATAGTCAGATCTCGGAAGAATAAGTCCAGTTATCATCACCCGAAGATGATTATGGATACTAACAATCGAAACGTCGTGAAGTAACTTGGCTTGAAATATTTTGATTTTTGATTTTAATTTCTTGTTAATGGTTCAGTTTTCAATTGTTGCTTGTATTTTATTTCATTGTAATTTCAGTTTTCTTGCTTGATTTAATTTTTTACTTTTTTTGGCCAATCTTTTTAATTTAATTGATTATTTCAGGGATCGCAAATCATTTTATATCATATTAGACAATGGAAGTCTGCACTAATGAAATGCAAGTTAGGAATGATTAATCAGATAATCAACGTAATTCATAGTTGAATAATTTCAACTTACCACGAAATAAATTGATTGCTGCTTATAGAAAGCTCGCTATCACATTAAATCAATGTTTTTTATTATGGAAGAGCAGTTACTTACTGAAAATTCATTGAAATTAACCGTAAATGTTTATATTGTCAACGCCCACAGAAATAATTTATCTGTACCTGTGTAATTATAAAAAAAGCAAGATATCAGATTTACTCAGAATAGAATGAGAATTTCGAAAATAATGTTTACTTCAAGTTGAAGCAGTAGCGTACCAGTTTTTTTTTTGATCATTCAATGCAGATGACCCGCACGGAAGCCACTGGAAAGAATGAAGCATGACGTTCTAGCAGAAAATGCCTTCCGACGCATGGGAGATAAATTAATAATCTGCAGTTCATGAGTCAAGACTTTGGAACGTGCGTAGTTTTTTTGGCAAAATGGATCCAAAAATAACTTCCTTAAACATTATATCATTAAAAATCACCCTGTACATTTTTTATTTGTAAATCGAAGTTAAATATGATTTTATTTTTTATAATGTTTTGAATTAATGTTCAAATTTTAAGGGTTCATTCAGTATCGCTATGATATTCATATTCTGCCGATTCTCACAATTCTCTGTCCTTGTTGACAAAAATCCTAAGACGATTTTCAATGTTAACCTCTACTGACAATTTTCTAATTGTAAATAAAGTCAATTACAAAAATGTCAATAAGGACGGTTAGAAATATTTTAAAATCTCATAGAATATGAAGCTACGAAAAAAAAACATTATTTCAAATTGTGTAATAATTTACAAAACTCTCAAATAATTTTTTCATTCATTTTCAATTTCCATAAAATATGACGGTATAACATGCTGCCATGTTGAATTGTTTACTTCATTGTGTAGGGAGTAAACTTCAGTAAAGAAGCAAAAAAAATTGCAAGGAGGTTGTTTAGTGCCCCCACAGGGGCGGTGGGTGCTCACTGCATATCGTCTAATTCATACTAGGAAGACCACGTTAATCCTTGAATAGTGTGAGTTTCAATTTTTGAAGGTTGATGTTCGTATGGAGACGGCAGATGATTGATGGAAAACCCTTTGATTTCCATTCAGCCAATCTTTTTAAGCTTTGGTTTTATTTTTGTATTAGAAAATTTCGTTCCGAATTCACCAGACGATGTTTTACATTTTTTTTGTTTTGGATGGCACGAGGTATCTAATATGGAAAAGAATACAAGTATATCTATGCATTTTACAGAAAACATTGTATATTAGTATTCTGATAGCTACTAAAAATCTAAATAGTATTTAGTAAACACTAATTTATTTTATTTCACCCATGTTTTTGTTTAATAGCGAGAATTGTTATGTATCTATCTAAATTGCTGGATGAATTGATAACATTTATTGAATAAAACTAGCCGATACTTGATGAAAATCCATATTGAAAAACTAATCAATACGGGTTATTGTATGATTTTCACTATATAAGGGTTTACACGTGTTTCGCTATACTTCAAGCAGTTGTGCTTGAAGAAGCTATTGTATAGCGAAACACGTGTCGCGGTTTTTGTAAAACCCTTATAGTGAAAATCATACAATAATTGTAACTAACGTTACTGCAGTTTCGTCCTATACGGACATTTTCAAACGTATACAATAAACGTATAGGACGAAACTGCAGTAACATTAGTAACAAATAAAAGTGGTAAAAAACAGAAAGTTTCATTTCTCTTTTCTTCATTATACATCCATCAATTTACCAAAATTAAATTTCAGTGAGAAAATCGAATTCAAAATCGAATTTTATTGAACTCGAATTCATTATATCTACGAGCATAATTAACTATCACCCACTAAAGACGATCTTGAAAATATTTTTGATATGAATTGTATTCGGAAGTACAGGCTGCCGGACTGAGTCATGGCCGGTGAGAAGCCCGAATTTATCTCTACATAAACTGCTATTTTATATATCTACAAGAACCCAAATGGCATTTTAATGCCCATTCATTGTTTACCCCTTAATCCATACTACGTAAAATTGCAAACAAAAGTTTCTATTCGTTTTTTCCTAATACTTTATTTGTCTTACACCGACTAAAACTTTACGCATATACGACTTCTCCCACCGGCCATGACTCAGTCTGGTAGTCTGTACATTGTTTTTTGAAATTGAAAACATTGTTATTATATAGTTACTGCATGGATAACTCTTCACTTTGATTTTATCATGTTTTACTACTCGTATCTATTTTAGTTCCAGGTCAGACGACGACGGTCATATTTTCATATTTTGCTTCCCCTTTCACCTTCCTTCACTAAGGTTCTCGGATTTTTGGGGACTTCAGCCTAAAAGCCGCCTCTAGTATATTCATCTGCTCATTTTTCGAAACATTATTACAAAAAAAAAACAACATTCGACATTGTGTCGAAGTTCAATGAGTTAGAGAAAAATCAATGTCGCGCCTGTACTGAATTGGGTTCAATTCTGAAATATTTCATTACTTTTCAATTCTTATCTACCTACAATGTTTTACTGTTATCAGCTGGCAATGCGCGGCGAGGTGAACCATTTTAAATGAATGGATGACTCATAAACCGCAGAAGTGTTTTTGTTTACAACGGTTATCTTCGGTTACTAGACTCCTTTTATTTCTCATCGGTGCTCGAAGTCTGAGGATAGACAGCTACACCAACACCGCTTTGTTAAACTGGTTGCCTGTCTACGATTTCGCATATGTTTATAGTGATCCGACATCAGCAACAGTAATAGCATTGATATGCGTTACAGGTTGCCTAGATAATGTTCATGGTACTTGAAAGAAAAGTGCCGGTTTCTCACAAGTGCCCAGAAAAGAATATTTCTTTATGTGAAGTCAAGAAAACAACATAGTTTTTGTTCTGAATCCGGTGAACTAAATGATTATGTTTCTTTAAATGTAATATAATCTGTTAGCAGACGATTACGTCTTGCTGTCTAGTTTTTAAAACGATCCGTTTGCGGATCGCGAAAGGTCGAACCTCGGACTGCCAAATATTGTAATGTGTTTTATACCAACTATAAACTAATACGTAGATAAGGTATATCATACCTTTAATAACAATTGAAATATCATTTTTATGCTAAATACATTTTGAAATATTCAAATGCGCTCAACCTAGAGTTACAAGGAAATGGAAAATCAATATGTGATCTGATACAAAACGTGTCTGATTTTCATCGCAAGCTGGATATCTTTGAAAAAGATATTGCAAGACAAGAATTTATTTATTTTCCGACAATTCTTGAATATCAAAGCAACTCTGAAGAAGACAATACAGTTTATGTAATATTTCTGGCCGATCTTAGGAACGAATTTGCTACAGGATTCCTAGACTTTGCAGAGATGGACAAGCTATCTCCGTTTCTTAAATCGCCTTTTGAAGTTGATGTAGCGGCAGAATGGGCAGACAAGTTGTTCAATCTGTGAGGTGAAGCATTAAGACAAGCATACCAAATACACTGGCCGCAAGCTAAAGAATACTGCAACCAAGCTTTTCTGCATCCACATCGCGAACCACAACCATTGTCAAGCAATTCATCCGGAGCTGGTGGATTCATAAAAGTTGTAGAGAATTTAATCATCTACAATATTCAGGAAACGAGATATTTGCAATTATTGTGTGAGAAATCTATTTTTTGACATTTGACCTTGGAATATCTGTAGTCGCGGACACCCTGCGATAAGTAAGTTTTTAGACATGTTTGGGGGTGTCAAAATAAAGGTTTATGCAACTTTTCTGCTGACTATCTTTCATTCCGAGATTTTTTCAAGGACAAAACACAAGCACTACTGGAAAATCTTCAAGGCGCTTTCAGAGCAGTGCCTGTACGAAAGTAGCGATTCACATTGGATTTGAATCGCTGGAGATTATACCCATTTGGAAAAACGTTCTCAGGAAGTTTATTCTATATAAACGCAGTGTTCCAGATGAAAGAAGTCTTAAACACTGAATTTCGAGGTGTACTGAGTTGAACATCAAAACGATGAGCAGCAACAGTCCGTTGCTCTTGATGGAATCAAATGTGCCAAGTCACTTGAACACCTCCCATGAAAGTATCTATAGAAGAGAGACAAATCTCCAACCTTTCTTCGATGTTCCGGGCTATCAAGGTTGCAAGTGATGTTCGCGTCTCCAATCAGGCGGATGGCTCTTTTCTGGATGGAATCCAGCAGCTTCAGGGTATACTCCAAAGAAGGCCTGATCTGAGCTTTATGAAGCATCAACAATTTCTGAGGTGTTTACAGTTGTCTGGTTCGGAACAGTGTTTCAAGCTTTTGAGAAAGTAGCCTTTGCAATTCCAGCGACATGATTGTGCCAAGACATATTGGTATCCATTTTAACCCCCAACAAACTTATCGAAGCAGAAAGCTGAATTGTCTGACCTAACACTATTATATCCGGTTCGGAGACATTTATCTTCTTGGAGAAAACCGATGCCTGGGTTTTTGTGGCATTGAATTGAACCTGTTTACTTTCACACCAATTCGAAATCACTTCTAGATCCTCATTAAGATATACAACCTCCTGCTGCCGGTGAAGATGTGCCTCCGTAGCCGATGCCCTGGAATCCAAATGGAATGACGAGACAAGTGTGCTGTCGTCAGCAAAACAATATATTGGATTCTTGGTTTGTTCCCAATAAGTCGTTGATATACAATAAAAAGAGGGTTGGAGACAATATGGATCCCTGGGAAACACGATCGTTGATGGTGAAAGTATTCGAGAGATTTCCATTGACGGCCACTTTCAGGGAACTTTCTTTCAGGAAGCTGAAGATCCATACACAAACATGATCTGACAAGCCATAGCATCAAAGTTTGGCCAGCAAAGAATTAACAATCTTGAGAGGAGTTCCGCAAGTATCAATCTTAGGGCTGTTGCTATATATTCTGTATACCAATGAGCTAGCAAATGCTATTGATTTCAACACTGTGCAGTTTGCAGATGACACAAGTGTAGTAATCGAGGAACATAGTATTGAAGAATTAGACAGAAGCGTGTTTGAAGCACTGAATACATTGGAAGATTGGTTCACACATAATCACTTAAAGTTGAATATAAACAAAACACAAGTAATAAAGTTTTCCCAAAAATCAACTGCATGTGACTACTCAGCCTCAGATGGTAGATCAACAATATCAGCTTGCAAAAGTACAAAGTTTTTGGGAATTGAGCTTGATCTTAGATTGGACTGGAAATCTCACCTAACCTCAATAATACAAAATATTGCAAAATCTGCTATGCTCTAAGAGATGGAATCTAAGTGGAATGACGAGACAAGTGTGCTGTCGTCAGCAAAACAATATATTGGATTCTTGGTTTTTTCCCAATAAGTCGTTGACATACAATAAAAAGAGGGTTGGAGACAATATGGATCCCAGGGGAACACCATCGTTGATGGTGAAAGTATTCAAGAGATTTCCATCGACGGCCACTTTCAGGGAACTTTCTTTTAGGAAGCTGAAGAGCCATACACAAAAATGATTCGACAAGCCATAGCATCGAAGTTTGGCCAGCAAATGTAGGTCGGTAGTCGGGCGTACGACGTGGGTGCTTTGTTCACTCTCTCAATCTACCGATGTGGAAGTTGGTAGTTCAAGCCGAACGATCGATTTTCACTTGCTATCGTCCAACCACACGTTAAAAGATAAGACCTCGTTAGTCCTTAGCTCGCACAAGTTTCGACTTCTACCTGTATACATCAAATCCAGAATCCTCTAGGATATAAGTAAGATATCCAAATGTGTTAACTTGTTTTTTTCTGAAAACTATTGAAATTTCATTTATATGATTGTCTTTCGTAAAAATTTCCGTTAATAATTCAACGACTAACAATACTACACTGAAAATGTGTCGAATACTTGCAAACAGGTAGGTGAACAAATACAAAGAAGTGTAGCATTTTACAAAAGAAAAACTGAATATAAGAACATAGGCTTTCACGGCCAGAGACACGATTAAATAGGACAAAATTCGGGCTAGTGGGCCTTAGTCGAATGGAACCTAAAGTACCAAACGTTTCGTCTGTGGCAGACATCACCAGCAGTATGTGTGTTCACTGCGAGGACGAAAGTTATATTTCGAAGTATGTCCGGATAACTCGTTCGTAGGTTTATTGAACACAATACTCCACATATCAAAACATCACTAAGTCATGTGAAGATGCACTCGGAATAAATTACTGTTGTAAATAATGCCCTAAAGAAAGCATCGCCGGCCGCCGCTGTTAGCCAAAATTCAATTGTGACTTGACCAAGATCACGCCTAATTCGACGTGCACTAGCGGCCGTTCCAGGCGTGGCGTTGCTTCGAAAATAATCCTCTCGATATGTCGCGGATGTTCGATGTTCGCGCCGCTTCGATAGAATTCCGAAGAATTTTCCAGCGCCTTCGATTGCCAAATATAAGCGCCATCCACTCGCCTATCGAGACAGTCAAGTGGAAGTGACAGTGCGGTACGCGGAGCGATCTAATAAGGTGATGGTCATTTGAATAATGGTTGAAGTTTTAAGTTGAAGTATTTCGCTGTATTAAAAGTGAAATAAAGTTGAGTTTGATTTAGTGTCCTACCGAAACTGCATTCGGGAGTACTCGCGCTGTGATCGGTCGTGTTCGGCGCGTTGAATTTCATACAAGCGACATTTTGGCGCGTCCACGTGCCTAATCATGTCGTGACTCACTTTGTGATTTACTTTGTTTATTACGTAAATATTAAGTACCTATTGTGATATTAGGTAACAACTTAAATAAGTAATTTTATGTTTACTATTTTTGAAAAACCATTAATAATATTCAAAAGAAGAATCTACACTTACTCAAATAAACACCTCACCTATTTTAAATATTTTTAAGGTGCAAATAATAATTTTTCTTGAATAAGGGTTTGTTATGTTGATTTGTTGATTATCAATAAGTGAAAATAACGTTGTGATGAAGACTGACTGATTATAGTGAAGTTTTCTTCATTTTTCCCTCAAAACATAATCCTTGTAAGGAAGTTTCGGTTTCGGTCGTAAAAACCAGTTTCGGTCGGACACTAGTTTGATTATTTTTCAGTGTAGTCAATTATAGCTAAACTCACGAAAAAAACGTAACATTCTTCTTATTCGAATTTGTTAATGCATGTTGTAGTATAGAAGTTGGTAAGTTTGAACTAAATAATTTTATTTCAGTGTCATTGGGTTGAGGTTTAATAATATTCACAATAATAAGCATTTTTCAGTTTCCGATAAACATAACGTCCACTATCAGTAATTGAAACAAGCAAACAGTTTTAAAGTTTCGATTTTGGGAAAAATAATAAATAGTCTAGCAGTATACAAGGTAAATAAAATAATGTACAATTCTGTTTTTTTGAAAACGATTGAATGATTCATTTATTGAATAAATCAGTTAATTTATCAATACATACATCAAATACATACTTTCTGACGAAAATGATATGGTAAAACTGGTGAATCATTAAAGGATTTCAAAAAAATAGAGAAACGAGTTAAACACTTAGTGAACAAGTACGGAGGAGATTTATTGAAGATTATTGTTGCTATACGAGAGTAGTAATTTTCGTATCCATTTAGCACCAGCTAGTTGGTGGGAGACCCTGTTAAATTTACGATATACGTAAATATGGATTATAGTATTCACATAATAACAAAAATCAGACTTGGTCTCTCTGAATTCCTACTATAGGACTAAAAGTAATCGTTTCTTTGGAAGCGTGATCATTTTATAAAAGGGTTGAAGAAGTTTCAGTTTCAGCTTCGAAACTGTGGCTTCTCATCGTTTTGAAGTTCAACTTAGTACACCTCGAACTTCACTGTTTAAGAACTCTTTCATCTGGAGAACTATGTTTATGTGAAATAAACTTCCTTAGAAAGTTTTTCCAAATGAAATTAATCTCCAGCAATGCAAACCCAATGTGAATCGTTTCTTTCGCAGTAGTTGAAATAAATTTGTACTGGTACACCTGAGGCAATTCCGATATCATTTTATAAAACTTTCAATTAAACAGAATTTTATCAAAAACAATATTTCATTGTTTAAATTTTTTTATTATTGCATTATTTGGTAATTGTTTGAAAGTTTGATTTTTGTTGTACTGAAATATATTTTAACTAATGTTACTGCAGTTTCGTTCTATACGGACATTTTCAAACCCATACAAGTTTATACAAGTAAACTTGTACAAGTTTATTGTATGAAGACGAATTCGTTAATATATTCGATAAGATATTAATTATTATGAGCTACGGATCCAACTGGAATATTAGTTTTATCGTGAAATATATTTCAAATCCACGGCTTTTTATAACTGTCGTGACGTCGAAACGAAATAATTTGAATAATTTTGAGAGGAATTCACATGAAAATCACCAACTTCGTACCAATTTTAACAAAAAGCGGTTATTATGTCTTAAATCTC
>NW_019290209.1:0-14863 GCF_000500325.1 Leptinotarsa decemlineata
CCATATCATAATTGTTGTCAACTTCGCTCATGGCGACTCCATGGCAGTCCACTTGGCCCAGTAGTGGCGATTTTCTAATTGGAAAAATTCAAAGAAAGAGCCATTCAAACTTCAAAAAAACGACCGAAGCACTGGTTGAGGTATGTAGATGACACGTTCGTTGTTTGGAGCCATGGAAAAAAAACAGAACTTCCTAAATCATCTGAATAGTTTTCATCCAAAAATCCAGTTCACCATGCAATTAGAAGAAAACCTCCAAATCCCATTCCTTGATGTTTTAGTCATCAAGGAAGGTAATCAAATAGGCAATAAGGTATACAGGAAGAAAACACACGATACTTACATAATGAATCTAACTATCATCCAAAATAGAAACGAACTATCATCAATATCCTAGTGAACAGAGCTTTGGGAATATGTAAAGAAAAGTACGTCAAAGACGAAATAAAACACAAGCCAACAGCTACGACTGAAAAAACAATCCACGCTACGCATCCAAGGGAGAAGAGAAACACCAGTAAAGTCAACCCCAAGGCACTGTATATCTGCCATAAATAGATGGTGTCACCAACCGAATCGGGAAAATTCTAAAGGACAAATTTAACACCGTTTTCAAACCTGCAAAAAAATATCGGAGTATCTGAGATCAGCAAAAGACAGCAGAGATCTACTCAAATCAGCAGGAATTTACAGGATTCTATGTAACTGTGGTAAAGTCTATATCGGTCTGACGAAAACAAGCATTGATACCTGCCTAGTCGAGCACAAGCGGAGTTACCGACCAAGAAGTCTGCAGTCGCTGAACATGCACTGTCCAACGGGGAACACTGTATCCTGTTCGAAAATACTGAGAGGCTATTCAACAAGAATGTATCAAGAAGCCATAGAAATACACAAACACCAAGAAAACTTCAACAAAAAGGAAGAGAAAAAATATCTACCAAAGATCTGGCACACAGCAGATCCAAAACGAAGGCAAGTCACCCAAATCGCGCAGGAATTACGTGCGAACCCGCCGCGGCAGAAATGAGAGCTCAGTTTCAGTTTATACTGAACGTCAAGAGTACTTCAACCACGCCACTGAAGATGACTTCCGCAGTTGCAGTTGAAACTTTTGGAGATTGTAACCAAAGAAGACCACGGCAAAACCCCTGGAAACTAACCAAAACATTGACACCAGCCGTGAAAGCCTACATTCCTATGTCATCAAAGTTGTTTTTGATGCAATTTTTTTTTTTCAAAATTGTAGAGTACTTTTATATTTGTGAGTTTTGATCAACGGTGAGTCTAGAAAACTGTTGATGTTAGTTTTATGCTCTCAAGTACTATAATTAATAATTATAGATTCACCTATTGGTTTATAATACCTTCAATTGATTTTCTGTGGATAATACCACGACGAACATTGAATGTCATTTGACAAACAGTAGCAGGACTTCACCAAAATCATTCAACTGGTAACCTACATACCGGTTTGGTGGTATTACACCTCATCAGTGCAGGATAAAGCCGTCTGATACCTGACTTATTTCATCGATGCTCCATTGCTTATTTGAAACCTTCGTCTGTGACTGGAGCTGTTTTAACTAAATGAAGTAGTTTAAAGTTTCATCTTGCAAACAAATCCCCAAATAGGGGATACCAAAACTAAACAAAAATAAAATTGGTATGATGGTTGAGTTACAAACACCAAAAAAACAAATATTTCATAAAGAAGTTCAAAAAATTCACCTCTCCCAGCGTTCCTAAACAGTAGGGTATAACAAATGCTTACTGAAAATCATTTATAATTTCGCGGGAAGTACCGCGGTGAACATTGGATCATCTGATACACATTTGTGCAAGTTTCCCTACAGAGGAAATTCTTTCTCATGCAGGAGGTTTTTGAGTTCATCAATCAGAAGGAATTCACTGAAATGATTTGAGTGATCACCTATATACTGGTTTCGAAGTATTATTTCTTCGAACTAGTATTACTCCTTCTGACTTAAACTTCCACAAAAATATCAACCATGTGACCATCGTAAATTATTTGCGTCGACTGCAAAAATAGTTTGACTTGATTATTATATAAAATATTGATAGGATTTTTTCTGTTCAAGGCAACACTTAGAAATTCAGTTTAATACTTTTTCAATAAATTCTGAACAGAAATAAATGATATAATATTTAATTTTTCCATGTTCAAATCTATTACTTTTATTTCAGATTTGTATGATGAAAGTTGTCTTATAGAAAATCCTTACTTCTATGTTGCTGATATGGAATGTTGGCCATGTGAAAATGTTAATACAGTTTTAAATATCACAGAAGTTGAAGATGGGTTGCTCAAGTCTGGATCAGGCACACCGTTCATGATAAAGGTAAATTTTTCAAGAATAAACAAATACCAGGCTGACCATCAAAAACATACTGCGAAGCATAACTTCCAGACCTTTCATTCCCTAAGTGGAAGTGTTATCCCCATAAATTTTTGCAAATGGGAATGAATGTGATAAATTTTAGTGAAGGATGCCACTCAATTGCATCCCTTTGTCCTACCTAGCAACCTTGAAACCAGTCTTTCAAATAATTTCACACTTTTTTGAGTAATATGGTGGAGTACCACCTTGTCAAAATATCACTTCCTCTCCAATGTATGCAGAATCATTCTACATAATATTTGTCAGAGCTGAGTCGGTATCATTTTGGAAAAAGGTACCTATATATCACCTGTTGAATTTCTAGGATGAAAAAAGGACTTGCAAAAGAATTTCCAAAATTCCAGCCCACATATCCAACTTTCACGGTTTTATTTGCGTTCCATGTGAATAACCCTAAGATTGTTATTGGCAATTAACTAACCTTTCAAAAAATATACATTGAATAGAAAATTACCATTTTCTGTCACTGTTCAGTCATAATTTCACAAAGTTGCATGCAACGATAAAAGCTGCTTGGTTCTTGCACTAACCAAATCTTATAATGGAACCTATTTTTTTTTAATATTCGAGGGGCATTTGTGCCATTGTAATTATCTTTCATACTTAACCATTATTTACCTAGACAACTTTTGATAATTTTTGCAGGATACAGTAGCCTACAGCCCCAATGTCACAATTGAGTTAAACTTAGTAAGGAGATGAACGAAATGTTAGACACATTTAAATATCTAGGTGTTTTTGTAGACTGGAGTTTAAATGCAAATATGATATAAAAAATATCTACAAAAACGAGGTTCCTTCGCAGATGATCAAAAGCTATGACTTATAATACTATTATTTTAACCCATCTCCTCATTATTATACAATAGCGTACATTCTGAATCAAAATAAGGTTTGTAATATGAAGGGATATCTTATATCCATTGAAATGATTGCCTACGTATAAATTCATTTTGTATCAAGCTTTCATTTATAAAATAAAATCAGCAAAGGCACCGTTTCTTTAAAAAAAAGTACTTTGAACACAAATATAATACCAGAATATGATATCATGGTATACCATCAATTGAAGACTTAAATGCATACAACAAACAACCAGATTACGTAGAGATCATTAAGTCTCAGTTTGTTTTAATCCAAATTGAAAAAACTGTTGCTTTGAACAGGGATATCTTACAGTAATTAAGTTTTATCTATTAATCATTACTATTAATATATTATATTTATCGATTCTTAACTATATGAGATGTGATTCCTGTATTTTGCTTATTCTATATTTATCGATTCTTGACTATATGAGATGTGATTCCTCTTTTTCACTTTTATGCAATATTCAATTTTGGTTTTTATTCAATTATTAAACAGAAAGAAAGAAAAAAAACTTTATTGTCCAAAGAACAAAGATTTGTTTATAATTACACCAGTCAAGTTCTTCAGAATAGAAAAAAGTCATAATATGGAATAATTAAATTGATGGAACACTTTTTTTGAAAAATGTTTATAAAAGTAACACTTGATAATAATACTTTGATATATGAATAAAAAGTAATTTCCATTTTAGTTAAATCTTTGATCAAAGCATTCATCCAGTGTGTAATCAGCTTCATTGATGTTTTACAACCCCTCTAAAAAGTATAGTTACAGTTGCGGAACAAATACGTACTTGTAGGTGATTAAATATTCTTTTTAGCATTGTATATGATTCACTTTTTTGTTAGGGGACTTTCGGGTATAAGTAATACCAAATATAAAATTATGTCTTGTGTTATACTGTAAACACCCATTTTTTTACAGATAAAATAGGCATTCTCCAATTTTATAAATGCAAGATGTTGAGATATTTGGCTGATAAATAATGGTTTGCAATTTAGCCTTACAACCATATCTCACAGCTATCTTTTGAAGAACAAATATGGAGTTCAGTAAAATCTGCTGTTTTGAGCCGAAAATGTCTTGCACTGACGAGAGGTAATACCTTGAAACCAGTCTGTGGGTGGTCTATTTGATTGATTTCAGCGTGATCCTGTTGCTGGATGAATGAGAAACATCTGGAAGTCTATTCTCTGAGAGCTTACTTGCATAAATGTCTGTCTGATATAATTCAATGTCTATCTTGTTACAGCCGGTCGGTAGCCAGGCGGTTCGACGTGGGTGCTTTGTTCACTCACTCGAATTGACTGTGTTGGTCGGTGGTTCAGGTCCCAGTCTGATCGATCGATTTTCACTTGCTATCGTCCAACCCGTGTTAGGAATCACACGTTAAAAGGTAAGACCTCGTTAATCCTTAGCTCGCACAAGTTTAGACTTCTGAGGGTTGTCGTTCGTAGGGGTGCGACAGCTGGGTAATAGTTAGTTTTTGGAGGTATTTACCATATCGTACTGTGTAGGAACTTTTGGAGAGATGAATGTTCTGAGATTTCATTTCTGAATATTTATTTTTTTATGAGTATGTATTTCACCTCGATACAGTCATTAGTTGGTAATGTTAATAACAGACAACATGTCCGTTCACGAATGGTCAATAACGAAGGCATTGATATTACAGTTGTAAGCCACGTTGCCTCGATGGATATGGATAATATGGTGTTTTGAGTGAGTTGCCCCAAGCATTGTGATTGAGTCATACTATCTTTTTCGGAATTCTTCAGCGACACAAATTGCAGCCTTGCAAAATTTAAATAATACACTCCATGTTTCTTTCTCAGAGGCAATATAGCATGCCAAATTCACACTGGATAACCCTCATAACTAAAAAGTTGGGCAACATTTTTGGGTAACCATATGATTGGAACCATTCTTTTTGGAAGCTATCTGGTAAATCATATAAATTTGCTGAGTTTTCAAGTAATGCCAAGCATTAACAACACCATACAGTTGGATCCTCTATTGCAAAATAAAATAGTTTTTCAACAAGATGGGGCTCGTCCTCATTTCGAGTTATCTGTGACAGTTCCTCGATCATCCTCATCCTCGATCATCGATCATTCCGGTTCGATGGATTGGAATGAGAGATTGTCTGATTTATTTTCACTGGTCTTTTTTCTGTGGGATGGTTGAAATCGAAAGTTTGTAAATGCAACCTACTACTGTGAATAATTAATGGAAAGAACTTACCAGGTGCTGTAGGCTAGTAACACCTGATCTTCAAAATGTAAAGGAGGAAACAGAAACTCGTTTATACTATGTATCATAACTTTTTTTCATATTCACTACATATAGTCTTCGTCCAATATAACGTAATAGAAATTGAAATTTCTATCAAAATGGTGCAGGTTTTCTGTTGGAGAAATTTATTTGCAACAGGTAAAATTAAGCCTTCTACTTCATAGTGAAACACATATTACTACGAAGACTTGAGTAAAAATATAACAAGGAATATTTTTTATTTCAAATCATTCTCTTTAAAATTTCACCAGCCAGTAATGATATTTTCGTGAGTTTATCCATAACAATTATTTCAGACTGACCAGCAAAAAGTCACTCTACAAATACTACAGAAAATGTATGAAAAGAACATGGAGGTAATGGAATCTGAAGCTAGAAGAGTCAAATCCAGTAACTCTTCAATCAGCAGTCTCAAAGATTTATTCTCTAATAGTGAATTGCCCTCCAAAACCCATATCTCGTGGCGTATAACAAAAATGAAACCAGCCAGACTCATAAGACAAATATTTCGCAAGCCATCTTTTTTACCTGATCGTTCAGGTCAAAGTGTTGAAAGATTTCTTATGTTCGACGGAAATGAAGCAGAGCCATATGAGTTACCAAATACAGAATGCAGCTACGTATTTTTGATACAAGCTTCAGGAGAGAGGAGCATTATACTGAAACCGTCTCGGGAATGTGCTAGTAAATGCCGTACTGTGTCAGTTTCACTGAAACCATCTTATGTCTGTGAGTATTCTTAATTCAACATAAACTACCCATATCACTCTCAAATGATTTTTATTTTTTATCTGGAATTGTCAGAAATGAGTAATAACAGTTAATCAGTTTTTTACTTTCCACTATTTGTGCTCAAATGCTCGATATTACTGCTTACTGTTGTCTTCTCCTCACGGATTGGGACAGACTACAGAGGTAAAAACGAAATTAATTAGTGATATTGATATATATCGCTTCAGGACATTGCCTTCTATATGGTAATGAATCGTTACTACTCAAAAACCTATTGAGTAACTAGTAATTTTTGGATTATGTATAAATATTTGGGTGAGGTTTCCTATCAGAGACGAAAAATTTGCTAAAACTGTTTAAAAATCTAACCGAATTGTGCCTGTTTTTGTTGATAATCGTGTTATTGGATATCTCAGTGGTGCCCCTTTCGACTTGAACATGACTGAGGAGCTCAAATGTGAGGTTTGTAAACTTGATATTGATCCGAATACTGCAGATAGTTCCAATGTATATTTTCACCTCAGTTCTGATGAGAATTGTTCATCTATTGCCCCAACTGAGCAACGGGCATTCACTTTACAAAATCGCACACCTTTACTTTTCTGTTAAACATGTAAGGAGGTATTCGAATTTATAATAAATTATTTCTGCCAAATAAATAATTTGAAGAATGAACTCAGAAGTCTTAAAGAGGAAAAAGCTAGTTGAAAACAATTAATAAAATTGAAGCACAGTTCACATTTATCAGCCAAAGAGTAAACAAGTATTTAGCTCCTGCTAGTTATTACACGTGATTATATAAAACATAACCCCGAATACCGAAACAGAGGAATATTACAGTGAAATGGAAATTCTGGATGATGAACAATGGAGAAAAGTGAAACATAAATGAAAACCAAGAAGACATCTAGAAAGTGCATCCAAAAGAAGTCAACCAAATCCAGAAGAAATTCAACGAATTATTTTGGGTTCACCCAACTGTACTGATTCCAATCCCTCAACCTCCACAAAAACAATAGGTAACAGAATTCACTCCAATCCAGAAAGTCAACAGTACAAAAACTTCTCACCGTTAATGAAATATTACCCACAAAAATTACCGGCACAATTTCTTTCTGGCTGCAGATACAGGGTATTCCAGAATAACATTGTGTAACATGTGGAAAAACCTATTTCCCCAGGTCACTGATGAATTAATTGAATCACGAAAAGGATTCATACTCAAAACAAATAATGACTTGAAGAGAGTTACAGATACTCTTGTATTATTCAAGAAGATAAGCAATTTCAGATAAACTCACCCTAATTATATAGCCTTCAACTCAGCATCACAAACATAACCTTCTGAACCTTCTGAATAACAACGACCTTGTGCACAGATTTTGCAGAAGAATAACCTCCAGACAAACCGGAAGACCAACATCTCTTATAAGAAACATGAGTGAATCACTCAATACATTTGAAACGCTACTGAAATACGAATTTTACAAATTTTGATACAATACAGTTTATGCAAGCAAACCTCCCCCTTCAACCCCAAAAACTTGCAACAAATGCCTGTCCTCTCATTCAACAGAATCATGTAACACCCAACCAAAATGTCCCGAATGTCTAGGTTCACTTCCACAGAACCGATGTACCTCCATCTCACCACTAAAATGTACAGAATGTTGTTCTGAGAAACATCAGGCACGGTCATTCAAATGCCCGATGAGACCCACTACATCAATTCCAGGTGTACCTAATATACAAATTAAATCTATCAACCAAAAAATTTCATGAAATACCAGAAGAAAAGAAAAACTGTAGAATTCACCAAGCCCTAACAGTTCATGACTTCACTATCAACTCATAAAGTTGAAGTTTTAGTTGAAGTGTTTGTTGTATTTGAAGTGAAATAAAGTTAAGTTTCAGTGAAGTCAATTATTGGTCCACCACGGGAAAAACGTAACAATACTTTGAAAGATGAAATCAACCATGAACAAATGAAAGACTTTTGTAAAGAATCTTCTGAAACAATTGTAGACTATACACCCAAAACTAAATATAATTTCTGCTCACATGAATTTCCCCCATCCATTGTGAGTTTGATTGAGGAAAAAAAGAAAGATGCATCACATATTGGAACTAAATAGGGAAATTATCCAAATACAAAAAGATGAAAGAAATACTGAAAATATTATAGATAACAGTATTGAATATGAGTTAAACCCACATAATTGCTAAAAAATTAAAAAATCTACAAAGAAAGACACAACTTGATCTTTGACCTCAATCATTATGAAAACGTGAGGAAATGGTACGAAAACTTCTTTTCAAAGATACCCGTCTGAGAAAATAATACATGCAATGTAGAAGAGGAAGAATATTTTGAAATCCTATATAAGAAATAGAATTTCGCTCCAGGGCATGACTTTAACACAAAACATATATTGTAAAGCTGGACTATGAGATTCACAAATATATCATAAAAAAACTATGAATTTTGCCTTAACACGCATCATATTTCTGCCAATTGGAAAATAGGCACAATAATTACAATTCCCAAACCGAACAAGGATCACTCCCTTACAATTACTCTTCTGCCTGTAATTGATAAAAACTTTGAAAAAATTTTATGAAACCGTTTACTCCAACTGCTAAATGATGAAATTCCAAGCTACCAGTCTGTATTCAGGCAAAGAATATCTTCTATACAAAACACAACCCTCTTAACACTCTGCCCACCCCTATTGAGGAAAGACTACTGCTACTTACTCAGATGTTTGCAGGAAAAGACGACAATGTAGAAATCATTACAAAGTATGTTGCGATAAGAAACCCCCATGCAAGAAAGAGTACGACATCGCCACCCAACATTAACAATGTTGGAAAAACTAACATAACTTCATCAATGAAATTGTTTAATTTTTTTCCATAATACCTCAATATATTGTAAAATAAGCTATGTAGTTTCAAAGCAATTTTGTTACACAGGCGGAAGGACTTCGGTTGATAGCCCTTTGAGCAAAATTGTAATTTTGTTCCATAAACTACAATCATTATTTTTAATTTTATTTTTTCGTAATTAATGAACGTATTCTTAGGGACCAATAATGTTAAGTTATATAATGTTGAAGAATACAGGGCTAAGAACAAATCCGATAGGATTAAAAATTATTTAGAGGTTGAAATTTCTGAAGTGGTAAAGCTTATTAGAGTTAGTAAAATTATTGGCAACAAACCCAAGGCTGATAAAAATCATGTTGAGTAACTGTCAAACTGTATTGGGCCTCTTATGTAATAATAACAAACTCAAGAACACACATTATAGAATTGGTGGTGATTAAACACCAACAAATATATTTTAAAAACATAAAAGCTGAATATGATATGGAAATTCAAAATAGCAATAACGATAAACAAATTAAGTACGTAAATGGAGTTCCAGTCAGTATAAAAATCACCAAAAAATTTAAATTTTCTCCATTTACATATTTATTACTACTACTAATACATACATATTTATTACTAATACTACTACTAATTATGTACTAGAACATAATTAGGTGACCTTAAACTTGCAGTTGTCTCATGCGATTATGATATTATTGTCTTGACTGAAAGGTGGTTGAATACCTTTACACATTCGGAAATAAAATTACCTGGATACAACACATTTTGTAAGGACCAGGACCCAACTACATCTAATAAAACTGGGGAAAGAGGAGTACTGATTTTATTGAATACATGTCATTCAACTAAAAAAGGATTGATAATATCAAATACAATAGAGCAGCTAGTGTTACAGTAATGAAGACTTTTTGAATTTATCAATAATTCATAGTGAGTGCAAGTGAATTGCAAGCAGAACATACAGAGTATTTCATGAAAGATATTCACAAGTTCAGAAGCCGAATAATAATGTGATAAATCGTCTATTTAAAAACTGTAGGATGAATGGAACCTTTCATCCAAAAATTGTTCGTATAAAGCTTAGAGTGGATGATGATGGCAACAGCATAACAGTTTCGGGTTTTTTCATGCATTTTCAAGTGCTTCTCTACACGAGGCTCAAAGAAATCTACGTGACAATTTATCGCATTATTAATAAGCACAAATGGCATTCCTATAAATTCTACTGTGTCCAACAGCTGAAAGACTGATTTGCCTCGTAGACTAGAATTCTTTGAATGGTTTCTTATCAAGATTCAAGAGAATGAACATTTCCTTGACAATATCATATGGACAGATGACGCCAAGTTTACAAAGATACAAGGGCGCCAGAAAATGATGATAATTTGAATGCAACAAAATATGAATATTTACTGAGAAATAGAGTTCAAATGATTTTAAAGACCTAGGAGGACAACTCCTCGGGAGGATGTACAATGGGTCACATGTGGCCTAAGTGCGTGGGCTTACACTCACCCTCCCTACTCTACAGATACAGATGATTTAATCGTATTAGGCATTAAAAATAAAGATTACCCTCATCAATATACATCAAAAGTATTTAGATTCTGATGTAGGATCCAAAAAAGTAATAATATATAGGATGTTCTATTTAAAATAACGAAGTTATAACCTACTCCGGTATAACCGGAACTGCCGCCATTTCGAAAGAATTTTATCCAAGTTGCCCCCATAGACTTTAGTATATTGTCAAATTTTCAGATTCTTTCTAATTATAGTTTTCCCACAATCGATCGATGCACTTTCTGGAGATTCACCCTGTTTATGGGATGATTATAAATATTACTATGTATAACCACCGTATAGAAGTATAGATCCCAAAAATTATATTATATACAGGATCATCCATTTGAAAAATCAAAGTAGTAGCTTCTTTATAGTAGAAGCAGCAACGCCGTAACTGAATCAGTTTCAAGTGGTCCTTGAAAATGGCATCAAAACAGAAGCCGAAACGTCGAACAGATGAAAATTACATATGCGGTGCAACCTGGGCGATAGTACATTAAATTCAATGTTATGATCTTCGTTCGGGTTTGAAGGCCGTCGTAGTTTGGAACTGTATCCTAACGTTTCGTCAGCACGAGTGGCTGGCTTCTTCAGAATTCTATTCATCCTGATGGTTCATCGATGACTAGTGATTTCTAGTTCGTAAGCTGTATTTATGTTGACACAGGTTGCCCACTTTTCTAGTTTGTGCGTTGTTATTGGCTAGTGTTATTACCTGTTACATTTCGTTGCGCTGTTACATTGCGTTGCATTGCTGCCACCTTACCTTACGAATAGGTTACCGCTAACCGCGATAACCTATTCGAACATATTGAACAGCGTCCGTAATTTTCATCTACTCGACATTTCAGCTTCTGCCAAAATATATATATTACATTTTCCTATTATCTTTTCCTAAACATCTTTTTAATATTTCAGTGTGGTACAACTGGTGGTACTGGAGACCAATTAGTCTTCCAACAAAGAACTCAAGTGAACCTTCCATAACTTATATCAACTCCTACTGTTGAACTCACAAAAATCCGTCATAATGTTCTATCAACATATTTATCTGAAATAAAAGTCTGATTTTAGCTGACTTTTGTTTTTTTATTCGATCTTTATTCCTGCAGATTTTTCACAAGTACTAACCTAAAATAACATAATCTAACTTAATGGTAAATGAACATTCATACTAAAATGGTATCACAATTTGGGAATGAAAGGAACTAATAATTTTTACACCAATGATATAATAACGTATTCTCAATTTCTAACTGCCATTTACCAATTGTATATTTACAAAAATGTCCAGTTTGATATTTTACAAAGGCTATTTGAAAATATACTTATTTAATACTGACACTGTGGAACCTGCCACATAACCCATTCATGTATTTATAGTGATCTCCAGCGCTAGATTTGAAAGTGCCCCAGACCCATCAGTTAAACATTAAATTCAACCAGATGATTTTTTACAGACTTGGGATATATGCTCTATAATATTGGATGTTCTAGGGCTTTTCTCTCTTCTCATTCAAAGAGTACTGCCTATTCAAATCTGAACAGGGTCTGATCACACATTTCTGATTGTTCAAGTCTCTCAAAGTATCAAGAAATCCTGCATTAACTAATTACAGTTAAATATGAAATGGAAAGCAATCAAAAGTTTCTCATTTTCATTTTTCAGTTATAAGAACTGCCCAGAAATTTATATGTACAGCAATAATTTTATTTTGACAGCTCTCAAGACAGTCCTCAATAGAAAATATGATATTTAAATTTCTTGATAACATTTGGTAACAAACAAATATAAAAAGGAGCACCTAGGGTGTTATTGAATCACCTAAATAAAAAAAAAATCAAATCTGGAATAAATGAAATGATTTCTTCTAAGTATATTGACTCATGTTATGAAACACAAAGCATCGAATTTTCAAAAATCAAGACAATTCTGATATTGATAACATACCTAATATTCTTCAAACCGTACAAAAGCAGGTAAAAATCTTAAACCTTAGAGAATTGTTTTTGTAATTTCAATGAATTCATTAAACATCAAATTGTTTTTGTGAATCTAAAAAATGTAATGTGTTTTTGAGATATGTATAGTTTTGTTAACAATTATACCTTTAATGGCTTATTTTAGTTAATAAAATTTTGAGTAAATTAAAGTCTTTTATCTAGTTATCCAAATCTAGTTTTCACAAAGAAAAATTGCTAGTGTCATTGAAGTTCTCGTTAATGTTCCTTTCCCAGAGGAAATATAGTTTTCCATTGATTTTTCCCAGCGAGCACGTGATGAGTATTGGCATTTTGGAGCAAAGTTTGAGCTAATTTAAAATGTTTTGGGAAAATTGGATAGGCGAGTATTGTCAAAGAAATTAACCATATCCTTATGAACAGTGTACAAGAAAGTGTACGAACAGTGTACGGAAAGTTTGAGTTTTAGGATCATTGCTCTTCAATTGTGAACTTCAAGTCATTCCGTTTTTGAGGTATATTATCGAAGATTCTTATCGATAAGAAACCATTTCATAGTTTTACATTATATTACAAACCATTTCATCGACTTTATTTAAATTTCATTTACTTTCCCTCACTTATGCAGTCAGGTTCCATCACTTGTGATCAAAAAGTAATGAATTAACAATATTCAACAAAACCAAGAATAAATAATTTTTTTCTAAAAACAAACACAGCCTAATCAATCTTCTCTCGAAGCTTGTTCTTTAATAATATCGGAATCAGAGATATCCCACCAAATACTGTTAGCCAAACTAATGTAACAGGACTGAAAGCACCTTCACTGGCTGTTATATCGTGCAAAGTTTGTCCTCCTTGTATAGCTATGAATGAAGGTGGTGCCACTCCTATAAAAGTTCCAAAAGCAAACGGGAAAAGAGGGACTCCAATCACGGGAGCTACCAAGTTGATGAACCAGTTGGGCAAGAACGGCGTGATTCTAAGAAATATCACATAGTTGAGTAGGTTGTCACGGTGCTTATCCACTTTCGCAGCCCACGATTGGGCTCTCTCCGGGAAAAAGTAGAACACTAGTTTTTTTCCCAGCAGCTGCGATAGCATGAAGCACAGAGAGGCTCCAACCATTGAGCAAGTGCATACCAGAATTAAGGCTACTGTGAATGGAAACAGGAATCCAGAGAGTATCGAAAGAAATAAAGAACCTGGAATTGCAAAAGTCTGCAGGCTGTGATAAATGTTGTTAAGGAAAATTTTATAACATTTTTCTTATTAGCTTTTCACCGTTCATTCTTTTTTTACTCCCAATCAACATGATATCATTCTATTTCCGTTTTCTGTAAGGAGAAAGACTTAGCCCACTAATATCTCTAAATGCAAAGTGATGTATTCAAAAAAAAACATACTATACCAGAACATACTGTGTTATCAATGTTTCAATGTTTCAATTCATGACTTTGGGGTCATTTTTACTTCTAAATTCAAAACCCACATCGAAACAGAATGCTGCAGAAGACTTTGTTTTATACTTGGAGCTTTCGATGAATTCAACTACAGTACATATGAGGTGCTATTTAACTAGTATCTTCGTTCTGACTTTTAATACTTTCGTGTTATATGATCATAACGAACCAAAATACCATTCCCATTTTTTTATGAAGTGTTTTGTACCATTTCAAATTTTGATTTTTAATGTGGTTCTAGTTTTAGAAATTCAATGAAAATGGAGTCATGAAAAATTTGAGGATCATCATTGAGAAAAGTTGAAATGGATACAGAAAATTTTACAGATAATTCTGAGTGTATGCTGTTAGAGAATTTGAGGAATAATACATGGTATTGAATACTTTTCACAAAAAAATCATATTTATTGAGAATATGAAAAGTTATTCAAGATTTTTGGGAAAGAAAGTTTTTGGCTTTCTACTACTCCATCTGATACAAAAAAATGGATGAGAGAATCTTCCAAAGAAAGGAAGGAAGTAATCAATTTGAAAATAAGTAACTCTATACATGGATGTGTAGATCATGCAAAGAAGTAACTTTCAGACACAAACTGAAAGAAAGTCCTCCTGAAACAGCTACTTTCATATAAACATTGAATTACACGAAAGAAAAAA
>NW_019290209.1:14905-154512 GCF_000500325.1 Leptinotarsa decemlineata
CGAATTCTTAAATCTATTAATTTCCAAGCATTCCAAAATATTGAGTCAAAATATTGTCGGTGTCGACTTATTGCCCTAATTCTTCTTTCTGTGTGTGTATTATTAGTTATTATTATACCAAATTTGTGCTTTATGTAATATAAAAATTTGAGTCATGACCTTCTACCTACCTAATGACTAATAGTTTGACCAGAGTTTCCATACAAACTAATTAAGAAATGAGCATTATAAAAAAACTACCTACTCAATGACTAATAATTTTACCAATTCTATTGGGTCATTCAATAAATTTTCCCAATTCTTAAATCTATTAATTTCCAAGTATTCCAAAATATTGAGTCAAAATATTGTCGGTGTCGACTTATTGTCCTAATTCTTCTGTCTGTATGTGTATTTTACTTTATCTTAATTTAAGATTGTTTTATGCCTTTACTTTGTCCACAAGATTTTGTATCTTTGAACAATAAAGCATATTCTCTCTCTTACTCATGCCCCCTGTCAAATGATGGTTTGCAAATGTAAAATTGATCTTCACATTCAAGTAACTACTCATATGTTTTTTTTTTATTCTATGAAAGAAGGTTCTGCCCGATTGGCCAATATAAAGTTTTGGACAAGAACCACAAGTCAACTTATATACTCCTAATTTATCCGACACTGAAGTTTTGCCTTTATTGTTTTTAATAAATTGGCACAAATTATTATTTGTTCTGTAGGCCGCGTCCGCCTTTCTCTTTAAAAAAATGAGCGACGTTATTGTAAGTTCACCACAGTATGTCAATATCATATAACGCTTATTATTGTTTTTCAAAGTGAACCTGATGAACGGCTTGTTTTTGTATTTTTTTTTTAATGGAGCCAATATTATCTACCTCACATTCATTCAGGTAGGTATATAAATAATTTTCTTTTGTTATATCACCCCATAAATATATATGAGATGTCCATTTTCATTTATTTATCAGTTGTGTTGATGAATTGAAGTAATTTACCATGTACTATCTTTAATATCAACCCATTTCGTATGTAGAGCGTAACTCTTTTTTAGAATTGTACTAACTCTTTAAAAATTGTGTATTGAAAAATCCAATTACCATCCATCTGATCATAAGAACAGTATGGTTTTGGTGTTTGCCGTGTTTTTAGTTGTTCATTTGTGAATTTGCGGGAGTAGTGTTTTTTGGGCCCTAATTTTAGGCATGAGAAAATGATGATAGGTAAAATGAAAAAATTCATTTTTCTTCATACTGATTGATTTGATGATGATGAATTTCCCTATTAAATGTATACGGATACATCACTACCGCTTCATCGTGTTTTACTGCATGCATGTTTCATTGCATCCGTATTTTTTCAATAACAATTTTAAAAAAGGATACAATATATACATTAGAAACACTCCAGCCATCACTTGATAGTAATGTTCACTTTTATATTTGTTCAACACGATGCCAAGGTTTTTAGCATCTTCCAAATTATATGGTAGTTTAATAAACTGCTTTTCTTCCCTGAAAAAATTGAAAATGGAAGTGAGCCTCCATTAGGGGAAACTGAAAATATTTGACTCATAAAGATACTTGACCCAATTTTGTTCAGTTCGGAAAAAATTTGAAATTTTAGAGCTTATTTAAATGGCGTCTTGAAATTTACGTTGATACAAACATCAATGAAGTTGTCGCCAGAAAGTTAACACATATTGGGTAATTTTTTTGTGATTCGTGTAAAGAATTAAAATTGGTTATGGTTTCTCACAACCAAAATACCAGATTGGAAATTTGTGAATGCCATCCTGTACAGCTGGAAAGTTGGCAATGAGGTAGTGCTTTTTTGTTTTTAGTAGCTTCGTATTTAACGTCAGAAAAATTAAAACGAAATTGTCAAATTCATATTCTTTTTGAATAACCCCAAAAACCCTGGGAATTTTCCTAATTACAAAACGTCATTCAAATAAGCTCTAAAATGGCCAATTTTTTTCCTAATCCAACCAACATTATATTTCTTATGGTATCCGATTTTTCCATGATAACTATTTATGAAAAATTAGAACTATAACTTTCAAAGTTTTTTTACCACTTATCATAATGTTAGCTCTTATATATCAGTGTCGGTAATAATATCGATCCGTAACTTCATTGAGTACCTGAAATTTTGTTTACCTTTGACAATGTGGATATGCTAATTTGAAAACTGGTGAGTAAACTAGCTCGAATTGCCCATTTAGCAGATTACATCTGCAATGCTTATGAATTTCCAAGGATTCCAAATGATTGAGTTTCCAACCTTTGCTTGCATAGTGCAAAATTTCCGTATTGTTCCGATTCGGGAACTTGTGGTTGCATTCCAAGGAATGGTTTGAAAAATTCGAATCATTTTTACCTATTCTGAAGGATCTTCCATATTCAGCATACCGTTTCGAGAAATTGTGACAACACTGTCCCACTTAAACACTATTACACTCCGGATACTTGAGCTTATAACGTCTAGATTTCTCTATCTTGTCCACTTTATTATTGGCATTAAAAAGGAAATTAGATAACCTGGAATGTGGTCTGAATGCCTCTTCCACACTGTTTTTTTCAGAAAAATAGTGTTTATGTGGGACAGTGTGGTCAAAATTTCTCAAAATGATATGCTGAACATGAAAGGTCCTTCAGACTAGGTAAAAATGATTCGATGTATTCAAACCATTTCCTTAGAATGGAATACTGAAATTTTGCATAACGCAAGCGTTGGAAACTCAATTATTTGGAATCCTTGGAAATTCATAAGCATAAGCAATGCGGATGTAGTCTGCTAAATGATTAAATGTCCTTATAGGACATTTTTAGACAATTACAACTATAGTGACATCAGTTAGTATAGTTGTAATTGTAACTGATGTTACTATAGTTGTAATTGTAAAATGGTAAAAAACCAGAAAGTTTTGTTTCTAATTTTTCATGATGATCTCCTACTACATAGTAACGGCTACATCCATTAATTTGCTGACTCTAATTATCTCTGCTGACTTGATGATTTGAGAAAAAAAAACATTCTCAGTGTCTTCCGGGTACAGCTGCTGGACTGAGTCATGGCTGGTAAGAAGCCCCTCCCTCAAGATGTGCAGTAGATGTGTAGAAATCTGTTATCAGTCTGTTGCATTATTTAAGCCGTCAACATCTAAATTCAGGACCGTAATCAGTTAGTAATGCGAGTTTAAAAGTAAATTGCATAAACATAATTACGGAATTTTACGACCCAAACTTTACGCAGATATGATTTCTCCCACTGGCCATGACTCAGTCCAGTAGCTGTAGGAATGTAAAATACCCAAATACTTAAAACTCGGGGTAAATAATTCAAAACAAGTTTATGATAATTTCAGATTGTAAAGAGAATTTTTTATTTGTGTAACATTTTTTGTGGATCATAATGTTAACATAACATAAAGGTGAGAGGATTCCAATTTATCAGTAAGGCAATAATTTCATATGTTGTAAGATTAAATAATTCAAGTGATGATGCTAAAACTGAAGTTTGAATGAAAATACGAACTTGTGAACAGATACTTGACCCAAAGTACCTCCCGAGTATGATTATTAATGATATGAGAAATATGAAAGTATTATTTGCGAAGATGTTCTTGTGTGATCGAACACTAGACAGCACTGTTTCGACTCACCAAGGTCTCATCAGTGGTGCTAGGCTGAATCACTCAACTGCCTTAAAAAAGACAAGCCTGAAAGTACAGGTGATGACATCTTCCCAAGAAGACGCCATTTATGGGATCGACAGTTGAAAAAGGCTACCGAAATTATAGTAATAACTATGCGAAATAGAAAACTCAAAAACTGAAATCTTCAGAAGCTACATTTACTTACTCTGTTACATTCGGAAATGTACTGTAAACTAGAAATAATGATGAAAGGGCAGTCAAGAATATCACTATCACCCCAATTGTAGCAAACGTTGGGGGGACTTTGTCGTTCTGATCTGAAAAAATCAATTCGATTATTATAAGAACATAGACTTTCACAGTTGGAGCAACAATTGGAGAGAACAAAATTCAAGCTGGTGGACTGTGGTCGAATTGAATTGTAGTACCAAATGTTTTGTTTGCTCCTGCGGCGTACATCTTCAGTAGTATGCGTGTTGACTATGATCACATTCCACCAACCCAGATTTTGTTCCATCCAAATTGATAATCACTCATTGAATTTGTCTTATGGATAACTTTGTTGAAGAATTACAGGGTGTTGAACAAATACAAATCAATTTCACGTACACCATCTAGAGATGCTGATTGAGTTTTATAATACGTAGTCTTCAGTTGACACCAAAAAAACTATCGTAATTGAATTGTCGTCCACCCCTTTGACTATTACCTACATGCTTTACTTTTATTTTATACATGGGATCTCATTCAATCACTATTTATTATCATATATGTGCTGCATATATGCACTGCCAGGATGCATAAAAAATATCTGACCTGTCGTACTTTGTGGGTCCTATTGTATTCTTAGGATCTGTACAAATGATGAATGAAATCATAAAATATGAACAAAGATATATATTGTCATTTATTGTCCAACACTATCCTACTCTTCAATAAATTTATCATGATTTCATAAATAATAAATATATGTCTCATTATTCTTCTGACTTTATGATGGAGAGATATTTGGATACATACGAGAGATATGTGGTCGATTTGGTTCGTTCATAACGAGGGAATGTCTAGGAAGTTGATGGAAATTTGAAATCCGGAAAGATCTGTATGAAGGTCTACCTCGAAATGAAAAAGCGGACTGGAAAGGACTATCAAATAAGTCAGAGGAAGAACTAACTTCTTGACACTGAGTAAAATTATCACCTAAAACTCGTGAAGTCATTTTTATGGTCTTTTTTATTCAGAACACTGTATTTATGCTGTTATACGCTACTTCAATAACACTGAAAAAATACCATCACTTGAAAACTGTAATTTTCACCAGGATTTTGTAAATAAAATGATTACAAACCACATGTTCCAAATTTTTGAAAAACAAAACAATGCATGTGTCATGTCACATGTCACGTGTTATTTATATCCATAGACATAACAGCTTGGACGTGGACCAATCATTTGAGTTACAACCACAGAACTCAAATACTTAGAACATTCATAATCTATGGTTCTGTGCTTGAAAAGATTGAAAAGAGACAAACCCAGGTTTAATATAAAATTTTTTATACAACACAACTCGGTGAATGAAACCGTTAATGAATACCTAGGAAAATGCAGAAAATTTTAAACTTTTGTATAAAACACAAGCTTTCATAGCCGGAGTCACGAATGGAACCTGAAGTACCAAACGTTACGTCTACTACTGCAGTAGACATCATCAATGGTATGTGCATTTACTGCGAAGGCGAAAGTTATATCTCAAACTCTCAGCTGTGTTCATTTGCTTTTGGTTGCATATTGTTACCCTTAATTCATTTATTTTGTGACTAAATTGACGTGTGTTCATGGCTAAGACACTGTTTTTTTCTTGTGGGTATGTTTTTTTCATTCACTAATATTTACAAACCTGCAAGGGTTCCTTTGAGACCCCTTGTGAGTTTTTCAAATATGGGATTGATATAATTTTATTATCAAATAAAGTCTTACTGACGTTTTTAAATTCTATTTATTTGACAACTGTCATCAGAATCTTCTTACTAACTAACTTGATTCCACTAAAAATATTATCAGACATCACATAAACTAAATAGAAAATCTATATACAGAGGAATGATAAAAACATACATTCTAAATCTAAAATTCTCCCCCATTTCGAAATTGAAATAAAAAACGAAAGAGAAATTTCAAAATAACATTAAGTATAAATTTCATTCGAAACCATAATAAGGCGGAGGTCTGACTTTTCGCCTCCTTCTTGTGAGTATCTCTTCAATTTTCTCTTTGATGTCCTGCTCTTCTGTTATGTAGTCCTCATCAGTTTCACCTTTGACTACATTCATTTTTTTTAATTTGAAGAAAATTCTTACTGTCCTCTTCTGTCGTAACTTCTAAAGGATGTAAACGCTGAAACTGTCGAATAAGTTCACCACTGGTAACTTTTATTTTCGCTACCCTNTCGTGATGCAATATCTGCCGGATTTAGGTCCCCTGGTACATGATACCAATCATCAATACTACTGCACGAATTTATTTCTTTCACGCGATTCCCCACAAATGTATTCCAGGACCCTTTGGTTTTTATCCATGTTAGGGCTACCATGGAATCACTCCAATAAAATGTTTTCAAGTGTTTCATCTCTTCCACCCTCTTAATAGATTGACATAATCTTACTCCAATGACTGTATTTAATAACTCAAGCCTTGATATTGTGGTGTTTTTTGGTGCTATTCTAGATTTAGCCTGAATGAGTTGTAGTGTTGTAGAACGACTTACTTATCTGTTTCTGTTCTCAAAAATACACAAGATGCATATGCCACTTTGATGGCATCGCAAAATACATTAATAGAAACATTTTTATGAATGAAATGAGTTAAATTATTAAGCGATCTAGGGATTTTATATACATTAAGGAAATGTAATTGTTTCATCCACTCTTAAAATTTATGGATTATGTCACTTGGTAATTCTTCATCCTAACCAATTTTAAGTGTCCATGTTAACGGTAATAACAGTTTCGGAATCAACGTTACTGAACATGTGAAACTTAATGGAATCAAAGATCTTTTGAGATATTGATAATAAACTTCTTTTCGTTTCAGGTGTAATATTCAAATTAATGAGACTGGACAAATCACATCTCTTTTAGAATCCTATGAAATACCTAAAACAGAACCGTTTCTTTCCCCATTGTCTGAGGTTGAATTTTCCAATCGACATTAACTCTTCTGATTGACTAATAAAAGTGTCATTCTTCAATATTATTGACACTGGTAACACAGTTGTCAACGTTGTCAACAGGTGTAATTCTGTGAAATTTCACATTTTCAACTGTTACTGTCTATGAGTTATGATTTTTTCGGGGTGGTGCTGTAACTGTCAAATTTTTCAGAAAAAAATTAATATCTCGAAAACTAATAAATTTGGGTATAGGCATTGTTATACAAAGTAGGTCTAAAATGTGCTGAGAAATTCAAAAATGTAATAAAATATAGGGTGTTCTATTTGAAATAAGGAAGTTGCAGTCGACTTCCGGTATAACGGAAAGAGACCGGAAGTTGAAAATATTTTAGTGGAGAAGGCCGTTTTGTAAAACCTACTACCACAAAATTTCAAGTTTTTATTTTGAATCGTTCTCCATATATTCCTAACGAACGCTCGTCGTGAAAGAGATCTTTGAGAACCGGAATCCAGCAAAGCCCTGACAAGTTTCTGTTTATAATTATCATTTGTCACTTTGATAATGACAGTTTTTAAGAGCGTGTCAGTTGAAAAATTACAATTTTCCAATTTTTGTTTGGAATTTTCATCTGGTTGAACCTTTTTCGAATCTAAATCACAGCACATTATTGGAAAATGTTTCCGTGCGCACATTAAACATCTTACAAATGCTTTGCAATGTTTGCTTATATGATTGGTTCTCAAACAAGAAAAGCAACCTTTCTTTTCCACAACTATTGCTTTTCTCTCTTCCAAAGAAAGTTTTTGTGCAGCAAAACAATCTTGACTTGCACGAGTAGTATTATTACAAAATATACATATTCCTCCTTTGGAGGAATCTTTTGTATTAACTGTATACAATGCTGCAGCAGAGTTCAGGCTCACTTTGCAGTAAACGTTTTCCCTTACTATTATGTTTCAACTGCTCCTTTTTGCCAAATTTATTCTTTTTCCTATTCCACCTCGGTTCTCAAGAAATCTAGCAACATTGTGAGAAAGTTGTCAGAAGCAAAAGTATCTTTTTCATTTTTACTATGTATTTTCCCCTTCGAACTGCGATGTCTTCTCCAAATCTTGAGTAACTCACTCGAAAGTGCGGATTCAACCAATGGGAAAAGCATTGCAGCATACTTTTCAGTTGTCACACCTAATGACTCTAACGCTCGTAATTGAGTCTCCAATCTATCGTATAAAGATGATAATGACATACCTGACTCATTTTTGTTTACCTGGTGAAGAACTAGGTTCAGCAGCTCTCTCACATAAACCTCAATCAGAAATTCGTCTCTAGGGAACCGTACTTTCAACTGTTCAAGTGCTTTTTTGTAGTTTGCGCAGGATGGAGGAAAACTCTTCACAATTTTCCGTGCTGGTGATACTTGTTCCGTTGCCTGCATCAAATAGTGAAATTTGTCTTCTAAATCGATGTCTTCATCCTGGTCTATCTTTTCAAACTGTCCCCAGAACCCGATCCAGCTTTTCACATTTTCGTCGAAATTGGTCAGCTCTAACTTTGGCAATCGGAATTTTCGATTGATTTTTTCACCATAAGAAATCTGTGAACTGGTTTCACAATCTGCGAACTCTTGTTGAACTTCGGCATCGTTAAACTTTCCGGAAAATAACTGCTCCTTGAATCTAACAGAGTTCCAATTGGATCTCATTGTTGAAAATTAGCAAGATATCTTTTAGTAATTTCAAAACCAATATAATTTCATAAATAAACTTAAAACTTCAACTCTTAGTGATGGTGATGTTCTAGTGAGCTTCGATTCCATGAATGTAGGTACCTGTTGATGAAACTCTTCGAATTGTTAGATCCAGGTTTGACATTGACTCAACTTTGAAACATCTAACGAAAATGGAAGTTATCTCCGTATTAAAACTTTTAAGATCATGTATAAACCAAACCTGTTTCAATCTGGAGATAACTTTTATCATCAAGAATTAAGCAATATGAGTTTCTCTTATCTCGTAGATTCAGCAATAAATACAATAGAAAATAAACCGTCAATTAAAAACCAAATGATCCTACAAACAGCATCACAGATTCAACAACCACCAACCCAACAATTACCGACTCAAAAACTATCGACACCTTTCACACCTAACGTTATATCCCGACTATGAAATGATAAGACTAATTGGAAATAGAAATGATGTTAGAACTCCATACAAAACAGCAAAAACACTGAGATCTATACTCACACATAAAAAACCCAACACAGAAGAAAGAACTAAAAATGGCAGTTGTGAGATACCTTGTATGATAAAAGCTATATTGGTGAAACTTCGAAACCATTAAATACACAACTAACAGGATCAAAATTCAATTAGATATAGGAATAAAATACTTTGTCTAATTTCCACTTACTTAATGTATTGATATTAATACGACCAAGGTTTCGGTTTTTATATCATTCTTAAGTGTTCTAACTCTAGTGTTCTAACACTAGTGAATTGCTTGAAGATGAATTTCCACAAAATAAATAAGTTATCAATCTCACAAAATAGGACCAAAATTGTCAGAATATATTTGAAAATCAGACGGTAAATGAATCAAGACGGGAATGATTGTCACCTTGTACTACATCGAATGTTTCAGAGGTCAATTAATTCTGAAGACGGTGGTAGATTTTACTCTCTGATTATGAATGTTTGTAATTTTTAAGCTCTTTCTTTGATAGGCAATATATTGAATACGACAAGTTACTGGTTAATAGAATATTTTTATTTGTGAAAATTACTTTGAATGAACTGGGGTGAACTAAAAAGTTTACCCTTTTTTTGTTAAGGATAAAACACAAGCACTACAGGAAAATCCTCAAGGCGTGAAAGTAGCGATTTATATTGGATTTGAATCGTTGGAGATTAAATCCATTTGGAGAAACGATCTCAGGAAGTTTATTCCACATACACGTAGTTCTCCGGAAGAGAAAGTTCTTAAACAGTGAAGTTCGAGGTGTACTGAGTTGAATCTCAAAACGATGAGCAGCCACAGTCCGTCGCGAATTTCTGATATGTACGGCTCTTGGTGGAATCAAATGTGTCAAGTCACTTGAACACTTCCCGTGAAAGTATCTATAGAAGAGAGACAAAACTCCAACCTTTCTTAGATGTTACAGGCTATCAAGGTTGCACGTGATGTTCGCGTCTCCAATCAAGCGAATGACTCTTTTCTGGATGGAATCCAACAACTTCAGGGTATGTTTGGGGGCAGAGCTCCATATATGAGATCAATACTCCAAAGAAGGTCTGATCTGAGCTTTATAAAGCGTCAAAAGTTGCTGAGGAGAAAACCGACACCTGGGTTTTTGTGGCATTGAATTGAACCTGGTTACTTTCACCCCAATTCGAAGTCACTTCTAGATCCTTATTAAGATATGCAACCTCCTGCTGCCGGTGAAGATGTGCCTCCGTAGCCTATGTCCTGGAATCCAAATGGAATGACGAGACAAGTGTGCCTATCCAATCCAATATATCGGTTTGCGAGGAATAGAACTCAAAGTTGTCTCCACAATACCAGAGGTTAACAAAAAGAGGGTTGGAGACAATATGGATCCCTGGGGAACACCAACGTTGATGGTGAAAGTATTCGAGAGATATCCATCGGCGGCCACTTGCAGGAAACGTTCTTTCAGGAAGTTGAAGAGTCATTAACAAAAATTATCCGAGAAGCCCTAACATCGAAGTTTAACCAGCAAACCCTCATGCCACAAACGGTCAAAGGTCTTAGAAATATCAAGGGCAACAGCTCTTGATTCTCCATGTTTCTCGATTGCTTTATTCCAAATATGGGTGACATACGATAGAAGTTCGCCTGTTGATCTTTGTTTCCGAAAGCCATATTGATGATCACTCAAGATCAAGAGTACTTCATAAGGCAGTTCGTAGTTGACATTTGGAGGCATAAAGTGACTTCCAGTGTCAACCAACAGTCTGTTGCACTCTGCATTAAATTGATTTGTGCAACTGGCAATGTGCACAAACAAGTCTATATGCAGTACATCTAGCCTCTCTCTCCAGAAAAATGTGGAGAGGAGGTAGATCTAGAAGGATATCCATGACTGGTGACGGTGTGGTACTGATGGCACCACTGATGGCCAGACAAGCCTGCCTCTGTAAGCGAGAGAGCTTCGTCTGGGCCGTTTTCTGTAAAGCCTTCGGCCACCAGGCAATTGCACCATACGTGATCATTGGGCTGACAATCATCACATAAGTCCAATGGATTTGTTTGGGACCTTAACTCCAAGTTTTACCACAAATCCTTCGACATGTCCATAGGGACAGTCTGGTTTTGTGTAAAACTTTTTCCAAGTGAGCGTTCCAGGTGAGTTTTTTTATCAAGGACAATGCCAAGATATTTCACCTCCATTCCAAATGGAATGACCTCACCATTGAGGAAAAGTGGCGTTAGATCATCCAATTTTCTCCTCTTAATGAATGAAGGGGATTATCACAGTTTTGCTGGGGTTGACAGACATCTACTCCCTCAGGCACCAACTGTGAACAACGTACGTTGTGCTTTGGAGGATATTACAAGCTATCCTTTCCGACATGGACCTTGCAAAGATGGCAAGGTCATCTGCATAAGCTTGCAGATCTACTTTTCTTCTGTCGAGGGCATCAAGCAGACTATCCATCAGGAGCGACCACAGAAGGAAAGATAGTACCCCACCTTGGGCCAGCCTCTGATGACCCTGAACCTGATGGTCTCGCCTTGAAGAGTCGTAGTTGAAGTTCTGTTTACTAGCATGGCGTATATCCAGCCAGTTATGGTCGATTCCATACCTTTCATAGCCTGAGACGATCCTATAGATTGTCAAATGCTCCTTCAATATCGAGAAATACAGCAAGCGCAATCTTCTTGTTGTCAAGGAATTGGGAGATTTTCTCTACAAGGTTGTTTAATGCTAATTCTATCGATTTGCCGGTTTGATAAGCATACTGGTGGTTATTCAGGGGGGAAGCATATAATGCCGCCCTCCTGATGTGTCCATCCAGTATCATCTCAAGTCCTTTCCACAGGAAGGATGTAAGGCTGATTGGTCGTACCGATTTAGGGTGTGAGTCTTTCCGACTCACTTATACACTCATAGTATAGTGTACGTTTGTAGTCCAGTGCGTAGTATTACTACCTATGAAGTTACGCGTCTAGAATATTTTCTCTTTCTGAAAATTATTTAATTATTATCATGGATCAAAATATTATATTTCAGCACCAACTCTCATAAAATACTGTAGCAAACATTTATAAATGAAATCTTATTTTTAGAAACCAACAAGCCAAACGAATATAAAGTACAAAATCAAGTTTTTGTCTCTTCTTTTTTTGCAGAACGATCAGTAAATTTTTGGCAATCAACCTGCTTATTGCTATAAATATGACGTGAAGTTTTCTTCTCAGGCATGTGTCCATCTTCTCAATATTGAAACAATTTGCTCACTCGAAGCAACACTTGTAGGAAAAGTTTAATAATAGTATATCATGTACCGAGTAAGATAAGAACCCAATCACCCACGAGGGAAAAATTGTAAGCACGAGGCGTTAGCTGAGTGTGATATTTCGTCAGTGGACGTAATTGGCCTCATCCTCGAGGTGCGTTCTATACTTTTTCTATGACCAACCGTAGAAAGGAAGGTACAATATATTTGTGTAGGATCATTGCTTTGAATAATAAACTCATTCAGTCAGTCAGAACTCAATTAAATGATTTAAAAGTTGGTGACAATATTTCCTACAAATTATTTTATTAGGGTCCATTTTTAACAGAAGTTTTGGCTGAATCTTCGAAATAAACGAAAAGAACGTTTTCGGAAAACGAAGTTATGTTTTTCTTTGCTCAACTCATAAAATTTTCGAAATTATATTCGTATTTTTCTCTTGATTTTGCTGGCAGAAAATTATTCATCGCAATATTTGCTTGCTCGGTAATGTCTGGTGGGGTAGCACAAATTTCGTGATCGTTGTCCTTCATTTTGAATTTTTACTAGATACTGAATGACAGCTTATAACTTAAACAAGTAGTGGTTGTTGATTCACGGATATAACTAGATTCATTACCAACCCACAAACTGTTGAACAATAAATTTACTGAAAATACGATTTTTATTCAGAGAAAATGCACTGATTTTGGCTTTTGGACAATTGAAGATATTCATGAGATCATATTTATCAGAGTGAATGTTATATATCTCATAATTTTTTTTTATTTCTTACGGAAGTGGTCGCCATTAAGATTGTTTGACTCTTCATTCATTCTCCATTTTTTAAACGCTTTCCCGGCTTCTTTCTGATTCTGATGCAGAAGGATAACATAATTACCGACAGAAAGGTTTTGATCGAATTCAATTTGTTTTGGAGAACTTAAAAGTGATAATACAGTCCCGGTTCCAATATGTGTAACAATTTAGCCAATGCCTGTTGGGCCATTTCTTTCGGTTGAAAGGACAATGACATTACCTTTGTATTAAATTATAGTTTTCTGGAGTTGAACCAACTCTTATATTTTATGCTTCACTAGTAGTCTTATGCTTCACTTGTACAAGGGTCCTGTCTGCTGGATGGACATATGGCTGTCATGTTAGAAGTCGATGAAATATTTACTCTGGCTGTATTATGAAAAGAATGACATGGATCTATTATTATTATTATTTTTTCTAGAAGAATCATCCGGAAAATAAGTGATTTATTTGTAGAACTTCACGTCTCGCTTTATTGAGGAATCCATTCTTTAGGTTATTCACAAGATATTTTATGTTGACTAGAAAAAATGTTAACACCTTGAAAATAAATTCGATTTCTAGAGAGAAAGGTCTAGATTTCAAAAAAAAGCCGAGATGTTGAGAAAAAAATGAGACCTCGGAAAAATGTTGATATCTCACGAAAATTACCAAGATAAAGTAGTAAACAAAGTTTGATCCTCGATAAAATTTGTTACTCAAAAGAATAATTTGCCAGCGTCATGTTGAAAAAGCAACACACCCTTCCAACCCCTGTCGATATAACATCATTTAACTCCCCATTCACATCCACTCCAGCACCATGGCAAAGACCTTACCAACTATACAAACAGTCAAGTGTTTACATTGTACGATGCCCACAACACCGCCTGTCCTCGAAGTGGCTGAAATATATAAAAGTGTCCTCTTCGGGTAGGCCGTTGAATATATTCTAGAAGCGTCGTTTTTCGAATACAATTAGAATAAATTATGGTCATGTGTGGGGAAGAAACGGAAGTAAAAGAGATTCTAACGACTTCTAACAGTGCTAATGTAAAATAATTAAGAAGCGGTAGTCGGAAACTAGAGGCTTTACGGCAAGTTCGGGACCGGATTTGGGAAACAGTCTTCGTGTCTGTATGGCTTCATTGTGTTCTAATAGGTCACGGTAAAGAAGTGTGCGATTTTACTACCCTTGACGAGTTCTTAGTTGTCATTTGTTTACTAGAGTGATGTTAACTCCGAAACCCGTTACCTAACTCAAAATCGACACATCCGTGGACGAACGTACAGTCGTTTGTTTTCAGTGAGCGCGCTATTTAAAATTAGAAAAATTGTGCGTTCGCGAGATAAGCGCGAGTGGCGATTCAAATCACAGCCGACTCTGGTAATTTTGAAATAAGTTTGTTGCTTGTGCGAAGGATTTCAGTTGCGCTTGAACCAGCGATACGCGGGCTGCGAGAGATTTTCCGGCGCTTTCGGTCCGAAAAGCGCGCGTGCTTCGAGTGACGAAAATATTATGTGGCGCCACAAGGTGTGGAATTTTGTGGGTGATTATATTATTCGATAAACTGAGTTTTGGAATATCTACTACGGATGGCGATTTCTACGCTCATCAGGGTAAGTGAAATTTGAAAACCTCACAACTACATAGCAAAATGAAAACATTGGAAGACACTGTGGAAAAACGTACATGTATTTCACTAATGTCCAAAAGATCTGAAGAGAGGACGGCCTTTACCCATCTGTTTACCAGATTAAACATATTTTTTATTATATCAAAACTCACACAAATACATCTCGAATATATTTCCTATTCAAATATGTTCATGGTTATATTTACTTCTTGAAAAATACCTAATTGATACTTATTTTGCCATGTTATTTCCAAAAGCATCACAGTTGTGAAGAAAATATTCAGATAATTTTCATATAACTTTTTGATGCGAACAAAACTGATTCCTGAAAAATCTCCTGTAGAGTTATAAATAAAAGTATATTTTCTTTGCAAAGAAATATTTTGTAGCTCTACTTCTTCATGTTCATAAAAAAAATTTGGGAAACTTCCAAAAAAAGGAAGAAAGTAATCAATTCCAAAATAAAGTCTTTACAAAAATGTGTAAATCATGCAAAGAAGTAATTTTCGGGCACAAACTGAAAGAAAAAGCCCTCTTTTATATAAACATTGTAATACACGAAAGAATTAATACTTTTCAAACAATTACTACTATATGAACATTGAATTAAACATTCATAAAATTACGACTTTATGTCACAAATGGGTTGAATCTACTGAAGTAACGATAACATTACCATATAGGAGTAGACTGAATCTACTCATGTCATCGATGACAGTACGTAATGACATTTATTCGTTTATTTCTTTCGATCCCAGCCATAGGAATCTTGTTTAAATTGAAAGGGTTATATTTATTTGGGTAAAAATGTTTTGTCTTTCTACTTTTCCATGTTATTAAGAACATCTCCTACTGTAGAAAGTTTTCTTCATATGTCCATATGTTATTACCATGATAATTAATCATCATGTATCATCAGAGGATGACCTTCTCATTAATAAATATCTTCAATTTTGGCATGATTCTTTGAAATTCGAAATAACTATAAAACTAAATTGCTTCACATTGTGAGTAAATTTGTATTGAATCATCCAATATCCAAGATATAATATCCAAATTGAGTTCAATCATACTTCTTGCGAATTTTTATTTCGGAAAATAAACGATCCATTTTCAATCTGCATGATGGAAAATATCCCAGAGTCTTGGAGTAGTGAGATAGAAATAATTCAAGAACAAATCAAAATAAATAAAATTCCAGGCCCTTGCCACTTGGATACTCACTGGAGCTTGTCATTATCTAATAGACCATTAGGCTAGCCGTACACTAGCTACTTTTTAATCTTGGTAATGAAATAATCTAGAAGGTAGTAATTTGCTACAGCTATCCAAACACACACTAAATAGTAACTAAATTGATGAACATTGATCATTTTTTGAAATTATTTGTGTTTGAGCCATAAAAGTTTTGTAAAACATTCAATAAGATTTTCATCTGACTAGTCTTGTTTTGCTGTGTCAACTACGTGAAGTGCAATTTTTCTTCTTCCACAAATATTTCGATGTCTAACGACATGTAATATGAAATTTTTGGAAAAGAACCATAAATCAACTTAATGTTCATATGAACACGTCTGAGAATGCTATTTACAGCGAATCACGTGTTGCGGTTTTGTAAACTGTTCATTGAAAATCTTACAATGAAGTTTTACTTGAATGCATTATGAATTTTCACCGAGAATTGGATAATTCTCTCACATATGTTTTATTTTTGTGATTAAAAAATGTCTCGAATAATGTTCCCATACCAACGGTAACTCTCAATAGTCGAAACATGTTCGAGATGAGAACTAAAGAGTATTTTCATTCAATATACGATTCCTGAAGTGTACCGCAGTTATAGACGAAACCTCAGACCTAAAATTCTGAAAACCACGGCTAACAACGACGAAAACATCACATGATTCGTTATACACTTGCCATGAAAGTCTACACATCATGACCATATTTTGTCCGAATCGAAAAAGAACCTTATAGTCTTCGAAATCACCTTTAATAATACTTTTATTATGAAGGTATATTTTGCGGACATGTACTTTTCCACTTTACTAAAATGATTTCTCATCGAAATGCAGTAGATACGCTCGAGAACGAAATTATTAACTTTCGGATTTTCATCATTATAATAAACTTTTCAGCAGAATAGTCGTTTTCATATCCATTGTATTTTTCAGTCTCACTTCCTAATTTTCTGCGATTCAGATGAAAATCCTATTGTTTTGACAGAGATCAATTTTTCTGGAAAAATCCTTTCCACTTTTTCACTAGAGGATATAGACTATCAATTTTATAGTTTCCTACCCTCACTGTATTTTTTTAAGAAATGATGTGAAAAATCGGGAAGACACGTCAATTTTATTTTCAAGGGAACTTTCAAGAAATATTTTTGGTCCACGTGGACCCCCCTTTAAAAGAGGTATAGATGCTACCCTTAGAACCTTAAATAAGATAAAGGGGATTGAGTGACCTAGGATTCCAATCGGCATTTTTTTAACAGTACGTAAGTAAACGTAAAAATGATCTTATCTGTAAAATGAGCGAAGCGCGCGGTACGTTGCCCTAACAGAACATCCATTTTTATGAAACAATTTCATTATTTGCACGTGTTGTTGAATGCTATGGTGATTTGGCAAAACAGACTGAATAAATAACAACCAATTTGACAGATATAGCTCCAACAAGATTATCGTTATCAATTGTCAAAGTTCGGAAGTGCCTGTTGGGAGACCCTACACAAGAAATTATTTTTTTCAGAAAATACATGTAACAAAAGGTTTTTATGTACTTCTCAAGGGAGAAGTTGTTTCAGATGGATTCTTCTTTCGTGTGTCATTAATATTTATGGAAATATCACACATTTTCTATTGAATTTTGAAGTTCTCGTTGAAATTATATGTGTTTTTTTCAAACTCCCCAGTATTTTTTTTTTTTTATTCTATTACGAATATATTTTACCAATATTACTCACTACATACATTCAAAGATGCATGCACGCATGAGGTAATGAATAAATGAATTAATATATCAGAATGTTGGAGGGCCTTCACGGACATGTATTCAGAAAGAGAGAAATAATTTATTTTACCTTCGGGTAAATGTCCTACAGACAAGCAAGTGCATAACTATAGTTGCACGTAAAATTCAAATAACATGAGTAGGTAACAGAACAATAAAAATACTTCTTGGCCATATATCATAATAATATTATTCTGTATTTGTTCTTCAAATCATTAGAATTTTGGTAATTTTAAAATTATTAACGTAGCCGAAATAAAAGTATAGCGTACTACACTGGACCTACCAAGTAATAAAAAATCTAACAATTCCGTTGGTACCTATCAACAACTCCAGTGGAAAATTTGAGAAATCGGATAATTGCTGGGTGTAACGCAATCAGAAACGATCCTGGTGTTTTTGAAAGAGTTCGGTAGTCAATGAGGAGAAGATTGGATTCTTGCACCCGAGCGGGGGTAGTCATTTTCAACGGTGTTGGAAATTAAGAAACATTGCGTGTAATTTTTGGTGATAAATTTTTATTGTCGAAATTCATTTTAGCTCTGTATCTTCGAAACAAAGCTCCCTATTAAAAAGCATCAAAGGACAAAATATCCTCAGAATAGCCCTTAAGTTTTTGCCGCATGTTCAATAAACACCCTGTGTAGTGTAATGTAGGTAATGGAACTTAAGTAGATATCATAACAAGTAGAGAATCAAAAAAAGTTTTCCTTAAAATAAATAAAATTGCTATGGCAGGGATTAGGGTGTTATTTGTTTAATATATCGATTTTTCATCTGCTATTTCAACACCGACTATAGGCGATAAAATTACTGAGTTAGAATATAATGAAGACACAAACTTCGAAAAAAGTGTTATCACGGTACTAATGAACGTATTCAAAAAACACTTTATTGTGAGATTTTCACTAAACAATTTTACAAAAACGCAACACGTGAATTTTCGTGAATTTTCTTTACTAACTAATTTTACATATTCAATGCTAAATATACCTTATTCTACAAATTGAAGTACCTACATTTCAATTACCCGATTTTTACCTAAGTTTGTAATGAATCAAATTACCTGAGCTTATGTCCCACATTTCCACATTTGAAAAATAACGGGAAGTTATTCAATTCCAATTGAATATTCAGTAAATTACCTGAATTCTTGAACCTATTGATATCAAATTCTAGAAGATTGAGTTTCAAACTCTTTTCTTCTAAATGTGACACATCGTATTCATGATTGAACTGACGTCCTTCTGCTAAAAGGTGGTTTGCAAATGTGGAATTGGTTTTTCTATTCACAAAACTACTTCTATGCTTTTTAATTCTTTGGGAAAATGTTCTCCCTGTTTGGCCAATATATAGTTTTGGGCAAGAGCCACAAGTCAGCTTATATACTAATGTGTGAATATTAAAATTTTTTAATTTGATATGTGGAATTGGACCCTCTGGCGTAAAATGAATCTGATAAAAACACTTTTTCTATACCAGAACAAAAGAACTGACTTTCGACGCGCGTTTCGCTAACCAAGTTAGCATCATTAGGAAATTAGTAATCACATCATCTAGCTACGTTAGAGCTTTTATATTCATATATTCGAACCATCATCTCATATTAAAGCTAGCTAGCATTAAGGTGATGTTTATGAAATATCCAACTAACATAGTAAGATGGGTTTGAAATCCCTTCAAGAAAATGTATATCTTATCATTTTTCTTATACCTAAGACTTTTGTCAAAATTAGATGTTATATCGTTTTGATATGTTTTTCCAACTCAATAATCTTCTAAATAAAAAAATGCTTATTGAAGTCGGTTTCCTACAAGTTCAGCTTTGAGGCGAATTGTTGAATTATCAAGAAACGCATGGGGATCGGCAAACAGACGTCATTAAGAACACTTTCGCTACGGTAAATAACCAATCTTAGAAGAAACCGGAATATCCAGTATTAATATTCTTGATGAATCGCAGTTTACCTACTTTCTTATATTCGGTAATTTCTGGAAACTTGCAGTTTCTGCAAACTAAAATGCAGTAAGTGAATTATTTCTCGAATATAACCAACTACCTGGATTTTCCATGTCCAAATTATATGAAATTGGCGTAAGTCCTTCGAATTTCCAAAAACCCACTATTTGTGGTATTTTGCTGTTATTTTACATAGAAAAAGAGTAATAATAGGTAATATTGGTATTTTGATTTCAATCTAATCACGTTTCATTGTAGATAGTCAACAAAAACTATAATACTAAAAATATACCATATTCAATTCAAACAAGATTCCTATGGCTGGGATTGATTCAAATAAGCGAATGAATGTTATTACGTAATGTCATCGTAACTTGAGTAGATTCAACACATTCGGGACATAAAGTCATGAAGTTATGAATGAAATGAGAACTTCATCTTGTACTTTCATCCAAATTGGTGGTGAAGAGGCAATAGGATAAGTGTTTTATCCCGGAACATCGATGTCTGCCATTGAGGATGACAGTGTTCCATGTAAGTGCAAAAGTGTACCTATTTTATATGCCATATTGTGTGGCAATATGAATACAAACAAAGTGAATAAGAAAAAGTGTTTTCTTGTATAAATCAATGTTCATATGAAAGTACTTAGTTGTTTTGGGAAGGTTTTTTCTTCTAGTTTGTACCTGAAAGTGTTTTTTGCATGATCTACACATCTTTCTAAAGAGTTTATTTTGAAATTAATTACTCTCTTCCTTTCTTTGGAAGTTTCTCACATTTTTTGTATAGAGATGGAAAATGTAGAAAACCAAAACCTTATAATAATAATAGTAATGATAATAATAACTNATTTGATCTAGCGATTTAAATCCAATGTGAATCGCTATTTTCGCACAGGCACTGCTCCAAGAGCGCCTTCAGGATTTTCTGTAGTGTTGTGTTTTGTCCCTAAAAAAAAATAAAAAATAAAAAGAGTATACACCTCCCTTCCTGCAAATTACTTCAATGGAGCTGGTTGAAAGTGAGAATCATTGTATTTCTACCATGTGATAAATTGGTCGACAGCCGTGTCGAAAGCCGTGTAATATCCACTGTTGGTATTTCCAGTGTGAAACATCAATGATCTGTTGGCAAGTTCATCGTCCAGATACGACATCTACCGGACATGTCAAAACTAAGCCAGATGGTAAACCAAAAATAAATCCCTGTCATCTGTGATTTATATTGCTTCCCGTGAGTGAAAGTAATTTAGTTTACCTATTCATCTAGAATTAACTCGCTAAGAAACATAACTCTCACAAATTCACAATTGAATAACTCAAAACACCCCAAAAACCCCAAAACATTGAAAGTAACCCATGTTTAACATTCATTGTTTCCGCTGTTAGCTGTTTGAATAGCGCCATTATCGGTAGTTTCATCATTGCGTAGTTACTCATCTCTCTAGAGGAAAACGCGCAGTAGTATTGAATTTTTCTCTGAACCTTTATGTTGTAAATTATCGTTTCAGAAATATCACTGAAAATGTATGGATCGTCAATGATTTTGTAGCCTTTTTAGACAATCTACATTTTGGACAAGACGATATATCGTCACCGTCTGATGTTTCTTCCATGATGAAATGGTCCAAACATTACGACAAACTTGGCTGGACAGCACTTCGCGGAATCGAGTGACAAATTCCAAAACGCATCAAAAGTAACAGAACAGTGACCGCAATATGTGCTGAGCAACAGAATACAGTAAAGATACCATGTAACTGAAATACTAAGACTTCACCTTTCTTGCTTTCAGCAATCAATTATTTCATCAAATTCTCTGGTGATCTCATATTCTGTGGATATGCACCCTTGAAGGGGGCCTTCTCGTCACCGCCAAGCAACGGCTAGGTAAACATGAACATTTTCACTATACGTCGTTGGCGATGTATCAGATTAAGGGCAGCAACATTACATCTGAGAGCCCCTTTGAACGTCAAATACGTGTTATGCGTGGTCATGTGCGAAATCCCAGATAAGCTTTATTAAATTATCCCTGTCGACACAAACAAGAGAGAAGTGATTGTCGAAAGGAACGACTTGGGGCTCTTATAGAAGTAAATTTCCTAACTATCTATGGAATAGACTCGACTGAAGTAATTGTGATTCAATTAAGCTACTAATCATCTCTGGGACGATCTAGTTACTGCGAAAGCGATGGGAAAATTCAATTTTCTATATGTGGAGACCAGATACTGATGCCGTGGCGTAACATAAGACAATCAGAAAGTTACGAGGAATGTAGTCATTACTCATGAGAATAAAGTTTGTCACGAAGAGAATACTATACTTTTTTTATGACTTACATTCGGAATATTTGAAAAAAAAATTAACTTGTGAAGAATACTCCGAATTAAAGATATACTATAAAATTTTATAAAAAGAAATAACCGATGACCGTTTGGTGGTATAGAGCTTCCAGTTTATTTGACTGCAAAGTCCTCGTGCGATTCTTCTTTTAATTTCTTGGTATCATATATTTAAAGGTTCTCTTTCTTCAATAACAATGGGTAGAATATTTTTCTGTCTTATATTTTCCTTCTTCTCTTTAACATTTCTTCTTGGGCCTTGGGGTAAATTATTGGATCTTGCGTAGTGATAGTAGGCTCTTTCCTGTTCATCAAGCCCTCTAGTCTGTCGAACTCCGACTTGGCATCGTCATTACACTTCTTTTCGAAGTATTGCCTGACTGTCTCAATCTGCAACTCTTGTGTTGTTACTAGCTCTGAGAGAAAAATGATTTATGTTTTGTACTCTGTAATTTTCTCATTTATTCTGCTTCGAATATATCGCATGAGCACCTTCAATGCTCTAAATTCAGTTTCTTGCACTTCAGTCATTGTAGGAGGTTGGGGCCTCATAAGCTTCAGCATTTTGGTGGGGGAGTCGATCATTGACTTTCTCCTTCGCTTTCTTTCATTTTTCAGGATGGTCGATTCATCTTCTTCGTCACTTGTAATTTTTTTCTTTCTACTGGGGAGTTCCCATTTTAAAAAGTTTTCTCTGTAGGTCTTGCGTTCTCACTTGTTGTAAGTATTTTTCGGCCTCAATTTTTGATTTTTGTATTTGTTGGGCTAGAACTTCGTCATTAGTTTTGTGTTTGTTTCATTAATGTGATAAGATCAGTCGGTCGGTAGCCGGTCGATTCGACGTGGGTGCTTTGTTCACTCACTCGAATTGACTGCCGTGTTGGTCGATGGTTCAAGCCCCAAGCTGAACGATCGATTTTCACTTGTTATCCGTCCAACCCGTGTTAGGAATCACAAGGTAAAAGGTAAGACCTCGTTAGTCCTTAGCTCGCACAAGTTTCGACTTCTGAGGGTTGTCGTTCGTAGGGATGCGACGGCTGGTTAACGGAAAAACGGATTTTAAACAGATTTTTTTTAAACAGTTGGCATTATGATTTCTCGCTCCCTGCTCCCTACCTACTCGGGGTAAATTCATCCCATTCTGTATGTTGGGAAAATGCTTCTCGGTCTGCCCTTTCCTGAATTAATAGGATTGGGTCTATGTTTTGAGTAGTTAGTACCGATTCTGCTTTATTGATTTCTCACCCGAGATTGGCTGCTTCGTTCATCTTATTGACAAGCAATGTAATGCATTCTGCTTGTTGTCTCCGTCGGTTTTGTATGCACTCTTTGGTGGAGCGCTTTGGATTATTATCTCCTTCACATCCATAATAATTTCTGAACTCTGGTTTACAAGTCTCGTGTCCTACCTACTACTACTCCTTGAAAGTGTATATAAATCAAAGTGAAATACAACTATTTTAGTTTCAAACTACTCTCATTTTGCTATTGAGTAATGAACTTAAAATACAATATAATGCAGGGCAAATCTACCTGTTCACCAGATTGTTGTGACGTCAAAGCTTCAAATAGTTCAGCTAAAAGTGCAAAAGTAGCAATAAAAGTAATTTCATTTTCATTTTCAATGTTTAAACAACACCATCGCGAGTTCATCAAGGGCCGGATTAACTACCTCAAGATAAGCAAACAACATAAATCTTCGAACCAACTACGTATTCCTTCCTGCTTTTGATATTAAAAAAATAGTCATGTTGTGAAGCTTCTCCAGAGTTCCTGACGCCAGTTTCTCTAGTGTAAAAAATAAAATCAAACATTCATTATAAAGAAACATAAATAACAGTTGGGAAAATACTGATTCCTCTGTTATTTCCGTGTCTCTTCGAAGCAAATTAAAATCGTGATTGAAACGGAAATAAGAACTAAGAACGTTTTCCCTTGCTCCAGACATAATACTAATCAGTTTAATTATTAATCTCGACGAAGTTGATTCACCCCGAGTGTTGGTAATCCTTCGTCTCTGTGATCTTAAAACTCTCAACCAATAAATAATATCCTATTTATATTTTCCTTCTTTCCTGCCAGCCGACTGATTTCCAATTATAATTTTTCTTTGATCTGGTGAGAATATTTTGGCATTTATTTGTATTGAATTCCTCGTCCTGCTGTCATGCGACAGCCATATACAGGGTTGTCCGGAAACACATAAATTATTATTTTGAATTGAAAAATTATACCTGTATTATCATGTGCTTGGTTTTGCTTCTGGGATTGAGCAGTCTGTTTGTTTTTGTGGAGTGATAAGATGGATCTCCGTTTTGCTGGTAATATTTGCCCGTCATCCCTCTTGTTCATACTACTAGGTCTTTTTTCCAATTTCGATAGCCTCTCTGATCGTTGTCGCCAATACGTGTTGGACAGGACACGACATCAATTTCGAGAACACAAAAACTTCTACTCTCGAAAAATCAGTTTTCTCTAAAAAGATAAATGTCTCCGAACCGAATATAATAATGTGAGGTTAGACAGTTCCGCTTTCTGCTTCGATAAGGAGTTAAAATGGAGACCAATATGTTTTGGCACAATCATGTAGCTGGAATTGCAGAGGATGCTTCTCAGTAGCTTGGAACACTGTTCCGAACCAGAAAACTCTATACACCTCAGCAAATTTTGATGCTTTATAAAGCTCCGATCGGACCTTCTTTGGAGAATTGTTCTCATACATGGAGCTCCTCCCCTAAGCATAACCTGAAGCTGCTAGATTCCATCCGGAAAAGAGCCATCCACCTGATTGGAGACACGAACATCACTTGCAACTTTGATAGTCTGGAACATCGGTGATGGGATTTGTCTCTCTTCTATGGATACTTTACGCAGTGTTCAAGTGTTCACATTTGATTCCAGAAATACGCGACAGACTGTGGCTGCTCATCGTTTTGAGGTTCAACTCAGTATACTTTGAACTTCAGTGTTTAGGAACTCTTTCATTTGGAGAATTGCGTTTATGGGGAATAAACTTCCTGAGTAGTTTCGACAGGCACCACTCTTAGAGCACTTTAAGGATTTTCCTTTAGTTCTTGTGTCTTGTCCTTGAAAAAAAAGAAAAAGTAGTTTTCATAAGTAAACGCGCCCCTTTTATCCTCAGTGGGGGATCCCCAGTTGGAATATTTGAAAATTCTTCCTTATTGCACATCTACAACATAAAACGAACCTACATACAAAATTTCAGCCTCCGAAAGTATAGCGATGCGGAAAAACAGTGATGAAAAGGTAGTTTTCATATGTAAAAGCTCCCCTTTTACTCCCATGGAAAGCGCCCCAGTTGGAATATTCCAAAATTCTTATTGCACATCTACAACACAAAACGAACCTACATACAAAATTTTAGCCTTCATAAAATCTGGTACGGTTTTGGTTTCAACAGATGAAATAAATACTCTAGTTATCAAGACACCTTGGGCTGAACGCAAACCACTTATGACGTAAATTGAGTAATGGCCTTTTATCCATTTAAATCTTTCATGTCGTTATATCAACTGAATAAATTGAAGAAACAAATGCAGATGACCTCCATTAAAACTACTTATTATAGGTCAAGTACCTTAAGTAGACCACGTCCCCTTGAGACTTGTAAATCTGTGTTGTTTATTTGTTTATCAATGTATAAGGAGTGTCTCAAATATTATGCTCAAGTGGAATTCGGCACTCTAACTTAGATGTAGATCATCCTGTGTGCTTTTTAATAGCATGATCAGTGTTTTATTATAATATGGATGATTCAGGGATACATAATCATTCATATTGTTATCACGTGACAAGAAGTTTCATGTCACGTGATTACAGACATCCTTGATGCTCCTTCAAATGATTTTCTTCCGAAAATTAGAACAAAAGTAATGAACTTGTTCAGGAACTGAATATATTATTGTATAAAAACGTACTCCATTGAGGAGTATGAATGAAATGAAGAATAGTGATTTGTATCGTGTATAATTATTTAAGACTGGCATGGTTTATTATGCGAATATCTACTATGATCAAAAACGTGTTTGTTTTCACTCTACCTAATGAAAAAAATTTAGAACTATAATTAAATATCAATAACATGAATACCACAACCTTTATGATTAGTCAATTTCGATATATTTCGCCAATATTTCTGAACTATTGATTTTAGGAGAGAGTACCTAGGATTTTTTTTAAAGAACTCCTTCAGAGGACGGTCGGTAGCCAGGCGGTTCGACGTGGGTGCTTTGTTCACTCATTCGAATTGACTGCCGTGTTAGTTGGTGGTTCAAGCCCTAGTCTGAATGATCGATTTTCACTTGCTAGCTTCCAACCCGTGTTAGTAATCACACGTTAAAAGGCAAGACCGCGTTAATCCTCAGCTCGCACAAATTTCGACTTCTGAGGGTTGTCGTTCGTAGGGATGTGACAGCTGGTTAACGGAAAAACAGATTTTAAACAGATTATAAACAGATCAACATAATATTTGGGGTAATATATTTCCACTCGTTTGCGAGATATTTGAAAGAAAACTTTATATTTTTAGTTTTTCTTACCCAGTTCATATCGTAAAAATTATATTTGTGTACAAAAATATACCATTATTTTGAGATATATTCTCAACAGCATCGACCCTTGTCTACAATGAAAAAATGGTGCGACTACATTCCTTTGTCACATTTTGCTTTCTAAGAAGACCCTTCCTCAATTCGTCGATTCTACTAGTGGTGGATGTATCAAATTTTTGATCAGAATAAACGAACTATCAAAAGTGGTTTCAAAAAACAGGCTCCGCGAATCCCATTTCGTTGACTGTATAGGCCTGTTACTAGAGATGGGTATAAAATGAATATTTCATAAAATTGTTGAGATCGATATATATAACACTAGACTTTTGGATGCTTCTGAAAATCTGGAAAGGGCAAAGTGTCTGACATCAAAACCATGAACAGTCACAAAGTTTTTATTCTGAACAACCCATTGCTCACTTCTTTTCCAAATTACCCTACTGAAAATTGATGGAAATTTTCGAGGATAATTTTCCACCAAAAAAGGCTAGTTTGAAAGTGGTTGATAATGTTTCATGGTGCATTCCATTAGTTCGGACTTCCGTTGTCTAATATGATATGAATTGATTTAAAATCCCTGAAAAAATTCTGTAAAAAATTAAAAAGGTTAGCTGAAAAAAATAACAATTATATTAAGTAAAAAAAACTGAAATTACAATGATATAAAATACAAGCAAAAACCAAAAAAAATTGAACTATTAACACGACATTAAAATTAAAAAATTATTAACAAGAAATGAAAATCAAAAACTAAAAGATTCCAAACCAAGTTGCTTCGCGACGTTTCGATTGTTAGTATCCACTATCGTCTCCGGGTGATAACTGGACTTATTCCTCAGAAATCTAACTATTTATAGGTCATTCGAGTGCTTTCACCTATCCCCTCTTCCCTCTCTCCGCTTCATCGGTTTTAGTGGAAGCTGACCGTTTGGCGGGAGTTAATCGTGTTTTGCTTGATAAGAGGTTTCCATATATTGCGTATCTCTACGCTGTCTTGGCTAAATGCGTTGTTGGACAATATAAATGCGGCTTCTTTGAATTTTCTCCTGGACCAATGTTCCATCTTGTGGATGATTTCAGCTTGAGCCCATCTGATGTTATGTTTATGAGTCCAAACATGCTCTGCTATTCCTGATTTGCTGAAAGTTTGCATCGCCGAGCACAAGAAACACACACACCGAGGAGAAACCAGCAAATCAGGCATAGCAGAGTCAACTAGATGACAATTTTTTCTAGAGTAAAATACCTGAAGCGATTTCTCATTTAACGGTCGATATCGAAGCTTGATTTTGCGATAGACTGCAGTGAAGGTCCTTGGAAAGGTTAATATCAATACTTACACTCAGGCTTTTTGTTCAAGGACAGTTGACTTCAGCAATGTATTCGTGGTTCAGCCTAGCAGCGCAGAAGAGAAACAGCACTGTCTAGTGTTCGATCATGAATGTCTTGTTTTTGAGTGCTAAAATTCAAAAATTGATATAGTTTATTTTCTGATGACATCAACTTGGTTGGTGAGTGTTACAATTCTGGTATGTGGAAGTAGTGAATGACCTGGTCATTATTATATCTGCTGATTATTATTATATCTCACTACTTCCTCATAAAACAGATCAGCCTTAATAAAGCATTCGTGATCCAAAACCAGATAGTACTGTTTCGACCAGCCATAGGTCTCATCAGTGGTACTAGTCTGAATTACAAATGCATTGCTGGACTTAACTGTTCTAAAAAGAGACGCCCAAGTGAGTGAAAGCGACACCTGAAGCTAAAATGCGAAGCTAAAAGTTGAAATCAGAACCTCAAAATAACGTGATCCAACATTTTCTCAAATAGGGCGTCTTCGTAAGGGGAGGTACCATCGTATTTTCTTGGCCAGAAAAAAGTCTATTAAAATTTATTATTTCTCAATATTGAGGAACATAATTTTTTTTGGAATCTTGACCTTCGACTTGATTTATATCAGTTATCAGTTCTACTTCAACGCCATCGTTGTAATTCGATAATTCTTCAACAATAAAAACACCGAAACCACTAAACTACCAAACGTTTCCGAAGATTTCCTCTTTCCCGAAACTTTTAATACGACCAATTATTTTGTATCTCGTATTTTAACGACCAACTCCTAAAAAGCGGAAAGAGTTGTTCCATTAATCACCTCAGTTAATTGCCTCGCATCTTACTTTGTTCTTCAGAAATGTCGTATGATACAAAAAAATGCGTGATTTATTATTTCATGAGATACAAAGGTTTATAACAATGAAACGAATAATTAGTAGTAGTAGATCAGCAGATAAACACAGGACACTTACGGTTTTGGATGAGAAATACAGCTTGTTATACAAATTGCTTTTTGGGAATCAGTGGAACAAAGTTCTCATTAGATGTTTACCCGTAGCTACATGGAGTGGCGTCACTATTTCTTGTTAGATGGGCTTGAAGTCGGCTTATTATTTTTTTCTGCTTTATGAGGAGTACATATCAAGTCATGCCTTGTATTGCATCTACTGGAATGTTCAATCAAGTATTATGAATAAAAAAAAGTGACATAAAAAACAAACCTCCTGTGTAGTGGAGGTAAATGTTCGAATAATGAGAATATATAGAAGAGAACATGAGAAATCATTACAAAAAGTTTTATTAAATTTAAATTGTTGAACAATCTGGGCTACATTGGTTATGTTTTACGCCGCAAACACTGCGATCAGATGAGAATACAAACGGAGTCCCAATCATCGATTGTTAGCCAAGCAAGAAATAGTAAATGTCAATACTGGAATTGAACCTGAAACAAACATCCCAGAAGAAACTAGTCAGCTAAAGAATAACACTTCAAATGGTGATTCCATCGAAAACTTCTAAACAGCCTTCAACAGAAATTGGTCAGGCATAATAAAGTCATACACCAAGAAGAAATCCTCCTAGGAATAGAAGGCTTTCTGTTCGCTATTTGGACTAGTAATAACCTGTTGTTTTTGGTTGGGAAAAAATTAGGGATTCTTATGGTTGGTCAAATACTTAAGAATACCAAATTCATCCCAAATAATAGCTTCATTAAGGCAACTTACTTGTAATAACGTACTTTGGAATTCAGAAAAATTATACTCAGAACGGGTAGAAACTATCAAAAAATTACTTTCTTATTCCTCTTGCTTAAGGCATTATGATATAAAACAACTATTAACAAAATAAACTTCTTGTATTGAGACAGAAATGGGTGCTACAGTATATGCAGTTGAATGAACATATCAATTAATATTTTTATGGTCACGATAATGTACAAGTTAATACCGATCATAAACCGTTGGATAACATTTAAAAAAAAAGATCTCAATTAACTTTCAAGTATATTACAAAGAATGCGACTTAAATTTCACAAATATGATATTTATGTTTCATATTTGCCGGGTAAAAAAATTTTTAGAACGAATATGCTATCTAGGGATCATTGAAATATCCTGTGAATATTCAAATGGATAATTCGTATATCGTATATCGGTAATGAGAAAAAACATTATGCAATGCACTACTTAGAGATTACACTTTACTGATAGTAAAAAAATTAATTTCTACAGGTTGGCCAAAAAAAATATCTGATAGTTTGGAAACATTTTTCAATATTCGTAATGATTTATGCATCGAAAACTGATTATTTTTTATGGAGAGATTGGTGGTACCAAACAGTGAGGGGTGATATATTAAACAAATCAAATAAAAGTTTTTTGGGAATAAATAAGTGTGAAGCAAGAGCACAAGAAAGTATTTTTTGGCCAAAGATTAGTCTAGGGATATTGATAATTATATATGTGATTGCTATGTTTGTCTTAAATTTCCAAACAATCCTAGATTACCAATGTCACCTCGTGATATACCTAAAAAACCGTGATATACCTAAAAGAAGTGAAATCCTTAAGATGCAAAACGGCACAAGAGGTATCTAGGGTCCTGAAAACATTTTTGCAACTCATAGCATTCCTGATTTGTTTGTTGCTGGTGATCAATCTTTTAATTTAATGGGTTTCAAGCAGTTTTTAGAAGAATTCAACATATCGTTAATAACATCTATTCCCAGAAGTAATGGTATGGCTAAAAAAGTGTGTACATTTGTAAAAATATGTTGAGAAAGGCAATGTAGATTTTTATTTCTGAAAATGGTCTATCTCCAGCTCAAATACTTTTTAATCTCACCAAACTACTATATAGATTATCTTCCTACTAATTTTCCTACTGTAGAAATAGACAACATATTGTTTTCAAGAAAGAGGTGTTAGAGAACCATAGTTTCTAAGAAGTTCAGTTCGAGACAAAAAAGATAATTTTGCGTAGATAATATACGAATTGGAACAAAAATTTTCCTGACTCTATAAAATGCCTGTAACATACGAAGACATTCAAAAAGCATGTAATCCCTTATTTAATTGATAAATGTTTGCATTGATTTGATTAAAGGTATTCCTGAGAAACGCTATTCACTATTCTAATATAATGTAAATTGACTTTTATACGGAGATGCAAAAAGACTGCAAAAGCTCTGAGATCGGTGCCTGTGCAATATTAGCGAATTACGTTGGCTTAAAATCGCTTCAGACTGTACTTATTTGGAAAAATGAATAAACGGCATTATCCAAATAAAATATTTTTCAAGAAGTACCATTGTCAGCTGTATTTTACCGCTTACTTCTGACATATATCGGTTTGGATGGAACCAAGTGGTATAAGTCAGTTAAACACCGTTCAAGTAACCGTAAAAAAGAGAAAAATGACGTCGCTTTCACGACTCATATCTACCCAAAAAATATGTCACATCCTATTACATTTTCAGTCTATAACCCATTTTCAGCCCCACCTAATGCTGTGATGTTGTTTTGGTCAAATAATTACTTAAGTATGAGTAGATATCATCTGACATAACATTTTTTCACGTAATGTATACCTCAAGGACGTCTGGAATAATTTATTCCCAGGGTCCCTTTGAAATATCTCTATTTCCCACGACTACGTGTGTGATATATTGTCGTTTGAGCCCATTTGACAGTCCCACTCATCCCACTCGCATTCCATCCATGGGTAACATAATGCTCTCCTAATATTCGGAATTCCGTAGTTTATTGGGTGTTTGTGTGGCGTGCTCTAATGCGGCTTCTACCGAATTTATAAAAGCGAATACATGTTTATTGCTACAACATGACTTGCCTTCTAGTTTGTAAGAGAGTAATTATTTAAACAACAAAAGATTAAAGAATAGGTTTTATTGATGATGCGAAACCTGAGCCAGAAAATAAAGCAATCGTAATAGAACAGAAGATAACGCTGTTTCGACCCGCTATAGGCCTCATCGGTGGTACTAGGATGAACAACGCATGCATTGCTGGACTAAACTTTCTTTAGAAACAGTTTTTGGGCTCTGTTATCGACTAATTGTCTTGAAGTGAAAGACAATGAACGAATCTTTTCGGCGGTCGATGTAGAAGCTTGGCTTTATAAGGGATCGCTTTGGAGCGTCGATTTCATGAATGGCGTCTTCGTAACGGGATCGCTTTCACCTAATATGTATAACATTTATTTTAGTATGAACAATACTTGTTAAAAGAAAATTGTCAGCATTAATACATCATACAAGTACACCATATAGGTAAAAACTTGCATGCTTTGTTTGTTTTTCCACTATACAATGAACGGGAATAACAATCAGATAATCCATCGAAAGTAAATAATTTTATTTAGTAAGAAATAAAAAAATTCCGGAGAAAATATGGACCTGGATCAGTCTTATTTTTTGTCTTATAAGGTATTCCAATAAATTTCCCAACTCGCTTTCGTAGGACCTTTGTTGATATACAAATTACAACAAAATATCCTGCATAATTTTACTTATCTAAAGTCCCAAGGACAAAAAGAGTGGTTGTCGAAAGTTTTTTTAATAGGTGAATAATTTTAGTGAAAGCAAAGTAGTTTTTCGCCATCAATTCAAATAAAATAACTTGAATGGTGAAATAACCTCTTATATTGCAAACATACTGAGTAACAACTCGGAAAGGATAATGAATTCTTCACATGTAATTGTTTATTGTTTTTTATTAAACCTTTCGGAATTCTAATTTTCCATTACAAAAATATGCAAAGTTAAACTTTCCCTGACTAACGTTACTGCAGTTTCATTCTAATGCGAGACATTTTCGAAAGAATACAATAAACTAAGGTAATTAACAATGTACACATTTATATACCTATACAACCACGGTCGAAAAACAAGTTAATTGAACTTCTGGATCTGGAGGATGAGCCCTCAATTGACGAAACTAATATATATGGTCCATTGTCCTATGCTAGTGTCCGGAGTTATCGTTAATGAGAGAGTGTGTGTTCGGCGAGTCTTGGCCTTCACCTGCCGATATAAAGGAGATGTCTCCTAGTGACCTGGCCACTTTCCTGGAAAGGATAGGATGGACGATGACCTAGGAGGACAACTCCTCGGGAGGATGTACTATGGGTCCCATGTGGCCTAAGTGCTGTAGGCTTACACTCACCCTCCCTACTCTACAGATACAGATATATGGTTCATGCATAACATTGCCACACCTTGTTGAACAGACGAGTTAAGAGCATAGTTGAATCACCACTGATAAATAGATGAATTGATGATAAATAGATGAATAGAAATAGATGAATTGGCCACGCGAGGGATGCACCACAAAATGGCCACCCTCTAGTCCTGAATTAATTCCATTGGATTTTTATGTTTGGAGGAGTGGAAAGAAAATTCAGTTCTAACCTAAAAAAAAGGGACTGGTACATGGAAACATTATCCTGAATCCTTCTAAAAAAATCCTTCTAAAAACACCCTGTGTTTTTGAAACGAAGGATCTTTCGGGAAAATATCTCCTGAGAAATATGGTTTATTTATCGAGAATAATATCTAGTATCGATTTGGCGATGTATCTCGAAATACATTTAACTTCGGTAAAAAAACCTTTGCTACGGAACCATAAGTAACCTCATATCCAGAGGTTAATAATAATGATAATGATGTGTATGTTACAGTCAATCCAATAACACATGTTGTCTTTGAACTTTTTATTCGTCTTCACAGATCTTTCAATGAGTTAGTTGAATATACACTTTATTTTTAATGTATCCACACAAAAAATCTGACAGGCTCAAGTCGGGTGGCCGAGGAGGCTACACAATTACCCCTTCGTTCTATCCAGCGACCTCAAAACACAGTTTCTCGTAAATGTATGCAGCATCATTCTCTGTAATAATATCAAGAATTGAAATAATATCATTTTGTAGTAAATTCAGGTACATATCACCATTTCCAGGAAGAATAAAAGATTCAGAAGGGACTTTCCAAAAATGCCAGCCACAACTCGATACTCACTAAACGGCACAAACTGCTAATTGTCTCGAAGGACAACAAAATTTAGATTAATTTGAAAGGTTTTGTATTTTGTTGATGACGGAAAATCCTCAATCGGTTGCCGTCACTTAGAACCAAATATTTATATAGTTCATCAGCTTTCATTTATAAAAACCGGAAATAATCGCCATAAACCAAACCATTTTCAACATTTCAGTTATTGAATATCATTGAATGACTCACATTCATTCGTAAAATCTGAGAGTGAACCAAAACTTAACTTGTTGAATAAAATATCGAAACCAATAAATATCCAATACCCATAAACCACCACGAGTGAAATGTGCAATCATCGATCGCAGGAAATAGAGAAACTTTTTCGATTTGCAATCAAGTGTTCGAATAGACCAACCAATACAAATATCGAAATACCTGTCAGAAATAGCCTCGAACAACACAGAATTTTCGAGGAATATGACTAATGTCGGTATCGACATCGACAGCAATCTCCACTTCGATCTGCGCCTTATCTGATGAATGAATTCTTGGGCCTACGATTCAATGCTTTACATCACTCATTGCATTTCGGCTTCTCTTTGACGTAATTCATTAGCTCGATTGGTTTTTATCCCAAGCAAGAGATAAAAATATCAATCTTTCTTTCGGCACTTTCGCACAGAGGTTTATTTGCAGGAGGTGCTGACATGTAATTTCAGAACGAATTTATAAATTAAATTGAGTAATAGGAATCCTTTACAATATCAATAACACCAGTAAGAGACATTTATATAGATAATTTATTTTTAATTGATTATGCTAGTAGAGTTTCACGTCCTTTTTGGGTATTTTTGGGAATTTCATTTAGGTCCATGTTTTCCTATGACCGATCATCTGTTTTTTTTTTCAATCAAAAGACACTGCTTGCTCAATAAGAGAGTGACACGTTTTTTTTTCATTTTGAAATGGTCAAAGATTGTCCATTCAACTAACGGTTCGTTAAACTTGAATATGCCTATTTAAATGTAATTACAATATTCCACTGAAGTTTAGAATGGAAAATGTTCTAATCATTTCCAGTCATATTACAATGTTGAAGACCTCAACTTTTGTTACACCGCCATAAGAATCAAAGAAGAAGTCTCTCTTCATAAACAGTTATGTACATAACAATATGTAGTTTTCTAGCATTCGTGAAAAATACTTGTCAATTTACAAATTTCAATGCCGAAAATTAGTTCAACGAACACAAAAAAGTAGGACTAATTAAAAATGTATACCTGTTTGGACCTAAACTGAAAGGGCCTAAAAAGAACCTCAAATTACTGTAGGTAAGTGAGGAATGTCAATTTAGTTCTGCCGTTATAAGAATACTTTTCTTTCAACAAAAATTTGTAAATCATGCCCATTTCTTCGATACACACTGAGTCCTGAAGACGCCAACTTTGTTGGTGAAACGCACGTCAAGAAGAGTATTGCATTTCTGGTGATTGGAAAAACTTTTTTACAAACTAGAATGGAAAATTCTTTGACCTACGGTCTCGCGACTTTTTCGATTCATCTTACAATGTCCAGCGTGGTATTAGCCGGAGAAGTAATTGTTTTCCGGCAGCCATTCATCAGAACCTACCGTGTAGATACGTTGGGAGAGATGAGTGTTTCGAGATTCCATTGAGAAATATTCATTTTCAACCGATTAATTTTTCTGATAGATTGTCAGATTGAAAACAATGATAAGAAGTAATTAATGTGTTCTCCTATGTTTTATAATAAGTATCTCTCACATCTTTTAAATAAATTTTTTAGCAATGTGAACGTTTGTATTTATTCCCCTTGATATAAATACTAAACTCTTGAAAATAATATTGTTTTTTCGAACGAAAGAATTTGAAGTAGTTTGTAAAATGTGTAATTATCATCGCTTAGTTTACTCGTATATTGTATACACTCACATCCTATTCAATTATTTCAACAATGTATTTAAAATCGGCGAAAGCTTGCTAGAGGCATCTGCTTTGCCTATGATGAGATCAAAACACTCAATTGGATAAAAATATATTTGGACTGAAACCAAAAAATTACTGAACTCAATAATTGTTTTGAGGCATAACAGTCCAAAATTCTACCCACTCAACATTTTATTACGATTACCATTAAATTCTTACTATAAACTCTTTCTCTAATTTCATTTTAGTTATTAATTTGATTCACACTCGGAAGTGTACGAATTGCCGAAACGAAAGCATTGATGGTGTCCCGAATAGTTCACGCAAAATCCGCACTTAAGCATCGTATTAACACGTTTATGCTAATTGATATTTCTTAGACGTAACGCCTCTGGTCATATTGGAACTTTCAATCCATTTCCTCCTTCCGCTACAATACAGAACGTTATAAGTCAGCTATAATATTTGGATTAGTTTTGGAACTGCTAAATGACTGATAGATATTTCGGTGTGGCCGATGCCGATTTTATTCATAGTTTATTTAGATTCCTTAATGAAGCTGGATTCGTCCTGACATATTGTTTCATTTTCACATAATACATGTCATTTTGTTTATAAGAGACTCGTGGGATGACAATTAGAGTAAAGGAAGGGTTACAAAGATTAATGAATGGGTCTAAAAGTAACTTGCTGAAAATGTTACTTCTTTCTGATATAAATCTACGACTATCGTACATGCCAGCATTTAGAAAGTCTAAAGTCTTCTCCACATATTCTTCTTTGTTCATGGCTATGACCGTTTTTCCTTTATCAGCTCGTGTAAAAACAATGTTATCTTCTGCTGATTTCTCTTTTATGGATTTCACTAGTTTCAATTCCGGATTGAACCTACCCGTTATCGTAAACCGGCACATACAGATATTATCATTCATAATTCGTCCACCCACCCATATTAGCATAAGGTAGCAGCTTTCAACAGTATGATCCACAGACTGATAAATATTTTTCAGGTAGATTTATTACTTAGGTAGACGAATAGTTACTAGGTTATAGTATATAAGGTGTATTTTAGAAGTAGTTTTAGTTATGCTTGAAGAAGCTATTGTATAGCGAAACACGTGTCGCGGTTTTTGTAAAATCCTTTTAGTGAAAATCATAGAATAAACTCTATTTATTAGTTTTTTGAATATGGATTTTCATCAAGTATCGGCCAGTTCCATTCAATTATCAAATATTTATGGCAGAAAATGTAACTGGATATCTGTATTCAAATATGCTTCAAAATCAGATCCATTACAGTATTCAAGAAGTAGTTGAGGCAAACCCGAATGAATTTTCCATGGATGTTACCTTTCAACACGATGGTGCACCCCCTTACTACTGCAGACCTGTCCGTGAATGGCTGAACGAGAATTTTAAGGGACGGTGGATAGGCCGACGTGGCCTCAGTGAATGGCCAGCTAGGTCACTTGATATGACACCTATAGACTTTTTTCTGTGATGGTACATAAAATCTAAGGTGTACGTCACGCAGCCACAGTCACTTCAGGAACTTATGGACCGAACAACATATTACAGTATTAGATTCCAAAACCGACTTTCTTTCTGTCGAGAAGTGAACGGTGAACATTTCGAGCACATGTTAAAATAGTTGAAATTATTACTTGAAATTTTGTTGCAATTTAAAGTTATTTACATAGGTTTTTAATTTCTTTGTAACATATTTGAAGCAAATTCCAAACACTTGTCAGTTTGAAACGGCTTGGCCGATTTTCACAACTACAGCGGTGTTGGATAGAGACTCGAAAGGCCTTCAAAACCAGGAGCCTCGTTACTCCCCTTTACATTTAAAAAAAGTTGATGGTGTCCTCTTAACACTGGGCCACGTGACCACAATCATTTTTATGATGTTCTTTTCAAAAGTTAGTGGAGGGCATTTTACGTTCTCACTTTATAACCCATTTTCAGAGAATATAAAAATCATCAACATCAAACAGAGATTCAAGAAAGATGTTGATCGTTTCTCACAACAGAAATTTTTTCAATAAATGAAAAAGATACACAATAAAATTGTTCATATAAAAGTAAAATAATACTTTACTTTTTAATAATATTTTTACATTTCATCGTAATGTTTTGTCAAAATATTTAGCTTTTTTTAATTTTTTTTTATAAATTGCAATATCACAGATATTTCAAAGTGCATGTTTCCTACTTATCATAGACAGGGTCACTAGATCAAATGACTTCGTCAAACTGTAAATGAAAGATTGAAAAGTTGCTTTGAAATAGAGCTAGTATTTCTCAAATAATGTAAATCTGTAATAAATTGTAGGATGTTCGTTGAGCCTGCTTCCCATACTAATAATTTTCACCCCGTATTTTTACCAACACTAATAATAGTTGACGTTAGTGTATAATAGCAGTATGTACAGATAAATCGTATTACATCTGGTGGTGACTCAAATTTAAATTTATATAGTTTTATCGTATTTATGGAAGACATGAACAACAAATTTCCATTAAATAAGTGATGAAAATTGTAACATTATTCATTCGTGGATTTTTTATGCTGGCAAACGTATTCCAGTCTCCTACAGCTAAAGTTGCCTTAGTGGATACTTTAGTGAATGCATCTAACCCGAAAACAAGGAATTCTGGCAATAAAAATGTTGTAAAATAAAATATCACTAGAACAAAGACAAGAAATTATGTTTAACAGCATATTGTCAAAGAACACTCGAGTTTCTCAAGGGTCAGATAGAGATCTCTATCATTTGAGAATTTTATTACAGATTAGGGTTATGCTCACATAACCTTCTATGTCACCGTACTGAGAGGCTAGAAAACGTTTAGAATATTCAATCCCTCCTTGCCTTTTAATATAAGATATGAAATCCTTCGCTAAATTCACCTACCATAAAGCTTGAATAAAGTTTCGAGTCGATTGTGGAACATTGAATCCTTAGTCACGTAATAATGTATACAGTTGCAGTTAACATTCGATTTTGCTAAATCTATTGCGAATTGTTAATGGGCATTTAAACGTAATAAACGAGATGCCAAGGTGTTGTTTATGGCGTTAAATAGTTCTGTCCGCCTTCTAATTGCAAGCACCTGTTCATTTTAGGAATGATGGGCCGCTTGTCGAGAATATTTATAACGATACTTTCAGTGCTTTTGATCGCTGCCAGTTGAGACTATCAAACCTTAATATACAGCGAATGAAATAAAACTGAACTCCAACCGAGCGTCTTTAAATCGACTACCAAGGACGGATCAGACTCAAAATAGAACCGTCTGGCATCAGGCGAAAATATTATTCAAATATTACTGCTGATAGGCGAGAACATTTTTTGGCGATTTATTGTCATTTCTTCTGATCTTTTTACAACCTCCAATTATTTATAGGTCCATAAAAATGTTGCGGTTTTAATTCGACAATATCTAACAATAACTTCTCCATTCCATTTGATCCTATTTCTGATATAGTAGCTAAGAAATATAGCAAAAGAATTCAAGAAAACTGTTTCTTATTGTCTTTTGAGTGTGGGTATAACCTTTTTTTTAAGGACAAAACAAAAGCACTGCAAGAAAATCCTCAAGGCGCTCTCAGAGCAGTGCCTGTGCGAAAGTAGCGATTTACATTGGATTTGAATCGCTGGAGATTAAATCTATTTGGAAACAGTAAAAACAGTAAAGTTTTATTGAGTCGAACCTCAAAACGATGAGCAGTCACAACCCGTCGCTCTTGGTGGAATCAAACGTGCCAAGTCAATTGAACACTTTCCGTGAAAGTGTCTATAGGTGAGAGACAAATCTCCAACCCTCCTTCGATGTTCCAGCCTATCAAGGTTGCACGTGATGTTTGTGTCTCCAATCAGGCGGATGGCTCTTTTCTGGATGGAATCCAGCAACTTCAGAGTATCTTCGGGGGCAGAGCTTCATACATGAGAAAAATACTCCTAAGAAGGTCTGATTTGAGCTTTATAAAGCATCAAAAGTTGCTAAGGAGTGTACAGTTTTCTGGTTCGGAACACTGTTAAGAATCTGCTGGAGTGTAATGAAGAGCAAATTGAAAAGTTACTGCGAATAATAAACCATTGAAGAGTCCAATTAGTCAGTATCATTTGAGGTGAAAATTTTCAACACCTCAATGTACGTAACAATGATTTGATGGATTGATAAATAAAAAACCTCAAGTGAAGACATGGAAGAGTATGGCTTTAAAGATTAGTTATCTTACAAAATTACCTGCCAGAAATATGTGTCAGAACATGTAGCGTATCGACAATTCAAAGTCAATGTGTTTGATCTCTAGGTATGTCAAAATTCTCAGTAGATCAGTTCAATCAATCAATTATTTTTAGTTCTCTGATAAAAACCTCATGAACATTTCTGAAACTTCATGATAATATCCTGTACACTAATTGAACGAGCAATATTGGGTGTATTCACATTATTATAGAACTGTGAAGTTTTAATGAACAATAAAGATGATTATTGTTCGATTCATAGTATATCAGTTGGTGATAATATATCAAAGTATTGATATGACTTCGAACATCGTAATGTGCCAACTAAATTTCCTGTTCTAGTGATTATAAAGGATTCAGTGGGCCCCTCTAAACAAACTTTTTTTTATCTCACCATCTGAAATGTAACAGAACATCACTGCTTAAAGCAAGAAGAATAATAGTTTAATCTCAAATAAATTTACAATTAACTCGAGATACATACTCATCAGTAGAGTATACACAATTTGTTATCAAGAGATCTTTTATATATATTTTGAACATGTACTGATTTAGTTCTTTGACATGGGGAGGTAAAATATTGTAGAGGTTAACATCAATTGAATTCCTCTTCGATTTTTGTAGTCTGAATCTACTTGGCCTTAATAATTCATATCCTCTCGTGTTATAATCATGGAAATCATAATTTCTATTTTGTGTTAATTTATTTTTATGAATGTCTATCAAAAGTTGATATAAATAAATAGAAGGTACCGTCATTATTCGCAACGATAATGGTTGGTTGGTTGATAAAAATGCAAGTGTAAAACATGTATTTACAATAAATCTGGTAATCTGAAAACAAACATTGGGTTTTTGTTTGAGTTGCAGATAATAGGCGAATAATAATGACGTTTGAAAGGACGAAGTAGAAGAACTGTTGCTATTGAAATTCAGAAAAAACTCATTATCCTTCATGACTGCTAACGTGAACAGATTTGAACTATCTGGAGAACTGGCTGCATAGTTAGAGAAGAAGAAACATGTTCGAGATATGACAAAGTCGATAATTTGAATATATTAAAAAATTAACAGTCTCAACGCAATCAGCCCATGATGTTGCAGTGTTTTCCTCAGAATTAGAAGACTGGTATCGAGATTATTGGAATTGCTAGAGCTGCTTCTCAAAAGCTTGGATCACTGTTTCGGACCAGAAAACTATACACCCTTCAGCGACTTTTGTTGCTTTATAAAGCTCAGATCAGACCTTCTATGGAGTATTGTTCCCATGTATGAAGCTCCGCCCCTAAGCTGCTGGACTCCATCCAGAAAAGAGCCATCCGCCTGATTAGAAACGAAAACATCACTTGCAACTTTGAAAGTCTGGAACATCCAAGAAAGGTTGGAGATTTGTTTCTCTTCTGTAGATACTTTCACGGAAAGTGTTCAAGTGATTTGGCACATTTGATTCCACCAAGAGCGGTACATATCAGGAATACCCGACGAATTGTGACTACTCATCGTTTAGAGGTTCAACTCAGTACACCACGAATTTCACTGTTCAAGAACTATTTCATTTGGAGAACTGTGTTTTTGTGGAATAAACTTCCTCAGAACGTTTTCCCAAATGGATTTAATCTCCAGCGATTCAAATCCAATGTGAATCGCTACTTTCGCATAGGCACCGCTCTTAGAGTGACTTAAGCGTTTCCTGTAGTGCTTGTGTTTCATCTTTCAGAGAAAAGAAATAGTTGAATAGCTATAGAAAGCAGCAATGTATTAAAGGGGCATATCTCGGAATCTAACTTCTTTCATAAAAGTTGCAAATTTCATCAAACAAAATCATCTGAAAAGAATTCAGTCATAAAGATGTTTGTGAAAAGATAGATGCAAAACCAGATCAGTATCAAGATTTCCTCAGAAAGAGGAGATAGATTATCATTTAACATTTTTGATAGTAAAAAATGAGTATTTTGCATGAAAACTTAATGAGATTTTAGACGTTCCACCTCTTCGTTACTGAAAACATGATGTGATGAATTCTCAAAGAAAGGATAAAGGAGAAATAGAAAGCCAAAACGCTTCTTTTCAAAAAACCTAATATCTCCTAAAAATATTCCATTATCATTTGATGGGAGCGTTTTTATTAGATTTGACAGCCTTAAGATTTCTGAATTATACTTTTTCATGATTTTTTCAATTCTATTACGTACAATGACAAATTAGATGCCTCTATAAATTTATAGTCTACCAAGATCGACCCTTAGATCTGTTTTTATTGTCAAAAAAATATAGTACAACAATTCTTTTTAGGCCAAAGATTCCAATTCTACTTTTAGCATCAATATTTGATTATTTTAAGTTGTTTCAGAAATTCTACTTTGAAAACAATATGTGTTAGTTTACAATAATTCGGTACTAATTGAAGAACTTGCCTGTCTGACCGTTCAAACCAAAACAACTTCAAACAACCAAAAATTAGTTACGAGTTGATTGATCGTTCACATGCTCACTCCCATTATCTTTGGAGATTCAGGTCGACAAACCCTACTTGATGTTAAAAGATATATCCATTTCGTGCAATTATCCCAAACAATTCCACGAACTTTTTATATTTCCTGATTATTTTGACGTCATGAAATCTCAAACAGTCGTGAACTCAAAAAAATTAATAACAGGAAGTATTCGACCAGATCACGGTTGCCTCGTAAAAACTTCAATCGAATTTATATTACGATTAGACAAGATTAACGTTTGATTGAAATGGATCGTCGAGAAATTGGTTCAATTGGTGATGAATACAGTATGTGTTAAAAACGTCGATTGTTTGAATCATACATATTGCATGTGAGTCACTTCAGTTCTAATAAGACAGACAAATGATTCACATCACCAAGGTCGCATCATACTAGATTTCTGTTTTCAACAAATAATACGTATATTTCTAAACAAAAATCGTCCGCTATCTTGTTTTTTGCATCGACGAAACAATCATAATTTCCTACCCTAAAAATCCCCACACATGGCAGCTCTCCACCGCCATTGTGGAGCCGCCGTTTTGTTTTTTTTTCCTTGGAAACATTCCTCAATGCATTGTCAACGAATTTATGTCGAATTAGATTGCAAATGAGGTATCATAGGTATCAAATTGGGTAGTGAAAATTGACATGGCCGAATTCCTTATGAAATTACCTTTTTAATATGTCACACTTACTACTTTCCCTATTCAAATTGTTTGGGTGATAGTGACCGAGGGGTGGGGAGGAGAGGTATGACAGTTGAGGTTATGATAGAAAAATCCCCCTTGGATTACAAATCGACGTGTTTTTCCTTTTTGTCTTTTAGACTAACGAGGTGTTACATTTTAACCTGTAATTCCTAACACGGGTTGGACGATAGCAAGTGAAAATAGATCGTTCAGCCTGCGGCTTGAAACACCGACTCACTCATCGGTCGATTGAGACAGTAAACAAAGCACCCACGTTGAACCGCCCGGCTACCAACCTACAGTCTAAACATCATTTGATATTTCAAAATTAGTTTTCCCTATTGTGAAATTGTTTTTAATTTTCAATTATTCAGTTGATTGACATTAATGGGTATCCATGTATCCAATTTCACTCCGTATCATGTGATGAACTAATTTTATGTAATCACGAATTCAAATAAAATTGACGCAATTACCTAGAAACCGCACTTCGATATAATCTAACGTAATAACAATCGAGAAAGCTATGTTTTACGTGCCAATGCTATTAATTTTTTTAATACCTCTTTTATAAAATCTGTGAAACTGTAAAATTCTATTACTTTTTACATTCGAATTCACAATGTTATTGGCAATATAACAGTTGATGAAAAAGAGAGTTGAAAGTAACTTTCAAATATGAATGTAACCTTTACTGAAAAACGGCGTGAAATCAATATTTTTTTTATCTCATGAAATGTGGAAGTAATCAACAAGTCTCCCAACATCAATGAGCGGATCGATTTTCCAACAAATAGCCAGGCCCAGCTCAGGGCATTGATAAATCGAAAAATAATTTCAAAAGTCATCTAGTTATGCCTTGAGAAACTAAAAAAAATTGTGAACAGACACACAAATGAATGTGTAAGGCACAAATGATCAATACCACATATGCGCCCTGAACCATCTGTGAGGTCATGAAAATCATTGCAACACGAAACTGAAGTAGAAAATGGGTCATCAAAAAAATAATACTGTAAAATATTCAAAAATGGGCCCACCCAAGAGAAAAAGAAAAATTTTTCAACAAAGCACGGATTGGATCAGATGATCCGACATGTCTAATGTTATATTGGTCTCGATGTAGTGGTCTGTCAAATAGTTTTTCTGGTGTTCTCAATACGAATGGCAAGAAACTAATCGGTAGTAAGACCTTCAATGAATCTTGTTTGGTTTTCCCAGGCTTCTATTAGACGGTTACCCTAATCTGTTTCCATATTTTATGTATATATTCCACAGCCAAACTTTTCTTTGAGGATTACACACAGTTTTTGAAATAGATGTAATTGAGACCTTTTGTAGGTAGCTGTAAAATCCTTTGATTTAGATGTTTGTTTGCTGACACTCCTTATAGCTTTTAAATGAAAAATATAATTGTATAATGTTGTTCTGAAAAAGAACAGGCCTTGAAACGTGACAATTTCTGTCGATCGTTCACATCGTGGGGCACCCACTTTTCCAGTTTTTGATCCTTTATCATAGGGGAGCCCAAGAGGGAATTTCAGGATTTACTAAAGCGCGGCAGATTAATATACAGGGGAATACCTTGTACTCGGTTAAGTACCTCCACCAAATATGAGCCTCATATATAAGACCACCCGTGAAGGATAAAGGATCAGATTAGTAAAAAAAAATGATCATCAGAAATTCTCGAGCGCGTCAGATTAATGTAGGGTGAGTTAATTACATGCTAAAAAGTGTATATTCCAGTAATCTGACAATTTGAGAGTGACATAAAGAAAGGGGAGGGCAGCAAAGTTGTAAAAAATAACGTCATTTCGACATTTTCGAGCGTAGCTAATTTTTTTTTATTTTGAAGGAAATAATTCAAGGATAACGAAAAATATATAATCTGACGATTTCCGCAACCCGATCTGGAAATGGAGGGGTTTGTATTCATGGTTGAACTCATGTCCCTCTGAGATTAAATGACGCATATGTGGAATTTATTTTTCCATTCTGAAAACTATATTTGTGTTCCTTTATGCAGGCTTTGAACGTTCTTCCAGTTTGACCTATATACAACATCGGACATGACCCACACGATAATTTATACACTCCTGATTTTTCTGAAGCTGACTTTTATCTCTGTTATTCCTAATGTGGTTTTGAAAGCAGTATTTACACCTTTGCTGTGCAGAAAATCTGAAATATTTGTAGTGGGTTGGCCTAAGTAGGTTAAGGTTCTATAACTTTTATCTTCTTCTCTTCGAATTGGGTAAACTTCTTTTAAAGCTTCACTGTATAACTTTTTTGATAATAAAGAATGTATCAGACCGCTATCGTAATCATTGTTGACCGCTATTTGCTTTATTATATTCAGTTCTTTATTGAAATTCGCCTCTGACAAGGGCACATTTATTAGTCTGTGGATCATACTGTTGAAAGCTGCTACCTTATGCTGATATGGGTCAGTGGACGTATTATGAATGATAATAGTGGATTCGATTCTTTTTGGATACTAAGACGTGTTCTTGGGTACTCTGAAGGTTCTGTTATGCTTTCGCGATCTCGCGAAACACCACGATTTTCCCGTGTTAAGTATATCAGTTTGTACTTACTCTCAATGTGAGTCAGAAGAATTGCTCTTAGAGAGAGGTCCTCCTTCTTCTGATCCATTCAGTTCTCACGAGTTTGGAGAATGGGTTGCTGGATGATCGTTTGGCCTTCTTAGTAATATCTGTTATCTTTTATACATATTAATGTTGCACAAAATATTTATTACTGAAGTCGATTGAATACACCTTTCAGGAACTTGCGAAACCATGATCTCTTTGCTACCCCATTTAGAAAAATCAATTCAGGTGAAAATTCTCCTTTCCGTAGAATTGTCAGATTCTTCAATAGTTATTGCAATGATATCGAAAAACTGAGGTTACCTTTCCTTAAATTTGAAAACTTACCGGTTCTTGGTGTATTGTTTTTTTCATTTTTTTCTCATATTCGTTACTAATGTTATCGTTTACATATTGTTTACTCACTATCTTTGATATGTAAAATGATGATATTTTCTGGATTTATTCTGTTTTTATCCCTAGAGATGCAATAAATATATAATTCTAATAAAAAGCTAGGTATACAGTTTTTGATGCGCGGTCCGCCATTAGGGACGCGGCCAATACATTTGTGTGGGTGTGTGTGTTATAAGCTCAACGAAAAAATATTTCGACCATAACTTATTGATTTTGAAAAATGACTTATGACCAGTTGACTTATTAGAGTAACTATTACTGAATCTTGAACACCTTAAATTGTTATAATCAAAAATACATACCCTCATGTTTTTTTTTTGGATTTTTAATATATTTTGTTGACATTTTAAAATAAGGACGAATTGAAAGATTCGCACCCAAGATTTCGCTCATTAACTTATGAAATATTAGTTTTTCCATCTGTATCTGTAGAATAGGGAGGGTGAGTGTTGGCCCATGTGACCCATTGTACATCCTCCCGAGGAGTTGTCCTCCTGAGCCATAGTCTATCCTGCCCTTTCCAGGAAGGTGGACAGATAGTAATTGATATTTGTCTACTAAATAAGTTTTTATCACTCTATTTGATGTGAAGTATTCAAAAAAACATTCTCATAATAAACATAAAACAAATATATTGAGATTTTTCGAATCAATAAAACAAAAATTCATTTTGAGATTTTCGTTTTTTGGTGGCTCTGTTAATGTTATTCGAATAATTCTATTACAAGAGGTATTCTTTAATGAATTTTAAATTAAAAGAAGAAGTCTTTCTGGTAGTCATTTCGAACGATTTCATCACAGGGTGTTCACAAATAACGAGTCAATTCTGATAACACTGAAACCTTATTTTCTTTGATTTTTAAAATGGAACGCCCCATATATTGTGACTCCAAAACGAAGGTCCCCCAATTTTCCAAACTTCCACAAAGTTAAGCCATTGTTTATTATGTATTGTCGAGTCAGAGGTCTTTTTTCTGTTAACTGAGTCTAAGTAAAATTTCATGTGATTTTTAATGGCTCGTCGCACTGAAAAGATAGTTATGAATGGAAATAAATACGATTATATTTATTTAATGTTCAATGAGGAAAACTATAAAAAATGTTCAAAATGGCCGCTATTCAGTTCCCGACATAATCTGGCCATTTTTTTCAAATGATATTCTATCATCATTCTACATGGTGTTGTGAAACTTTTCACAATTCTCCTTTTCATATCCTATGAAGGAGGTGGCTTATACCATGCTTCTCTGTGGCCCCATAAAATTCCACACTGGTTTAATCTGGTGACCTTTCTGTCCAATTATAAATACTTCCTCTACCAATACACGTATTGGAAAACTTTTTATCCAAATATATCCTTAGAGATCGTTGGAAGTGAGCAAGAGGAACACCCCGAATGAAGAGTTATCAATATAAAAACACATGACAATAATTGAGTGGAATAGACCTTTTCATCGACATAGTCAGGTGTGGGTAAATATTTACCCACACCAATTATTATCAAACCCCAATTATTCATATTCCCATATGAATAATTGGGGTTTGATAACTTTTTCCTAGTCAATAATACCTAATAGTTTTGCCATTGTTGTCACTCATGAGTTAGTTGACACACTGAAGTTCAATATTCAAAGCAAATACAACCACATTCTTTCTTTCTGAAGGCGTTTCTCCTCCTCACTTGGAATGAAGATCCTGAGTTGTTAGTTGAGATATCACTTATAAAATCTCATATCACTGATTTTTGGCGAAGAGTGGTGTGCCACAAGAATCGAACACAGGACCATTCCTTCTTTAATATTCTTCTTGACGCCAATTTATATACTGATGATTTAAAAAAAAATCTTCACAATTCAAAATATTGATAATTATATAGCACTGCATAGTGATATTGATGAGATATATATCTATCTGTATCTGTAGAGTAGGGAGGGTGAGTGAGCCCACGCACTTAGGCCACATGTTTGTACATCCTCCCGAGGATGTACATCCTCCTAGGTCTTCGTCCATCCTGTCCTTTCCAGGAAGGTGGACAGGTCGCTGGGAGACATGTCCTTTATATCGGCAGGGGTAGGCCAAGACTCGCCGAACACACACTCTCTTATTGACGATAACTCCGGGCACTCGCACAGGACATGCCTGACAAATTACATTAAATTGAATATATTAGCAAACAAGCTATAGATAATCCTCAGATTTCATCAAAAGAATAAATACAATATTCAGTAGATTGAAGTGTGTTAAATATTTCTATAATGTGTTTGAAGGAAGTAAGTTAAGTAAGTTAGAATATGCATCGATATTTTGAAATCCCTGGACAGAATCCAAGAAACTTCTCTTCGAGATTGTTCAGAATATTTATAAAATGAAAATGCAAAGAAATTCCTTATTTGAATATGATAGAATCGAAACATGAAAGGCAACACCGTAGCTTATTTTTTCCATAAAATCTTCAAAAAAATAGAATCGATTTCATATACTTACTTCAGCAATTATACTTCTTTCCTCCTTTTGTTGATCTATATTTTGAATGAAATGTTTTTCATCATAACTAGACTACACTAGACTGAATGGGCTCACTTCACTATAAACTTGTTTCTGGAAAACAAATGAAATGATAGTAAGAAATTTTCATAACAAATTTTTAAGTAAATAAACAATTATAATAATTCAAGAAAAATTGTTAAGTTATTGAGAAAAGCCAATAACGATTTTCGAACATAAGAAAAAATTACTCAACCAATATCAATTATCATTAGGGCTAAATTATTATTGCCCACTATCAGAGCAGCATCAGACATTAATTATTTCTATTTATGTTAAAAACCACATCAGTTGCTCTTTATTCTGAATGTCAACGAAGATTTAATAAATCCTTATATTTTAATGAAACCCTACAAAACACTGATACCTTATCTTTCTTGTAAACCTTCAGGAAGAATAATTTTGACACGTATTTCCTGTCACCACGAGACCATGAAAGTTTTGAAAGGGGACCCAAAATTAGAATACAGAAGTTTGATGACCCAAGAAATACAAACACTTTTTAAGCAGATTTTTACAACTCATCAAACGTTGCTAGACAAAGTGCAAACCGTCTTCGGAAGTCTATTCCATTAGGAGTCTACTTTATCTGAAGGAGCCAACTGGATTGGTGAAACGCGCATCGAGAATAGTGATACAGTGCTGGTGTGTATGAGCAGTGTTTGTTTTGGAATTATTCTGAAAAGAAGATATTTCAGTGAAAAACACAAGTGAATTTTTCGAAATTTGTTGTATATCTCTCTGTGAATAAGAGGGCTTACTTAGATTTTTCCAACATGATAATACTAGGTTCTATAATATAAACTTTTTCATCTTCATGTTTTCTCTGCAACTCTAAAAGAAAGTCAAAGCTATGTTAAAGTGTTGAAATAAGTTGCAAATTCAATTAAAATGTTGAGAATGTGTAAAATAGTAAAGAAATGAAAAAAAAAATTCAAACCAAGTTGCCTCGGGTGAAAATGCGTCACTATTTTATTCTGAATGTAAAGCAAAATATAGGAGGGTTGCCCAGTATATGAACTGGAGTTTATGGATTTGCCACATGTCTCACATAATGTGAAAGACAGTTAAAAGTAATGCCACTTCAAAATACGCATTAGTTAAGTACATCATCAATTCCAAAATTGAAACGGCTTTATATTTAGATTTAAGGCGATGAAACAACAACTGCAAAGAAACTGGAAACAAGAACATTTACACTAGGGATGAGCACCCGAAATATCCATCGAGTTAAACTTTTTTCCCAAAAAAAAAATCAATCCAAATAAATATGTGCCAGAAAAACAATCGAAACATATTTAATGAAGAAAAATATAACCGTTTTCTAATAATTTTGAACATTATTGGTACTCGTATTTTTTAATGAAAAATTCATTTGTATGAAGTTTTTTCTATGTTTCGCCTATATTTGGAGGAATGGTAGACGGTTGGTTAGTGTGAATGATTCATTTTACTCATTCAGTCGAAAGTTATGTGGAAAGATGTTACGAGCCCGATGGCTAGACGATTGATTTTCACTGCCCATCCCCTACTAGGAGTCGCACGTTGAAAGGTAAGACCTTGAGATCTCAATCCTAGGCTCACACAAGTGTCTTCCATTAACGATGGCTGTGTATATTCTATATTTCCTGTTTTTCATACACCTACATTTCCCTCTCGAATGGCTCAAGATAATCATATTGATGAAGAAGAAATGATTCCTATAACTATTTTTAAATTACAAACAAATTTCAGTTTTCAGAAAAATTCTCAATATCATTATCAATTTTAATCTAATCTTTGTTTCTCTAAACCCCTGGTATTTTTTAGCAACGTCTAAATTGGTAGCAAATTGACAAAAACGACTCTCCTCAATAGGAAGACTCAACAGATTGTCTCTGGTCTGGATTCCTGGCCATACTGGCCTGGAAGGCAATGAGGCTGCTGACTTCCTTGCAAAGGAGGGTGCTGCAAGCAGCTTCATCGGACCAGAACCTGTCATTGGAATCACTTTAGGCTTCACCAAACAAAGATTGAACACCTGGAATGCAAGAAGATTTATGGACTTCTGGCAGAACCTTCCAGGATTGGCTCACTCCAAGGCGTTCATTCATCCTTCGAAGCTTGATACCAAACAGTTGTTGGACTACAGTAGGGATGAACTACGATGTCTAACAGCCCTTCTTACAGGTTACTGTCATTTGAATCATCATATGAAAAGACTCGGACTGTCGGAAGACAGTGTTCGTCGCCTCTGTTTGGAAAATGATGAAACAGCAGAGCACACACATACTTTGTGCCTGACCTGCTGGGGACCGAATCAGGCTTTTAGAGTTCAGCAGAGCTCACCATCTGACCTGAAAGACCACTTACCATACAAACTAATAGGTTTCGTCAAGAAGTTGGGTTTATTTGGATATGTGTGAGCCACAATGAACCCTTGCGGGTTGCGATGGAGGGTCGAATAGACCCACTCACTTTGGACTTCTTTCTATCAATTGTCTGAAAATAATGAATTATCTCTGAAGGGTTATCGTTGATAGTTTTTCGAAATATTACTTTGAAAGCACCATCATGTCGTAAATTGTGTATTGAAATGGTCCACTTTGTTCTGAACTTTCTCCAAACGTTCATCATGTTCTCCACAAGTTCAACACTCGGTACATACTTCATTTTATTAACATTTTCTTCTTCAACAGATTTAATTAAAAACGTAGTTTCAAGAAATGGAGAGCTAATGACATATGAATCCCAGCCTTCATTACATAACTGAACTATCAAATAAGAAGAAACTTGCAGAAATGAAGAAACATTGCATTTCATTTATTTAAATTTTACCTTTGCAATTATTTCAAAAGATCGCCTTTTTGATATTCAATTTATATATATTTAATATCTATCAATTCTATCAATCTGAGTCTGTTTTGTTTTCACCAATAATCATACTATTTTCTCAATGGACGATTCTAATAGTTCTAGAGTTGTCTTCACCTTTGTAGAGGGAATGACATTTTCTGCATGTTTATTACTATCCCCGCAGCCTGATAAACTTTGAAATACTAGGCATTATGAGTTTCATTTATTTTCATTTCAGGGATTACGAATATATCTTTCATTTATTCAGCCACATTACAGAGTCTTAATCTATTTGTGGTAGGTCCAGAACATAGCATAATAAAATAAAATGAACTACAATTCAAAATATATTCTCTTATTTCAAATCTTTTAGAATTAAATTGAGTGGAGAGTGCTTTCCAATGGCATGTGTTGTAGTGATGTGTTTGTTTGAAGGTGGATGACAATGTTTCGTGGTGTATTTCATCAGTTTTGACTTCCATTGTCTAATATAATATAAATTGTTTTGATAACCCTGAAAATAATCAAAAAGATCAACCGAAATGATGTGTTTCTCAACTTGTGAGAGTTGTCGTTCATATGGGGGCGACAGCTGATTAACGGAAAAACAGATTTTAAACAGATCTAATTCTTTCTGCTGCTGAATGAGTTTTAGTTGCAAGTTTAACTCTTTTTTCGATTTTATTTCACTAGAAGAAATGTTTTATGGAAAGTGAAATATCTCTGACTAGGCATTTCTTCCATATCGTTCAACTTTTCTGCTTTCCTTTTTAAACAAATCGTTAACAGAATCTCATCTAGCACTTCTGCGAAGACATTGAAAAGTGAAAAATTCAATTAAAGCAATGACATTTTTTTTATATTAAAATTTATTTGAAGTTACATGAAAATGATTTTCCAGAATTTTTAGCTCTATTTGTTTGAAAAATTGTTACAAACAAATGTATTGTTTATAAGATATTTGAAATTTTTTTGGGGGATTTTCATCAGTGATGAATATTATGATTTTTAAAAACAAAATAGTTTCTTAAACATTTTTTTATTGCTTGAAAACGAAACATTTTTTTTGTAAATTCAGTCGCTAACTTTTCCGTGTCCTTAAGCGACTCAAAGGACCAATGTTACAACTTTTGGTGTAATAAATCTGTTTTTTACCGCAACGTAACTTCAATTCAACTTGACTTGCAAATTGTCAAATTTGAATTGTCTTAAATAAACTGACTTATCTGTCAAAATGAATATTAAGGCCGAGGCCACTGGAAAAGACGCTGAGACCACTGAAAAACTCTTGGTCTGGTCACATGATCTAATGGGATACCAGGATAGACACGAAGGTTTAGGGGCGAACTTGAATTGGATCACATCCGCTGTACTTATAAATAAAAAAATCTCAACCACTTCTCGAGCTAGCACGGTATAACAAATACTTTGTTTCTGTAGGTTTTGGATGTTTCTTTGATTCGGAAGGACAATGACTTGAGCTGAATTTCGCGTAAGAATTCGTGGTGTAGTGGAACATCAATTATTATTTCAGCAGTCGCGCGTAAATAGATCTTCGTAAAACGTGGCGAGTATGCGGTGTATATTTCGGTCGTCGGAACAATAACAATCGCGAATGCAAAGACATCGCAAACAAAAATAAACATTGAAAATAGAAATACTACGGCAGACCAGGGACAGACGCGCGGTGACTACTTCTCTGGAAATCTGGCAGAGTTTTTGAAGCGTGAACTCATGCTGGTTGTATTAGTTGTGGCGGCGTGGCATATACACAAACACACACGGCCATCTGGTCGCCATAATGATCTTCCACATATTTACAAGTTCTTCCTTCCTTTTGCTGGAGGAACTTCGGTGAATTATTTATTCGTGAGAAACTTGTTGAAAAGGTCGATGGTAGGCCTTTTAACCTTTCGGCTAAATTACCGATGCAGGGCCGCCTTTCGATAGATAGAGAGCTAGACAGATGCTTATTGATTCTTTTAGTTGTACAATCCTCTGTACAACCAGAAAGCACAAATAAGATTTGTCAATTTTTCACGTGGTATAAAAAACAGTATGTTACCAGACAATACAGACAAAAAAATTCACGAAATAATACGGTTCAATAATAGTAATAAATAAAAATTAATAAACAATTAAAACAAAGAAATGTTTCAAGAAAAGGACATGGCGACATTATAAAAGAATTAAGGATATTTACAATTTGAGGCGAAAGTTTAAAGGGAATTTTCGATTTTGATAATGGAAAAAGATTATTTTCCAAAGCGCCGACCACTAAATAAAGCTAAGCAAAATATTTTTTTTAATTGATTTTTTTAATCTTTAGGCTCAATTTATGGAAACGGCAAGTTACTGTCTTATTGGACTCTTTAGTGGTTTAAATTATGCAGTAACTTTTCGGGGAGCACTTTTCAGTTCTCCCTTCATTACAGCAGATTCTCTATTGATTTAGCTTTGATTATTTTTCGGATTATGACAGAGTATATACCCAATAAAACAGTAAGAATCCTTTAGATATACGTATTATAAATAACATAGGACCCAATACTGAGTCTTGAGGTACTCCATACTCAACAATTTCAATTGTGTCTATGGAAATAATGTATTTCTTAGAATTGGCAATCAGTTTCATTACGCATACTTGAAAGTAAAACAAAAATCTATAACCTCCCTCTTTCAAATTACTGAGATTTTTGGCATGTACTCGTTTTAGACTGGTTCAGAAATACCATTTTATCGAAAATTTGACCCGAAAAATCAAAAATTGATTGAGGTATTATTTGATTCGGATTCATATCTGAAAATATTATGCACCTTTTGAAAAAGGGTCGACAAAAATTACAAAAAATTATAAACAGTCAAGTTGAAAAATTTTTTTTTTGCAAATATCTCAAAAACTATTTGAAATCTAAAATAGATTTCGAAAGAACAGAAAGTTTCTTTTAAAAACCTCACACTATTCATAACTTCAATGCCGAGGTGAAAGTTGGGCTTACAACTTATAGTCAAACAATTTTTACTTCAATTTTTCAATTAATTATGCATTTGATAATTAGATTATGTTTGCCATTGGCAAGTTAACGGAGCTATTTTTTGAAAGATCTTTGGAAAAATGGAGTAATTTTGATTTTCAGCTTTTTTTAATGACAATTGAAGACAATATAAAATTAAAAATGTATTCACATTTTTATCTTAATAATTCCTATTAAAGCCGTTATGGAATTTTTGTATCTTTTGGTGGGTTACTTTTCCAAAAACGAAAGTTTTTGTCATTTTTCAGTCCCATTTTTTTGTACTGCGCCCTAGTAAATTTTTATCTAAATTTATGAAAGCCATACAAAAGTTATCCTTTCCAGAGTTATCATTTTCACTTTTCCAAGATTTTCACGTGCACTACCTATTACTGACGCCATGAAGTTGATACTCATATTCTACTATTTTATGCGATTTTTAAGAGATGTCAAATGACCCCCTGAAAGTACAGTATGGGCTTGCAACCTATTTCATTATATCCAAGATAAATTTCGGTTCGGCTCATAACTTAATTTTTTCAGATTGGAGTAGTTGAAACATTCAAAAAATATGCCTCCTACAAACATTCTAATCATCAGTTTCACAAATTCTGAAGAGATATCCGAAAATTGACTGTTTATTCTCCAAGTAGATCTCGAATCTTTATTCAAGGTATTTGTAAGAAAAACCGATTTCGATAACGACGCCAGTGTCTGCGTTTAGACATCATTTATCAGTCACTTTCAGGTTTTTGCTGTTTGGTAGTCGTTTGTGCTTTATTTCAGTTACCGTTTTATACCTATATCTATTTAGCTTTGTTTGAATTCGTTTTGGTTTGCTTCTTCATAATTTTTTTATTTTTCATATTCATATTATGTCTTGCCTATTGAGTCAGACGACTGATCGTGGCTAAAACTTTTGTTCAATTGTTTTGTTTTTATACATTAATTGAGGAAAATCTTGTTTTTTTTGTCGATGAAAATTTCTCAAAGTATTGAAAATATTTCATCTCCATTTTGATTAACTCGAAGTATAACTGAAGTGAATCTCTTCACCCCTCTCGACTGTGTTAGATTTTCTAAGATTATGCAAAAAGGTACATATGACGTTTGCAATAAAACTGATCTTTTATTAGATAGATGGGTAAATAAGAATAGACAGAAATAACCTTGATTGTTATCACACTGGTCGATGGAACTTCTGACTGTTTTGCAAGGATTTCTTTTCGAGAAATGAAAAAAATTGTAGCGGTCACAGAATTCCGATCTTTGCCTAAGTATAAGTCAATGTTACCATGAGACAGTTTTGGTAGCTCGATGCCCCATCAAATGAATATGAAAAACACCAAATTAGTACAAATGCATGCATTTATTGGGCTTGCTAATGGTGTTAGGTACTGCAGAAGCCCGTCAAATTTACCAAGAACGTGAGGAAGAACTTTCTTTAAGAGTAGATACTGAGCTCGGCGAAAATGAATCTCTAACTGCACACGTTGAACGTTCTGCTAAATCAAGATCAATGATGACACATTCCAAGAAGTTGTAGACAACCCTTCAACAAGTACTCTCTGCAATTCAACGTCAGTTATCGAATTATTTGAATCGTTTTACTGTACAGGTTTATAGATACATGCAATATTACCAATTGAGAATAACCGCAACTTTACGTCTGAAGTTTCACTCACAGATAAGTTAAATTTTCATTAGATTCTATCAGAAACATTGAAATCATTTTTAGGATTATGGGAATACTTATGCTATTGTATAAAGTTGATTTCAGTAAGAGTTTTAGGTGACCGTCTGGGCTAAACTCATGACAAACTCATTAAGCTAGATTTTCATGGTGTCACATATAGACGGTTTCTTGAAAATATAGATGTACTATCAGAAGCTGTACCTTTTGTAGTACGAGGAAATATGTGTTTCATGTACCTGCACATTTCAGTATCGTTGCCAGCCTATATTTTGATGAGTCCTTTGCTCGAAAGTGGTCGTGGGCGACCACAGCCTTGGCCACAATAATCTCCGGACTTGAATCCCTTAGATTATTTCTCTTGTATTCTAGGTCAAAGTTTGCCTTTCGAGCATGTTTTGAATATTTTTCACTGATGTTTCAAATTATAGGATAAAAAAATAGTTCTTTGCCTTCCGTTTTAAAGAACCTACCTCTCTTCATTTGATAGCCAAATAGAAGTACGTTTCGATGTTTATTCAAATTTCCACAAATGTTTTGTATGCAATACAGATAATTGAGTGTACTCATGTTAAAAACAAAAATTCATTTTGAGATTTTCGTTTTTTGGTGGCTCTGTTAATGTTATTCGAATAATTCTATTACAAGAGGTATTCTTTAATGAATTTTTAAATTACATCGTGATTCATAGAGATGAATTTAATTGAAGCGACTCATTTCAATTTATGGAACAAAAGAGGGAATTCATGTCAGGTAAATTGAATCGTGTCGCACAAACGAAGCGACTCAAAAATTGTTTTCGAAAACCCCATATTTGATCGAATCCAATTAAACTTAGATTCAGTTCGATGTCAAATTGAAAGAATATAAATTTTAATAAAACGCCAACTTTTCTACATCCCGATGTAATTGGATTTCTTCATTTCGTAATAACATTGCATTTAACCCGCAGCTGAGGGATTTCTGGAACTGCATTTTCATTCCATTCAATAGTTCACGGTCAATTAAGCATGGACGACGGATCGTTCATTCGTCCTTTGATTCACCAAAGAATGCTGAGTGACATTTGCATAAGATTCATCGATAACCTGCAAAGCATATTGGTATCCCGTAATGAAAATTTAATTGAATATTTTTGTGCCTCATTTCCATAACCCAGTCAACCCTCGCATTCCTTGTAGAATCCCAACGAAATTAATGAGCTAGTTTTTGAAAATTTCCAGCAATACTCATCCTAGTGAAACTTATTTCGGTTTCAAGTACTTAATACTGTTATCAATAACATTGTTTTTCAAAATAGGTCTGTAAGTAGTATTACAATACTAAACTAGAAATCAGTGCCACGCTATTTATTGAGGATACAACAGTCAACTGGACAAAATATACCCCAGTCAATTTGATGTTTTCAGATGCAACCATCCGTTTTCAAAATCCTCTAAACTCTTTTGCTGTGCTTTAGCAACTCGTGTTTTCGTAACAAGAAACTATATTTGAATACAGTTAAAAGTAAATTCATAATTTTCACCCGTAATATCGTTCCACGCACATTTAATTATTTTCTTGGCGGAAAATCTCTGTCGCCAAATATTCAATCGAAGGACTTGAACTGACGTTTTCTGATCATTCAAATTCAATTAAAAATTTAGACTTTTTGGACAGAAACTGCAAAGACTTCAAGTCATTCGATTTCCTCAAAAACATTGATTTTGCACTATCCAGAAGTAGATTCGAATACTGTAGTATATATTAGTTCTAGAAAATGTACAAGCATGTCACCAATTTTTTTAAACGGATCACCCTTTATTGTTTCGCATTATCAGATGCTCCATGATGAACAGATTTCAACAAAGTATAAAACATATGGTCTGAAGCTTATGGTTCGGAAGCTACAAATTATTTGAGTTGAAAACGATCCACCCTGAATAACTTTTGAAACAATGATTTGCATGAAAAATGAAAAAACAGTGACATGCTCTGGGGTGCGATAGGGAAAGTAACATCAAATGTGACTATGTCAAAATGTGTCACCCTGTATACTATTGTTGACGCGTTTTTTTATATTTCCTGAAAATCATTGTACCAAAAGTTATTCGGGGTGGCTCGTTTCAAATGGAATGCACTGTATATGTGTTTGCGATATTAATAGAAAGTTTGTGTGTCGTTTTTTATTCGATTATAGATTGAGCATGTGGGACCTATCGACGAAAAACCCCGACAGAAAGTAGATTGGAAGATGTTCACTAATCAGATTGAAGTATAATATAGATAGGTTATGGAATTGGCCTTTACTTGAAGAAAATCCATGATAACGCATTCAAGGGTTTCTCAAATACAGTATAATATAGGTAGGTCTAAAGAGTGTATTCAACTAAATACGTTGGTTTTTTGATAAAATGGATCAATTCAATTTTTTCAACAGCTTTTTATGACATGAAAATTTCAATTTCCCATCTATTTGAAATTTTTTTAGACAATAGCTCTAGTTTGAATTTGATTGATAGATGTATTAAATGAAATGTATTCACAGTAAACTCTTACTATTAACTGAGGATACACTAAAAAAACAGACTATTTGTCTATTTTCCACGATATTTCTTTATTGTTGACTAGTTTCGGCTATTACACCATTTTCAAAACTAACTGATTACATTTAAATCTGAGTAATTAATATACATTTTTGCTACCTCTTGAATATTTACTACAAAGTAAATAAGTGAGGATTTTTCCAGCAAAAGATCTATAACACAAGACGAGATAGACTGTGCGGAATCAATCCAGGGCGGTCAGGAAGACCGATTCTGCTATTTTTTTGCTCACGAAAAGTATTCAACAAGAACCCCAAGAATTTTGAACAATGACATTATATTTTCGAACAACTATGAGGTATAAGAAAGCATAAACAAATTCCTCTACGAAGACACCATAAATGGGTTGATAGATCCTGTGATAAAGGCATGACAGTCTGTTGCAAAACCGAACAAGAATGATCCTCTGTTTCTCTCTGCAGCTTCCACTGCACGATAACTAATCGAAAACAGAGCCATTCACGATCCAACACAACAGTGTTATTTCGACCCACCATATGCTAAGCTGAAGCAAGAATGCATTACTGTACCCAACTGTCCCTGAAATCAAATACATCTCCCCTCACGAATACGCCATTTATGTGATCAACAGAAAACTCAATACACGAGTATCAAAGATAACCAAGGCTCCCAAAGGCGATCCATTATAAAGCATAACTTTGACATCCACCACCGAACGAAATTTTTCCTCTGTCGTTTTCTGAAACTTTCACTGTGAAAAGTCTAATCATGCAAATCCATGAATACTTTCCTAACCACCTTCTTGTATAATCAAGGCTTGAGTTGAATTCTCTTGCGCTTTGTTATTCATTCTACAGTGGGACAAGCGTGACAGTTCAATATAGAAACAAAAACAAGCAAAGACATCTTCCCCTTCGAGGGTGCCATTTATGAAACAGGTTTTATAGTTTTTATAGCTTTCATAACATTGAACATTTGGTAAAATTGATAAAGTTTGTATGAGTCCCTTTTCGATGAGTAAAAGTGAAAAATCTTCGAGAATCTGGCAATCATGGAGAAGCTCCGCTGCAGCAAACTTTCGGAAAGCATGTATTGAGAAAATTGCCAAGAAATGTTCCTTATCAATCAAACAGTACAAACCTACAGTGAACTATGATTATGTATTGTTACGTTTTTTCCCGTGGGTTGACCAATAATTGACTACACTGAATAATCAAACTTAAGTTTATTTCACTTCAAATACAACAAACACTTCAACTAAAAATTCAACTATTATCTGAATGTCTATCGCCTTCCTAGATCCCTTCACGTACCGCACTGTAGCTTCCACTTGACTGTCTCTATATCCTCGTGGCTAGCCTTCAAATATCGTAATCGAATGTTGTAGAAATTTCGCCAAAGTTCCGCCGAAATCGGCAGCACTATTCTCGCTGCTTCTAGGGTGGCGGGGAATCATCGTACACTCCCGTGCTCTTAGCCACGTCACGCCTGGTTTATGGCTACCAGCGGCGGTAGGCGTTATTTTCTTTCAGACATGATTTACAACAGTATAAAAAACCCCGGTCAATATTATTTTGATAATTCAGGAGATCATAATGACACAATATTGAAGCATATTGACAGATATTTATATAGAAGTATAGTAATGGAAGTTATAAGTACTGATGTTAATGAGGTATATCGTTCAATATTTGCATCAGTTTTGTGTCAGATATTGAATATGCAATCTGATCAATATAGACTAGTGATTCACCAGGACCACACACCAAATATGATAATCAATACTTTGTGTTACATTATTGCAGTTTTAATAAAGGTTTGTGTTTTTTTAATTTAATCAGCCTATGTTACTGGCTGATAATCTAACATCCAATAAATGAAATAATTTATAAAATCATTGTATGAGAAAACATTGTCAGCTTCACGTCAGCTTCAAATCTTATCGATCGATGCCAGATGCTAGGTATCCTCTTGCCAATTGAAATTATTTTGACCATTTCACATGTATTTTCCGTATTCTTTACCTGTCTTGTTTAAAATTGTAATTTTTATTCAGGTACTTGTAATATTTTATATAAATAGTAATTTCACCAACACTAATTGTTTTGACCAAATACACCATAACAGTTATAACATGTTGTATGATATACACCATAGTTCATGAACGTTACTAATTGAAAAATGCGTGTTTTCAAGATTGTGAAAATTAAGTCAGGTTCCTGAACAATTCATTCCCTTTGAGAAAAAACTCATTGACACTCGTTGAGATAGACAAAATTGATCTTGAGTTTTATATTTTCAACCATACCAATGATTCGTCACTAAATATGACCCTTCTGAGCAAATCTGGACTACCGTTGACGTCATTCAACAATTCTTGAGTAATACTCTTGACGGTTTCTTTGGTCAAAATTCAGCAATTTCGGAACGAACTTCGCTGCCACATGCTTCATGCCCAAACTTTCCGGCATGAGCCAACTGATATGCCGACATCCTCAGCAATGACTCAGATATTGTTTCGACTATTCTCCAAAACAATTTCCTTCACTTTCTCAACATTTTCGTCGGTTGTTGATGTGCTGGGGCGAGTGTCGTCATTCTTAATTACTCGACCTTCTGTGAAAAGCTTGTAACTCTTGTAAACAGTTTTCTGGCTCAGAGTACAATGTCCGTTTGCCGCTGTCAACATTTCAAATGTTTTTGAGCACTTAATACAATTTTTTACCCAAAATGTGATGCAAATTCTTTGTTTCATTCTCTTCGCTAGAAGAAAATCACTGAACACGCAAAACAGTTCTAATTCTTATGCATCTCACCAACAAACTAAATATGCTAAACAGCTGAAACTGTGAATATATCTTCAAGAAGAGTGTACCAATATAAAAAAATAAAAACATTGCTAATCGAATGTACTTAGCCCGCGAAATTTGAACATTCACCTAATTTTTTGAACACTCACGTAGTTGTTTAAATGATATGGTGAATCAAGGAAAGCGTTGGTTTCAACGAAAAATTATCATTTACTACACCACTGTTCTCGTTGAGTTCAACTAGAACAGTTTCTAGGATTGTGAACAAAAAGCAATTACACGGCATGTGTTGTCCTTTCAGAGTCTTGACAAATTTTATTGTGTTCTGTCGCCCAGATTCATTAGATGAAGAGGCACATACGTTCGCTGAATTTATTCAAAAAACCGCCAACTGTTCTTGTATGATATTTATTCGTGTCCACGATCAATTTCTGAAGGCTAATTGCTAGAGATGAAAGAAAAAAGATCGATGAATGCTTAGTTATATTTTTATAATTTTAATCGTTTGAATCTTGTTATATCAAGTCGACAATGAAACCTTGCTGTTCCTTGCACGTCGGGTAATCCTGACGAAAAAGAACGACGTCTGTGGGGGCCTGTATAAATACACATATTTTTGCTGAATTATTCAATGCTGACTATAACTTACGGAATGCTCAACTTCAAGGAAGGTTGCAGAACTCCCAAAAGGAAGGAAACTCAATAGGAACTTAATTAAGTGACACATATTCGTTTCGTATAATCATCTTTTGTTCAAATCACATTTCGAACTTGTATATAGAAGGATAATGAACATTTATTTTTCCAAGAGTTACAAGAATTAAGTCAGAAATTAGGTTTATAACATAATCATCCTAACATTTCGGTTAGTTGATTGACTTGCATAATTATATTTCAAAAACTATAATATATGAGCATGATTTTGAGTTGAGACCGCTTTGAAACCAATCCTTTTAGGATAGTCGAAGTAACTGATATAGTAATTCTTAAAGCTATCGGCGTACTCAAAGGCCAAAAAAACCAATACAAAAAAATAATGCCGCTACGAATTAGTCCACGTGGACTGAAGAACTGGCGGTTCGTATTGGATAATTTCTACTAACCGAGTTTTATGATTGGCTGAAGAGTCATACAATTAAATGTGAAGTCATGTTACGGTGACCAATAGAATGTAGCGATGAATACCGCCGTTGTGTCGTCAATGTTCAGTTCAGGAACTGATCGTGATTTGAGTGTTGAAATTCGATATTGGTGCAGATATAATTACTTAAAATTTTTGTTATCTGTTTGAAATGTGTCTTCCTTGGACAAGTAGTAATAGTAATAACGAGTGTGATAACAACGCAGACTTTTTCCAATGTAATGATTCCAATAGCGCTGGTGAACAATGCGAAAAAGGTGGTTCCACTTATGTTTCGCTTGCGTTTACGCAGCTATTTTTATCAAGTACTTTCTTGGTTTTTTTCCCATTTTGTCTTCAATCGAAAACCGTCTGCCCGGTACTGACGATGCCCAATAGGCTGAAACAGCTGTCTACCGGTGGCTCTTAAATTGGAATCAATATGGGAATGATCAAAAAGTACTTATCTATTTATTTTATATATAAGACCACCAGGATATCGTACATGAAGAACCCCAGCAACCCGTTCCTTTGGAAGCGGCTAGTTCGCAAGCGCCGTTTTCTAGTGCGGAAACACTTGTGTGGGACTGGCAAGCCATCGCGCTGACGTCAGCGGTTTTTACGTGTATCCTGTTTTTTCTAGTGATCGCCTTCTACTCTTTGCATCAAGCTAAGCAGTGGAGGAGGCTGAAGGAGAATTTTGATGCTGGTGAGTATTTCATTCCATTATTTTCAAAGAAATCAAAAAAGAGGTGGGTGCGCTGCCTAAGCTGACGATGTTGTGTTGCGGTTAATGTCAAGACTTGAAGACATGTCATAATGATAAGCTTGAGCTTTTTTTGCCCATGCTGAAAAATCTTGAACCATTGAACGCGAAGATGTTGAATTATTGTTTGACCAGTGAAAATCACTATCATTTCAAAAAATTAGTAAGACTAGTGGAATGCCAAAGGATCTTTCCTAACAGTTTTTATTTCGAAGTTGAACTGCAGCACATACGATCGCATGTTGTTTCGTTGGAGTTATGAAGTGTATTAATAGGGAAGCCCAAGCGGGGATTTCGGAATTCACTAAAGCGCGGCAGATTAATATACAGGGGGATACCTTGTACCCGGTAAATATTCCGTGTTCGGAATCACACGTTAAAAGGTAAGACCTCGTTAGTTCTTAGCTCGCACAAGTTTCTCAACTTCTGAGAGTTGTCGTTCATATGGGAGCGACAGCTGATTAACGGAAAAACAGATTTTAAACAGATTTTTTTTTAAAACAGAAATTATGTTTTGCCTATTGAGTCAGACGACTGATCGTAGCTAAAACTTTTGTTCAATTGTTTTGTTTTTATACATTATTTGAGGAAAATCTTTGTTTTTTTCTTTGTCGATAAAAATTTCTCAAAGTATTGAAAATATTTCATCTCCATTTTGATTAACTCAAAGTATAACTGAAGTGAATCTCCTCACCACTCTCGACTGTGTTAAATTTTCTAAGGTCATGCAAAAAGGTACATAAGACGTTTGCAATAAGACTGATCTAAAATTGCAGCGGTCACAGAATTCCGATCTTTGCCTAAGTAGAAGTCAATGTTACCATGAGACAGTTTTGGGGGCTCGATACCCCATCAAATGAATATGAAAAACACCAAATTAGCACAAATGCATTCATTTATTGGGCTTGCTAATGGCAGTAGGTACTGCAGAAGCCCGTCAAATTTACCAAGAACGTGAGGAAGAACTTTCTCCAAGAGTAGATACTGAGCTCTGCGAAACTGAATCTCTAACTGCACACGTTGAACGTTCTGCTAAATCAAGATCAATAATGACACATTCCAAGAAGTTGTAGACAATCCTTCAACAAGTACTCTGCAATTCAACGTCAGTTATCGAATTATTTGAATCGTTTTACTGTACAGGTTTATAGATACATGCAATATTACCAATTGAGAATAACCGCAAATAATTTCTTTAGAAAATTTCAGTTCTTTGAAAAAACAAGTTTTTGGCTCTCTACTTCTTCGGCTATATCAATAAAGTAACTCGAAAACACCGTATAAAGATGTGTAGGGCATGTACAAAAGTTTATTTTATAAACAACGATATTCCAATACTCGTTCAGTGTTCTTTAGCATTATTGTTTTAACCCAATAGTTTGTGATTTCATTAATGAATATAAATAATAGAAAAGACAGGTACTTGTGATACCCCATCTATATTTCAGTTTTTGCGAATGAAAACATGACGTTTCAAACAAACTGGTATCGGTGCCTCTCATTCCATTAGATTTTTGTAACGAAATATCGTAATCCACGGTGTCAATAGCGCACTTCAGATCACAACAGACTCCCAAAGAAATTTCTCATTCAGACATGATCCTGCTTTGTATGACTGTAGTCTCCAACTTTTTTTGGGAATGTCACTTTCAAAAAATCAAGAGTAAGTCAAGATCAATAGTTATTGTAAAGATAACATGGGCTGTATATATTTCCACTGCAAAACAAATTACCTGAAAGAACAGTTCATTCAAGCCAGTCTCAACTAACCTATACTGTAGGTTACTGGTCCGACACCTATCAGAAAACGACTACTGCCCTGGCTTATATCACGGAGGGCGTTGGATTATATCCGACAGGTGTCGGTGCGGGATTCTTCACAGAAAAATGTCCTGCATTATTGAAACGAGCACTCTTGCAGACCGATTTCTGGCTATTTGGCCTCTCTTCAGTGCAAGGTAGTGTCTATCATCAACATGAAGTCGATGATTTCCCATAATTAAAACTCGATTCCTTTCAGAGTATCATTCCACGTAATAGGCTGAAGCGAACGACAAACAACATATTTGTCATCGCCCCATCTGGCCTTAAACGAGGTCCTAACCAACCTCATATCCGAGTGTCCCAATTCCTCGTATACCTTCACTTCTTCCCTGCTGCTGTCATGCCTGAACTCTCTAGCACTAGCATCAATCTGCCCTGAAAAACAGTACCTCAATGCCGAACTCCAACAATGCCTGAACTGCACGCAGTGTAAAAATGGAATGGTGGTACTTCGACCATGTGAATTTCATAGAGATACCCACTGTGCCCCCCTCAGTGAATTACTCAAAACGATGGGTGGAGGAGTCGAAACCGCAAATCCTCATAGACACAAACACAACCACCATCACCAGAAACACCATAAGGAGGAGGGCGAAATCATTTGGCGGTACGGAGATGACATCAAGAATGACCACCAGGATATCGTACATGAAGAACCCCAGCAACCCGTTCCTTTGGAAGCGGCTAGTTCGCAAGCGCCGTTTTCTAGTGCGGAAACACTAGTGTGGGACTGGCAAGCCATTGCGCTGACGTCAGCGGTATTTACGTGTATCCTGTTTTTTCTAGTGATCGCCTTCTACTCTCTGCATCAAGCTAAGCAGTGGAGGAGGCTGAAGGAGAATTTTGATGCTGGTGAGTAGTCCATTTTATTCCATTATTTTCAAAGAAATCAAAAAAGAAGCGGGTTCGCCGCCTAAGCTGACGATGTTGTGTTGTGGTTAATGTGAAAACTTGAAGACATATCATAATGATGAGCTTGAGCTTTTTTTAACCCATGCTGAAAGATCTTGAACCATTGAACGCGAAGATTTTAATTATTGTTTGACTAGTGAAAATCTCTATCATTTTAAAAAATTATTAAGACTAGTGGAATGCCAATTGCCAAACAGGATCGTTCCTGATAGTTTTCATTTCGAAATACGATCGCACGTTGTTTCGTTGGAGTTATGAAGTGTATTGACGAAAGTATTATTTTTAACGCCTATCATCTCAAATTATGTGCAGTGGTTTCGTATGTTATTTTTACAATTAATATGATCTGTTGATTTCATCGCTGGTATGATCTCAAACATGTGACATTTTTCCTGTTCATTCAGTACGAAGTTACAGTTATGAAAATGTTCAGAGACGAAATGATGAGCCATCAAATAGTCTCTCGCTCCTCGCTTCATCACCGTTAATTCATCCAAAAACAGAATCACTTTCAACATCAAGCCCGACAGACTTCATTCTGTAAATGAAGTTTATTTTCCACATCACCACATCAAATATGATGTTGGAGTCTATAATGACATTGTAAGTTTAGAGTAGAAATTAATTTAGGGCCGGAATTTTGAGTTGAACGTATCAGAGGAAACCAAAATGAAAAATATGGCCATTAGTGTGCCGTTTCCTGTTATCTTTCAAGTTTGAATTTTGAATATATCGATTTACTAAACATTCATTTCGCTGTAGTGTCTCATCAGTTGGTAACTAATAATAATGACCCTAATTTTGAAATAGGTAAGTACCTATCTACCTAAAGACAACACAAGTGGAAATTGCAATCTTGCCTTTTTCCATCATACGAGTCGCATCGGTTTGTGACGCCGCTTGAATTTATTTTCTTGCGCGATAGTTTAGAACGCTTTTATTTAGCTTGCCCTGTTTGTTTGGGTCAAATTCAGGAATTGAAGTTTGACCCCCTTTCTGTTGACAGATTGATTTGATATTTGGCAAACACATTTAGTTTTGATGACAATACAATTTAATAAATCATGTGTCATTGTAAATCCGAAATGGCCGCAGCTACAAAATGGCGGAACACATAATTTTCACAACTGCATCAATACGGGTATCAAATGAGAGGGCTTGATCAATAGACTAGTAGTAAACTTTGAAAAAGATGCAAATTCAAGATGGCCGCGACTAAAAAATGGCGGATTACATTATATTTCATAACTACCTCAGTATGTGTATCAAATGATAGTGCTTGACTAATACTATAGTAGTACACTATGAAAAAGACGCAAATTCAATATAATCTATACAAATAACTTTGTCAACTCAAAAAAGTGTTACAAGCACCCAAGTCAAGATTTTGTATCGTATCGGACTTTATGGAGTTAGGGTGGCTAAAAATGGTACGACGTTAGCGGTACAGCACCCAAGTTAAGGTAAAAGGTTGAAACATGCCGAAAACTTTGTGGCATTGGGGTGGATAAAAATGATATGTCGTTAAGTGTTTTCCCCTCAAGACTCAGGCACTCGACCATTGTAATGTTTATTACTCGTGGAAACAATATGGTAAATAATAATAAAACTGAACTAAAATAAGTAAAAAAAAATTAATCAAACGGTTTTATTAAAAAATAATAATGGTGTAGATAATACACAAAAATTTAAAAAATAGTTCGGAACGTCTAGGTAGTAGTCATCACTTCACTCTGCTCAGCAATCTACGGTATTGATCAGATAAAAAAATTAATGAAATCGTTGGGCGTTTTAGTATTTATATGTATACTCAAGTTACGCCACGCCCAACGATTTTATATATTTTTTTTATCAGATCAATACCGTAGATTGCTGAGGAGAGGGAGAGTGGTGTGATGACTGCTACCTAGGACCTTCCAAATTATTTTTTTCTTATTTTATTTCATAACTCCTCAATATTACACGATACCGGCCGCTTGATATGTTAAGAAACAAACTGATATAACAGTTAAACAATGAGAAATATGATGATGGACTAAGTATCAAGTGTTTACATTCAGATATTACGTACATGTTTAGAATATAGTCAAGTTTAGTTACTCAGGTTTAATGAAAATCATAGCATTTTTTGTTCAAAAAAATAATCTGACTTTTATATTACGAACAAAATGCAGACAAATAGTCAGTTTACTGAAGTTAAGAAATATCGTCATTATTTTCTCTGAGCTTCCTAAATGGCCTATATTTTTCAATAAAAACGTAGGGAAATCGAGGAATATTCAATTTTGAAATATCTGAATGACTTTATCAGTTTTCAAATAAAAAAATCTGAAATCCTCTATGAAACACTATTTTTTCCTTCTACTAAAAGTACAAATACAGATGCTTCCCCATTCTTTTATCTTACATTAATACCGCTCTGTACCCACCGCATAATTCATGAATAACTCATGACAGACTGCTTGTCTGGAGCTATCCGTTACAAATCCATTACAAACAAACACATTCCTGTCATCCAGGCTGTGCAAGTGAAACACTGCACCTGTCGCCCATGCAGTATATTCAGTTCATTCACTAAAACTTGGATAAGTCGGGCCAGGCCAAGTTCAAGGAAATAAATGAAGACGGCTTTATAGTTGTCTTCGATAACAATGTCAAACAAAACACTATTTTGAATTAGATGGCGCTTTTTAAAAATGTGTAGAGGCAGCGGAAAAAAGTATCTCTGAGAAAAAAGCAATATTCGTCTTGATTTTTATGAATTCAAGATGTCAAAAGATTTTTTTTACTTTCTGCAAAATTCTGCATCATTTCAAGAATGTGAAAAAATTATTGAGAATATTTTTATACAACTATTTCACTGTTGACAGTCAATATCACCTCATCGAACTGTTTATATCTTATGATGGAAATATTAAATTCAATATACCTGACTAAAGGCCAACAGTAACAAGTGACAATCCCGAAACACACCTGATAGCTTTTAATATACCCCAGTCAATTTGATATTTTCAAATGCAACCATCCGTTTTCAAAATCCTCTAAACTATTTTGCTGTGCTTTAGCAACTCGTGTTTTCGTAACAAACGATATTTGAATACAGTTAGAAGTAAATTTATAATTTTCACCCGTAATATCGTTCCACGCACATTTAATTATTTTCTTGGCGGAAAATCTCTGTCGCCAAATATTCAATCGAAGGACTTGAATTGACGTTTTCTGATCACTCAAATTCAATTAAAAATTTAGACTTTTTGGACAGAAACTGCAAGGACTTCAAGTCATTCGATTTCCTCAAAAGCATTGATTTTGCACAATCCAGAAGTAGATTCGAATACTGTAGTATACATCAGCTCTAGAAAATGTACAAGCATGTCACCAAATTTTTTAAACGGATCACCCTTTCTTGTTTCGTATTATCATATGCTCCATGATGAGCAGATTTGGAAAATTCGCCATATCTTACTAAGTTATCTCGACAATCAGGAATCAGTCGTACAAATGTTTTCAGGATCCTTCATAAGTTCAAATTTCATCAGTATAAGATTAGAGTAGTTCGTGAATTGAACGAAGATGATTTCGATAGACGTTTCGAATTTTGTGAAAGTCTCACTGAACGGATAAACTTGCAACAAAATTTCTTGTATGAAATTTGTTTTTCGGATGAATGTACGTTTAGTTTGAATGGAGAGGTGAATCGGCAAAAGATATTGAAGTGATACGAATCCACATTTATACCGTCAAGTTCATACCCAATGACCTCAAAAACTGAATGGTTGGGCAGGAATTTCAGGTGACCACAGTTTTTTTATATTTCCTGAAAATCATTGTACCAAAAGTTATTCGGGGTGGCTCGTTTCAAATGGAATGCACTGTATATGTGTTTGCGATATTAATAGGTACGTGCTCGGCGAATCTTTAAAAAAAGTTGCAATGAAAATTAGATAGTGATATCAAATGTGTTTTTTCTTCTTTTGTGTTGTAAGAGAGACAGTTATTATCATCACTTTTACCAAGTATGGTCATGAATAGTTATACTATCAGTTTCCTTTCTTTTGTTTTCTATTCAAAGATATATATCATTGTTAACTTATATACATATATCATGTCAAGATTGAACATGATTTTTTTCTGATTGATTCGGCCGTTACTTGATGAAGATCCATAGTAATTTCAAAAACTACACCTCACGATTTGATCTCCACAAACTTTATTTGAAAAATATATCACAACATGTTTCGCTAAGACATTAGCTTTTTCAAGTGATTTATCATAAATCACTTGAAAATCACTTGAAAAAGCTAATGTTTGTGATTTATAATAAATCACTTGCAAAAGCTAATGTCTTGTGATATATTTTTCAAATAACGTTTGTGGAGATCAAATCGTGAGGTGTAGTTTTTGAAAAAAAATAACATAATTTGTTAATTTGTTATTTCATCTACTACTTATCAGTACTGTTGTATTTTATCATGTCCTGTAATTGGGTGTTGGGCAATAAATGGTATTATTATTATAATACGAGTATGAAGTAATGGCAATATTGAAGCGACTTCCATGGGTATCATGGAGTCATTATTCAATCACTATTACTTTTTTGTAATAAACCAATGCCGTGTAAGTTGACATTGTTTTACTCGATGTTCTTCAACAAGCATGTTATCCGTATAAGGGATATTTAGAAAGTTGAATTGTTGTCACCAAATGGTAACATACACCTTGCGTTCCCGCATTGACTTGAATACCAAATTTGTTCAGAGGTTTACGCAAATGACCTCTTTTCTCAAACACCATAATACCATAAAAATGAAATATTGATGTTTTAATAAGAGTTTTCATCGTGATATGAGAAAAAGGGGAGAGGTAATTGCCGAAACGTCATCCAAGGGGAGTAATTTTTCCCAAAGTATGGCTAACCGACACTCATCCTGTATCCTGTATATAAATATCAAATTCATTCACACATAATTTTATATTTTGTACACATCTAGAAACGTCATCCAAGGGGAGTATGTAATTTTTCCCAAAGTATGGCTAACCGACACTCATCCTGTATCCTGTATATAAATAAATACACACATAATTTTACATTTTGTACACATCTAGAAACGTCTGGAGTGTCAAAAAAACACACTGAAAGGTAGGAAAAAGCTATCCTTGTAGGTGCAATTTTTCCCTAAAACCAATTGATTTATTGTCTTTTCTCTTCTTCGGGAAAATGAAGTTCAGCAAATAAATTCTAAAGATGTAAACATCGTAAATCTGAAATAATTACATTACCAAAAAACTGAAGACAAACGAGCGAGAAGAGACGGACTATTCATCATATTATTATTTATTACGAATCATTAGTGGATTTACTTCCACATTGGAAGTGTTAATTAGACGCTCCATTGGCGTGTAATACGGGGAATGGTTTTGCTGATTCTATGATGAACTGATACTAATACACAGACAACACATTATTATTATTTTGTTTGTTCATGCTTGTTCGAATGCAACTATCTTTTGTTAAATGCTCTTCGTTCCGAAAAAATTCAACCAAAGATTTATTGTTGAGAACTGTTGGAATATATGATTACACCTTCTTTAACATTATTGTATCAGTGAATAGAACCCGTAATATATGTGTTACACAAAAATATCTACTCCAATGAACTGTATAGAAGTACCAGAGATATGGAAAGGTTCAACTGGAACAACATGTGACTAACAGAATATCGTGTATACATTTAGAAGGTATGGAGTTCCCACGAAGATACATCAAAACACCAATGGTTGATGAAATGGTTATCATTTTTTCAAAAGTTCATTTCCGTCTTATTAGTTTTTTCAAAGTCGTTACGTTTTCAGCCACCATCATCACTTCAATTTTTCTTATTAGCGGCAAATTGCATGAAATTTATTTTCGTAACTAAATATACAGGGTGAGTTAACAAGATTCCCTCGGTCCATTGATATCAGAGGAAACAGTTTTTCGAAATGTTTTTTTGCAGTCGTATCGATAAATACTTACTATCTTTAAAAATTACTGTCTCGCATACTGGGTGATTCAGCCGAGCGTGGCCAACGAAAGTTGTATTTTTTTTAAATAGAACCCCCAGTATATAAATACGTCTTTCGATTCCATATCTTTTTAGCTTCGAATTTATATTGCCGAATTGCCAAGTTATTTCAGAAAAACCTATTTTGCAGACAATATTTTACTAATTCACCACCCGCATGTTAAAGGTGCTAGATAAAACCGGTCAAGTTTCATTCATTTCCAAACAGAGCACCCTGTAATTAACATTTCACTACAATTTTTATCAGAGGTAAACTATACGAAACTTGATATTTTACTAATTATACCAAGTTTTAGTAATTTTTGTACATCTTACGTTCACTTACTCAAATTTGTTTTTCGAATAGTCAAACTAATCGCTAGTACATTAGCAATTTTCATACCATTTAGTGATAGTTCTCAGCGGTTTCAACTGAGAATCAGGTGAGAATCGCGTAAAAATCCTAAAGAATATTTTAACTGTTTTTTTTCTTAAAACACCCAGTTATTCATGACTGACATAGAAAAATGAATGTCGGAATTTTTTGGATGGGCATCTCACTGGCAAAAAATATGTAAGATATGTTCGGCATAAGTTTTCGAATTTATTGAACGGGGTCCATATGGAACAAGACTTAGAAGCACTGTTTGGAACCTTTGGTGTAGTAATGAATATTACTGGAGTTTTTTTCCTCTTCAATTGAAGATGATCACTTGGTGATCGAAACACATGTCGAAGTGTTAAAATAACGGTTTGGTGTTGGGAAAAAACTCCAGTAATATTAAAGACTTAGAATGTGGCTACAACAAGATGGTGAACCACCGCATTTTAAAACTGAGGTACGGGAATACCTCAACGATGGTTTCAATAAAAAAGGGTGGTAAGGGTGGATCTGTGGCGTGGCCACCCAGGTCACCTGACCTGACCAAAATGTTTTTTTATGGGGGTATATCAAATGTATTGTCTACCAAACTCCTAAGTGAAATGTTGAAACATTTCATACATTGAAAAAGTTGAATTATCTGTTAGGAAATGAAACTTGACCGGTTTTACCGAGCACCCTATATATTGTTTTCGAAAGTTAAGATTCCCGAAATTATCATAGTGATTTTGAGTAACTATTCTTAAAAAAATACCACTTAATTGCTGTAGACATGCGGGTGGTGTTTAAAAAAAATATTGTCTGCAAAATAGGTTTGTCTGGAATAACGTGGCAATGCCGCAATGGAAATTCGAAAACAAAAATTCTTCAGAGTGTTAAAAAAATATGAAATCGAATAACGTATTCATATACTGGATGTTGTTTGGCCACGCTCGTCTGAATCACCCAGTATGCGAGAAAATAATTTCAAAAATTATGACTGCGAAAAAATTGAGCAATTCGAAAAAATATTTTCCCTGATAACAATGGACCGGGGGAATCTTATTGACTCACCCTGTAGTGATTTGCCATATGATATTTCGCGGTTGATAACTGCGTAGATCAGGGAATTTCAACTCATGTCACCTGAAATAATGGTGCCGATGACCTACACCTTTCTCTTTTTCGTGTAGTGATTGCTATCAGTAGAAATTAAAACATTCGCAACGAAATTCATGAGGGAACTGACAGTAAGTATACCAATGAGTTGATTCTTGGAACTTGAAACATAACTGATCGCTAATGTTGCCTCAGTAATTTCGTAATGCAATATACAACTTTTATATTTCGGTCGTGTATAATGAGAAAACGTTACCAAATCACGATTCACCTCATATGACATCATGCAAACTGCGAATTTTAAGTAGGAATAATAAAGTTGAATAATGTCTGTCATACACGATTTGCCTCCTGAAAAAGATTTATTGATTATTTCATTCGTATTTTTGACCTAAGATTTTCTGAGACACTGATGGACTTGTCAATACCCTGCTGAAAAATAAAATTATTTTAATTGTTTAAATTGAAAGGGGTATATTTTTAGGAGAGATAAGTTTTCGAGAAAGGCGGGTGTCGGCTTTCCACTTCTTCATCTTCATAGAAAAATTGTGGAAAATTTCCAAAGGGAGAAAGGAAACAATTGAATTATTTAATAAACTCTTTACAGAGAACTGCAATACTCTTCTCGACGGGCATTTCACCAACCAAGGTGGCATCATCATCTCCTGACAAAGCCAACTTGGTTGGTGAAACGCACGTTGGGAAGAGTATACGTGTCAACAATTTGAGAGATACAATTTAACATTGTATCTGAAGTAGGGTGTTTTTTAATTGAGAAATACTAATTTGGTAATTTTTTGTACGCTCTGTAGATTTATTATTTATACCATTGGTTTTGCAATGATATCACAAGATGGAGGCGAGATTTATTTTATGTCATTTTAGTTCTTCCTCCCTATCCAAGAAACGGTTTTGATCATTTAACATCAACAATATTTTTACATCGAATTATTTAGTTTGATATCATTCTAATATGAACATTTTTGACGATGCACATTTTTTACCACAAGAACTAATTGATTAATTGATTCACTATGCAGTTCTTTTATTTCTGCTTTATACCAGTCAACCATATGAATCAAAATACAAGTGTTCATAACGTAAAAGGAAATCTTCCATTGTTTTATTATATTATTGTAGATTTCATCAAACGGCTGGACAGTGTCTTCGACGCGACGAGTTTTATTTAAACACTTTGGCACAGTTGCCTGTGCCTTTTATTTTTTGAACGGGTCAAAAAATTGAAATCTGGGATAATGAAATTAATGCATGAATACTTTATTTTGAAGTGAACTTGACAGATGAAACTTCCAAAATGGAGACTGGGTGCCATCTGGGGAAAAAAAATAAAGGAAAGGGGGATCTTGTGATACATCTTTTTGAAGCTCCTGACGAATACTTCATAACCCTAGAATATGAATTCAATATCTCCACCTACTACAAAATGGCGAAACATTTAATAACTTCCTGAAGACAAACACATTAAAATGGATATTTCTAGTAATATTCCTTTTTATCTGCCATATGGCAATACCAACAACCGGATAAGGTTTGTTAAGTTATTTTTTGTTTATAAAAACGACAAAATGTCAGTAGACAATGAACATCATTGTTCAGTTAGAATATTCTCATTTAGTTTTCGGTTTTACTAGTAGGAAGAAACCACGTCAACAATCTCTAAAATGGTCAATTCTCGTCCATTGGAAGAATAAATTTGAGCGATTTTTATTTTCGGTGCGACGCGTAACTTTCACGAGACCGAAAAGATTTTCAATGAACGTTTTCCGAATCGTCCTATCTGTAGAAAATATTTGAGGGAACTTGTATCCAAATTCACAACTACCGGTAGTGTACATAACAAAAAGCCCCCAGGTCATCCGTCCATTCCGGAAGAACAGCAAGTGCAAATGACTGGTGGGATGATAGTAAGTCCTGAACAGTCTACTTATTACGTCGCGAATGTTTGTGAGGTGTCTCCTTCTACTGTGTGGAGAATTTTGAAGAGAAATAGGTATCATCCATACAAAATTAAAATGGTACACCAATATACTGAAGATGACCCTGATCGAAGAACAGTAATCTGCGAAATCATGACGGAAACAATTGCAAGACATTCTACCTATCTCCACAATATTTGTTTCAGTGACGAATGTACCTTTTTTTTAAATGGCAATTTTCACAGATAAAATTGCCGTTATTGTAGTGACGCCAACCCTCACGTTTTCCGGGAAACACATACCCAATATCCAGAAAAATTTAACGTTTGGGCTGGAATATTGAGAAACCATATTGTAGGACCTCTATTAATTGATCAAAATTTAACAGGGTAACTGTATTTGAATATGCTGGAAACTACTGTTGACCTTCTCATCAATGAAATCGTCGATGCGAATCCTAATGAATTCGATATGAATATTGTATTCCAACAAGATGGAGCACCACCACATTACTCCAGACAAGTAAGAAACTATTTGGATACTTCTTTACCCGGTCGTTGGATTGGCCGTCGAGGTCCTACAGAATGGCCAGCCCGCTCGCCAGATTTGACAGCTATGGACTTTTTTATGGGGCTATTTGAAGCAAAAGGTGTATGAAACTGAACCTCCCTCAATATTGGATATTCGGCAGAGAATAAAAAATATTTGTAGAGATATTGACGTTACTGTGTTCGAAAATTTTCGTCGCGAACTATCGGATAGGCTGTTCATATGTCAAGAAGTTCAAGGCAACCATTTCGAGCATCTTCTGAACTGACCTCAAGCTTATATTAGCTTATATTATCTAGTTGAATGTCAATGTATACAGGCAATTATTAAAAGTTCCGCCATTTTGTAGTAGTTGAAGATATTGACATCATATTCTAGGGACGCCCAGTTGCCATCTTGAAAGTTTCATCTATCAATTTCACTTCAAAATAAAGTATTCATGCATTAATTTCATTATTCCAAATTTCAGTTTTTAAGTTGACCCGTTCAAAAAATAAAAGAGGAAGGCGACATTAAAGAAATGCACTATACAATAATGTAGTAAATACATGAATCTCACGATGTAACTTTCAGTATCATTACTTCAAGGCCCCGGTTTTTTGAAGGACAAAACAGAAGCACTACAGAAAAATCCTCAAGGCGCTCTCAGAGTGATGCCTGTGCGGAAGTTAATATCATAATAATCTTTGTATAAGAAAATTACCTCAAAATTAAACGGTTATATCGGGGAATGATTATGAATTAGGTATTCGAAAACTATAACAGAATAGTTCTGCATTTTTCAAACTGGATAATAGAAGCTAGTTGTCAAAATTTGATTCATTTGAAAAGTATAATATTTGCAGAAAACGAAAATTACCTATACTTTTGTGGTATTGTTTTGTAAAGTAATTCAATAACTGATAGCTAATTCTAGCTGTTGGGATTATTTATGGGATTATTTATGTCACGACGTTTCGATTGTTAGTATCCTCAATCGTCTTCGGGTGATAACTGGACTTATTCCTCCGAGATCTGACTATGCATAGGTCACTCGAGTGCTTTCACCTATCCCCTCTTCACTCTTTCCGCTTCATTGGTTTTAGCGGGAGATGACCGTTTGGCGGGAGCTGGTCGTTTTTCGTTTGATTAGAGGTTTCCATATGTTACGTATCTCTACGCTAGCTTGACTAAATGCGTTGTTGGACAACACTTACGCGGCTTCTTTGAATTTTCTCCTAAACCAGTGTTCCTCTTTGTGGATGATTTCAACTTGATGTTATGTTGATTAGTCCAAACATGCTCTGCTAGTCCGGATTTGCTGGTTTCTCCTCGCAGTGTGTGTTTCTTGTGCTCAGCAATGCGAACTTTCAATGACCTCTTAGTTTCACCGATGTATGATTCTCCGCACTCGCAGGTTACCTGGTAAATGCTTCTTGGAATTGCAGTTATCACCCGAAGACGATTGTGGATACTAATAATCGAAACGTCGTGACATAACTTGGTTTGAAATCTTTACGGAAACAAACCACAAAACCTCAATTAAAAAGATGTAATGAATTGTGAGCGGGACACCGTTCCATTAGGTAGAATGTAAAATATAAAGTTTTAAAATGCTGAAGCAACTTAATGCAAATTGGGGTAAACAGAAAGAAATACCCGATTCAGCGTGATGAAGCAGACAGAGAAAAACCTTTTAACAAAATATCGCTTCTCAACCCATCATTTACTGATCCTGAGTTTTTATGGTTTTTATGTAAAAGCTATACCTTTGACATAAGGGGCTCAACACTGCATTTTACATATAAAAAATTTCTAAATTATCTGTAATGTAGGTATATGGAAAGGTTCATTTTTAGTCATCTACTGATGAAGCTAACTTTTAGTTAATGAAATGCTCGTCAAGCTACAGTATTTTTGTTCTGATTGGGAAACTTCATTCCATTACATGTAAAAAAATGTATCCATGACAAAGGTAACAAGAGAAATCATTTCATATATCCACCCAGAAAAATTGTGTCTTTATTTCATTCCAGAAGTGTTTGTGAGATCTTAATAAATACATTCCTTTGTACTGCATTCTCATGCAGAAGCAAGAAGTACATCATGTCGTTTTAGAAGCGTTTTCAAATGAATTCATGTATGCAAATTACTGAATTCATCAAGAAATGTGCAAAATTCGAATGCAAAAATGTATTTATAAAATTTGTCAGTAACACTTCTGATTCTGAAATTTGTGTCAATATATTTAACAACGGGAAATAATATATGTATTTTGAATTAGAAAGTTCTAGAATATCGATGAAGTTACGTAAAAAAATTGTATCTTTGCTTTTGAATTTAATGAATTCACTATTCAACAACGAAAATTATTGTTTTCAAAATGTTCAGAAGAAAAGCAAATCAAGAATAAAACTACTATTTGAAATAATATTGGAAATACTCACCTCTTATACAATAAAATGATTGGTTGATAAACAAGATACTTCTTTTAGTTGACTGTGTTCCAATCTATAAATTCCAAATGTTCTAATTTTGCATCAGATATTTTAAAAAAACCTGCCTCAATCTGGGGATTTGAAATAGATCAGTTGTTCATTTGCGAAATTAGTTACTAATAGGTAGTTGTTAAGCTAAACATCCTCTACAGAGTATCCTGTTGACAATCTATAAATATTGAATTAGAGCACTATAAATAATTAAAGTGAATAGACTACAATAAATCCGGTCTATGTTCATTTTCTCAAAGATGTAAACAATGAAATTGTTACCATTCGAAAGTCTTCTATATCTAATAATGTGTTCTAAAAGGTAATTGTTCTTTTCTCTTGAAATGGCAGTTATGAAAACAATACATTTTTTTATGTTCGAAGAAAAATTTGATTCGTGTTTTTATATTCGAAAGCAATCTTACAAGAACCTTAAAACAAGATACTTTTTCTCATTAACATTCATTAACAGAGTTGAACCAGCTTTCAATTATGGCGGTCCAACCAACACATTGATTTTAACATTAGTATTCGCTGAAACATCTATAAATATTTTTCCGTTTCAGTTTTGTTGATGCGAATGTGTAGATACTCAACGAATTCTCTTCAAATTCTTCATATAAGATGAACGTCAAAACATACTCATAACAAGAAAAGGATAATTTACACTGAACATAGAGCACAGAAATACTGTAAGGTGAGATCACGTTAAAGTAGTACCTAAGAAAATCATTTACGTTACCAAATATTGAAAAAAACGTCTGTTTTTGTAGTTTCAGTTTAATAAAATATTGTTATTATAAAAAAATGGATGAGGTAAAACATTAAGAAAAGATTAGCATTTCCTTAGAAATGATTAAAACTCGTTTACAAGATAGACAATTCATTGTCAGATACGATGGAAATACGTCTGGGAAATGTTTGGCCAATTCGGATGTTCCTCAAGGTTCGAATTTAGAACCACTTCTATTCATACTTTTCACCCTCATATCTTCAATTTTCAGATTGCTTACTTTTTGCTGGCGATTTGAAGCTTTTCAAACAAGTAAAAACAGTTCGAGATTGTGTAGGGCTCCAGAAGGATATTGATTCTATTATGGAATAGAGTCAGAAGAATACTTCAATTTGAAAAAATGTTCGATGCTCTCAATAACTCAAAGAACCAATAATTTTTGCATAAGAAATGAATCTAGAAGTCCTAGAAAGAAAAACAGAAGTGAAAGATCTTGAACAACTTATAATTCACAATTCTCATTTTTTAGTCATATAAAAAAAATGTAAAATATGCCAATAGAATTCTGGGTTTTGTGATCAGGAGGGCATCATGCTTTTCGAGTATATACACGATTAAGCTACTATGTTATTCTTTAGTAAGGCCTAAACTAGAATTTGCTCCGGGGAGTATCAAACGTATCTATATGAATTGGAAAAGGTCCAGAATAAATTACTGAGATATTTATACTTTATATTTTATATTTTTGCCTGATTATAATATCATAAGAACATAAATGTTGAGATCGGTATTTAAAATATTATCTTTGGAACAACGAAGGAGCTTAAACTGTATGATATTTCTGCACAAAATAACAAATAATAAAATTAACTCTTCAGAAATTCTTAATGCGATTCCATTCAACATNCTCAATTTTTTCCACATTTTAATAAACATCCTGTATGGAATCACAACCCTGACAACAATACTTTAGTTTCAATGCAATAATATTTCAGCTCTTCGGCATGTTTAGTTTGTTGGTGAGAGGCATAAAATTTAGAAGTGTATTGCGTGTTTGTCGATTTTCAGCTATCGAAAAAAAAATGAATCAAACTATTTTGTGTAAAAAAGGAATCAAGTGCTCAAAAACACTTGAAATGTTGACAGTGGCATACGGTTCACAAGTGGTACAAGTTTTCCACAGAAGGTCGAGAAGACGTGAATGATGACGCTCGCCCTGGACACCCCGGCAACCAACAACCGATGAAAATGTTGAGAAAGTGAAGAAAATCATTATCGAGAATGATTGAATCACTTTTAGAGAAGTTGCTGAGGATCAGTTGGCTCATGCCATGTGATTTCTTCGGAAATTTTGGGTATGAAACATGTGGCAGCAGAGTGCGCTCCAAAATTGCTTGAAGGGTCATATCTGGTGACGGATCATGAGTATATGGTTATGACCAACACCAAAAAAGAGGGCAATTCAATCAAACGTTAAGGTTTTGCCCACTGTTTTTTTTCGATTGCCGTGGCGTAGTGCATCAGGAGGTCTTGCCACATGGTCGATAAGGAGTATCATTAATGTTATCAGCGAGAACCAATACGAAGAAAACGTCCGCTGTTGTGGAAAAACAATTCAGGGTTTTTCCATCACGATTATGCACCTGCTCACTCGTCATTGCATGTTTGTAACTTTATGACCAAAAACAACATCCAGTGGCACCTGCGGCCTGATGACTTCGACAATTGCGAAACTAGCCAAATGTTACACCCATGCTCAGTCTCTAAAGAGATGGGATGGAATCAAAGGATGCAATCTTGCCAGGATCACCCTGGGCGACCCTGAGAAGCTGGCGCCGAAGAAATATCTGTCGATGACCAAGGAAAATCTACGCTCAACAGTAGGATTTCTGACTGGCCACTGTCAACTAAGGAAACACCTCCATAATATGGGGCTAGTGGACACACCTCTATCCAGGATGTGTGAACAGGAAGATGAGACTGTCAGGCATGTCCTATACGAGTGCACGGAGTTATCGTCAATAAGAAAGTGTGTGTTCGGCGAGTCTGCCGATATAAAGGAGATGTCCCCCAGTGACCTGTCCACCTTCCTGGAAAGGACAGAATGGATGATGACCTAGGAGGACATGGGCCACATGTAGCCTAAGTGCTGTGGGCTTACACCAGTGTTTCTCAAACTTTTCGAATTCACGGCTCCCTTATGTTTTTTGAAGGTTATCGCGGCGCCCCGAACGTAAAGACTACACTAGATATTTAATTAATAAAAGTAGGTAGGTGGCTGTCTGAACGGATTGCATTTTGCAATTACCGATATTATCATAGGATTTTTATTAATAGGTACCAACGTATCACCTTTACTCTCAGTTTTCTATGTTGTAAAACGTTGTACCTCAAGACTCACCCGTGGCCCACGTCTCCCCAGTTAAGGTTTCACGGCGCTCCAGAGCGCACACTTTGAGAAACACTGGCTTACACTCACCCTCCCTACTCTACAGACACAGAAAGAACATCGTAATCATTCCTCAGCCACCGTATTCATTAAATTTGGTCCCTGCCACTTTTTCCTGTTTCCAATATTGAAAAGACCCATGAAAGGATAGCGTTTTGTGACGATTGAGGAGATTTAAACCGAATTGCTGAGAAAGCTCAAAGATATATAAAAAGTGCACATAAAAACTGTTTCGAGGATTGGAAAAAACACTGGCACAAGTGTATTATATCTGAGGGGGACTACTTCGAAGGGGACAAAATAGAATTAAATGTATATTTTTTGAGAAAAATCAAAGTTCACCTCATTTTTTGAACAGGGACTATAAAGGGAGTGTGCTCTGTGTCATCACTTCCAGGATTACTCATTCGAATATACTATTATCGAACAAGTAAAATGATTTCAATATTGGAAATAATTATACAGATCCATCTTCCATATGGTTTCATTTTTCCCATTCAATTTGCCAGTTATACGTGAAATATTTTTTTTGTTTTTGATTTATTTACAGCAATATATCTTTCACATATCTCTAACAATTACATAGCTTGAACAGACGACCAACACAGATTCTCATTGTCATTTTCCTATTTGTGTTGAAAGATTATCCAACAATTTCTCAAATATATTTTACCTGAATTTCATACAAAGTCTACATAAAGAATCAGAAAATGTATCATTCTCATTAGCTAAAAAATTCCTTTTGGGAGAATAACAGGATTTATCTGCCACGGGACTAGAAGTTTCATTGACTTCCTTGTCATAGAATCCACGGGCATGCTTAAAATAGAATAGGATTTATATTGAAATACTCTGAAATCTATCTGTGTCTCTCCTACATCATCAAATTTCTTTGATATTTCGGATCTATCAATATAAAACCTTTTTGAATATCTGGGATCTATCATTATGTCATACATTCCCGTCCAAATGTGGTTCATTCGATCATACTCATTTGATGTTTCAAATTGCATTTTGAAGTCCAAATTAGCTGTAGCATTCAATTAGATATACTCAGCACGTAGATCGGAAAAATGCAGTAAGAAGCAGGGTGGTCTGTTTATAATCTCTATATTAAATGACGTCACCAAACAATGAAGCAATATCCAAATTTTCACAACTATCTAGAATGAGCATTGAATAAAATATTCAGAAATCGTAAACAATGTCTACCTCAGATGGAATTACTAAACAGATATAAGAAACTGAGATGTGTTTCGAATAAACTTCGATAACTTTACCTTGTATAAAGTTGTATAACTGATGTGGAAGAATTTCCATAACACTTTTATTATTCATATGATTTATAAAACTCAACTATCCCAGCATTATAAATACCTACTCTTCAGCGACAATTTATTTGTTACTCAGCGGTTTATAATTTTAGGAACTTCGTTGTTCTCTTTAATGTGAAAAAACAAGCTTGACAAACTATTTTTCACTCAAAATATGCATCGAATCCATTATCAAAAAAGATATATTCCAGAAAAGTTTTCAGTGGAGATATCCGACATCTCGTGAACTTGATAAATAGAGATGAAAGTTCCAGACTTTAAAAAAATAAGAAATGTTTATAATTCAATTGAGTTACGTAAACATGTGATATTTTTAAATTTTCCATTTTTTTTTACAAAATCCATTGGGCGTAGAAGAGAGGAATACGACCGCCAAGTCTACAGTCCACGTGGACTAGTTGGCAGCGGCTTTATTTCTCTGTATTGGTGTTTTTGGCCTTTGAGATCGCCGACAGCTTTAACTATACACAATACCGGTTACTTCGACTATACCAACGAAGCGAAATGACATTTACATAGACGTGACGCCATTTGTTGATCATGGCAGACTACTTTTTTTTGTAGTTTTATATTATAGTGAAATTTATATAGAAAAATAAATGTCAATCTCTAATGTAGAGAATTAAAACATTTGATTTTTGGATGCTGCCATTCTGCCTATTGTTGAAACTTTCCCGGTGACTATAGAGAGTCGTAAATCACTGCCGCAAAGAAAAACCAAATCGATCCAATCTCATGTAAATTTCAACAAGTATCATCAATTTGCGGTTGATAATACACAGGTCGGCAAATGTGCGAACGCAAACCGTACAGAAGTGCTTCCGATTAGAAGTGTTCTATATGCAGAACACGATGTTCTATGGCCTCGCCGCTGCGGAAGTGACGTATTCCTGTACTCATCTCAAAACTCCATTATTGTGTAGTGAATTGGTAATGCTAAAAGGTTATTTTCATATTCTGCACATGCGGTTTTGTTTTTATCCAATACAATCACAACAACATAGTAACTGAGTGTTTTCGTGTCCATAACATATCTTCGAGAAAACGAATAAAATAAACCATTGATATGAATAGGTATAGAAAAAAAAATTACTTTTGTCTAAGATTTTATTTGTTAAGACCGGTTTCGGTTTATTAAACCATTTTCAAGTAAACTCTGATTTCTTTCTACAAAATAAATAGGTCATCAATTGAACAAATATTGATACGCATCTACCTATAAGTGATTTCCTCCCATAAATATTCTGGCAACATTCTGTCATCATTATTATCAGAAATGTGAGAAAACAATCTTATCACTTTGATTTAAAATAATAATAATAATAATACATGACAGAATGGTACTGGATATGGCCTGTAAAGTCGTCAGGAGTTCGGATCCCCTTCTCTGCATGATCTGTGACCATGGAGCATTTTTCTTTAGGGCAGCTGCCCGAGCAGCTGATGAACTCGGTTTAGTTTTCGACACTGAACAAGGTGACCACAACTCTGTCACCGAGTTGGAACCCGTTCAGCAAAAAGCTCAGATAAAAGCCGCAGAGATCACCTCACTTCTACGGAAACACAAGGATAAGCCAATTTATGGGGTCTTCTTCAATACCATTGAAGACCTTGACTTATCAAAGCGCCTGACGTTCACTTTTCTCAGGTCGAGTGGGCTGAAGTCGGAAACTGAGGGGTTCATCATGGCAGGATGGTGTCTTCAAAACCTTAGTCTACCGCAGTCGCGTGATGGGTATAGAGGTTCCCGACACAAGGTGCAGGGCATGCCGCGAGGCGCCCGAGACCCTAATGCGCTTGCTATCAGCATGTCCAGCATATGCAGTCTCGGCCTACATCCATCAACATAACGCGGCTCTAAGAGTGCTATATTACCATCTACGGCCCTCTTACGGTATTGACGAGACATCGGTGTTGCCTACGCTGCGGGAGAAATTGAATTCGCTGTGGGGAACGAGAAGTGCCGAATTCATCGGAACTATTCGTTCCCCACCCTCAGGCTTCTCGACCACCAGAGCAAAACGATATTTGTCGTGGAGTTTTCAGCTCCTGGCAAGACGAATATCGTCAGAAAAGAGGGGGGAAAACGAATAAAATATCGAGATTTCCTCTTCGAACTCCGCAGACTCTATCCAGATCACTCTGTCAAGATTGTTGTTCTGATTATTGGAGTCCTTGGTGGAATGATGCCCTCTCTACTCTCGAATTTTAAAATCATACCGGCTTGCCGCACTAAGGCAGAAATCTTAGCCGGACAGATGCAGAAGGCTGTCATTCTTGGCTAACTGCGCTTGCTCAGAGCACATGATTCTCGGGCCCAATGATCACTTACCCCACGGTGTGGGGAGTGGTCGTTGGTTGATAATGCTGGCGCGCCTTCCCGAATGTATCGGGCTTCGGAAGATAAGGCCTGACCAGCGCGTACTTCGGTGGAAAAAAAAGTATTGCTTCTAAAAACGGGTTTACAGCAAGAAGTATATGTGTGTGAGAATACAAAGAATATATGTAGATACGTATAAAGATACATTATTCAAATAACAATCTGCTAACAGTAGTATAATCTTATAAGTATAACAAGCTAATCATCATTCTCTCAATATGAATAAATGTAAACTGAGAATGTCCAAAATATACTAAATAACTTGCAATAATTTTTTTACGTTGAAACATATATTTGCAGAGATACTACTTTTCACATTCTTAGAACTATTTATGAGCATCCTAGTATATAAAATTCAAAACGTATGCCAAAAGCTTCTTTGATTGACGATTTGTTTATTTTGTGGAAATCAAAAAAATTTGATGTAGGTTTTTGGGAACCTAGAGAGAGTTTTCTTTGGCTTTTTTATTTCCATAGATTCCAACAAATTCACCATTTTCCCTTTTCCGTTTGTAATTTTGAGAATGTTCATACATTAATGATTCTTTATCCGAACACATAAATAGATTGCACAATACATTTTGACTCTTTCAACCCGATTTCACAGAAATTGTCTGCATTGACTTTCTAATCAAAACCTCCGAAGTGAAATCGCAGTGAGAGAACTATATTCAATTTCCATAAGACCAGAACACAAATATGTTAGTATCAATTATGCAGGTAGAATATCCGCGAATATTAAAAATTATCTTTCAAAATTCAATCTACAAACATCCTAGACATCCAACGGAAATTTAGGAAATAAATTATTCAATGCCAAACCCTAATTAGACAAAGAAACGGGATCTGGTATATATATAGACTAGGATATGGTGAATGCTCCGCCATGTATACAAGCCATACTGGTAATTTTGATATAAGGTACCATGAACATGTCATTTCGGATGAAAAATCATTCATGTATGAACATCTTCGAAATTCGAAACATGAAATAGATGCGAAAAAAGGGAAAATGATGAATTTGTTGGAATCTATGGAAATAAACAAGTCAAAGAAAAATACCAAGTCTATTATTCCAAGGAACAGTTTGATCTAAACAATAGTTCTCTCCTGAACCTATAACCCAGTTCCCAAAAACCTAATTTTATCAATTTTTTTTGTAATGTTCATCGACATACTTTTATCAATTAAAGTTATCCCAGGTAAAGACAATGTAGGTATCAAAATATGTATGACAGGTATAGGCAATGTAGGTATAAATACTCATATTTGAATGTAATCTAGTTAGTTTTGAAAATGGTGTAATGAACGAAACTAAACAAATATAAAACTATCGTGAAAAATTGACAAAAGTGTGTTTTATAGTGTATCCTTAGTATGCCAAAATAATAATGATTTACAAAGTTCTAATTTATAGGAGGGAATGGACCGATACTTAATAAATATCCATAACGTATTCAAATAACACTTCATTGTGAGATTATAACAGTTTACGAAACTACATGTGTTGCACTCTACAATAGCTTTCTCAGGCATGTTCATACTGAAAAAATTTAACACGCCTGGGAAAGCTATAGTTTTACTTGAATAGGTTTGAATTTATTTTTTGTGCAAAATATCCTTACAGTTCCTCTTTAAATACTAGTTTGCTCATGTTCCAAAATTTCTGGGCACATATTAAATTGGATTCCTTCACCATTTTTTATGGAATCGCGATTTTTTTTTTCAATAAACATTCTCAGTGAATTAGAACTCTACCATAATCCTATTCAGAGTAGATTGTTGCACAGTTTTCTTGGATCACAAGTTACTATAACAAACACACATCGTTTTGACTGTTATCGTTAACGCAACGGCTTGCCGAACTTTTTTTCGATTGTTTCACGGTCAACTAAAGTTTTTGCCAAAGTAGCTATTTTTTATATGATAACATAGCTTTCATGACAAATTTCAATGAGAGGATTTTGAATTCAATGATTTTATCTGGATGAACTTTTCGAGAGGTTAAACTTGAAGTTTAAACACTGTGTACTTGTTTGTCTTGATCATGTTGTAGTTTTGGACACAACTTGTAGTATACACGAAGTCAATCCGAACAGCCTATATATACTATATACTTCGTATAAACTATAACCTTTAATTTCATAAACAAAAACTCGCGATTTGATCTCCACAAACTTTATTTGAAAAATATATCACGACATGTTTCGCTAACACAGTAGCTTCTTCAACAGTGATTTGAATAGTGATTTGAGCATTCGAATCACTGTATTCGAATCAATCGAATCAATCAGAAAAGTAAAAATAAATATAACCTTTAAAAAAATAGATGTTTCATGAATTTACCGTATACAGCGTCGAATACAATGTCTCTCCACCCCCCTCTCCTCAACCTGTGAAGTTATAAATATGAGTAAATACGCAGCTCACCAGTAAGCCGTTGCTTAGACTTAACTCCGTCTTCGCTGTCAACTTATATACCACTAATGATGTATGTCTCAGAAGCAGACGAAACATTTGGTACCATTCGACAACGGCCTACCAGCCCGGATTTTGTTCTTTCTAGAAAAATCCATGATTCCCCATTTGGAGTCTTATCTATCACACCACAAATAATAAATTATTTATAGTGCGCTTATGTGAATCGGGAGTTCTAACCTAACCTAACCAATGTTCGAACTAATAATTACATTTCAAGCGGTGAACCTCAACCAGATATTTTTCCCGAGAGAATTTATGTAGTTGATTTTGAAACGTTACATGGCTGACTGATTGCGAATAGCCATGATGCTCCCTAGGTGGCTCAGGAAGTTATTAACATTGGCTAACCAGGACACGAGGCTAATCACCCATGTAGTCGATGCCGATGACACCAAAAAAACAATAATTTTTGGAATAATTCTAAATTGGTTCGAAAAAACTCTGGGGATGATACTAGAACTGTCCTTAAGGAACCAAAACAAGTTTTAGTGACTGCGTAGTATCTAACTATATCTGAGAACCGAAACAAACCCAGTTTGGAACTGGAAGTAGCGATGCATCTTTAGTAATAAAAAATGTAACAGCAGTTCATTGTTAGAGGTCCCAAGAAAATATCGCAAATATTATTCAGATGATTGAATTTTTGGTGCATTTGTGTCTTCTGAAGTTCCACACAGGGTGGACTCTTTCATTTACATACCAGAAACAAAACAGGGAATTCAAAAGTAACTAAACTAAAATTTCTTTTCAAGAATTTTAGCAATTAGTTGCCTTAGACTTCGGGACATTACTATCATCTCACATTATAAAAATTTTCTTTTGCACTCTCTCCAAAGAGGTACCAGTGGAGCATACATTTGCCAATCCCTTGAATGAGTTACAGGAAATAGAATAATCTGGATGTGGAAGACGGGTCACAATGAACTCAAAGTCAATTAGAAAGTGTTGATATTGTTATCACAAGCTGAATGGTTTGTTACTACGTCGATATAAGAAAACTGAAGTATAATTTAGGACTGGAACTCATTAAAATGGGCAAATCTTACGGGTATAGAGGTGACTCCGGTATTATAGTACAAATTTAGAAATACGTGCCCTGTGAACTGTTTCATTCAAAGAGTAAGTTACTTAAAGAAATCCGTTAGAACCATTCGATACCAACAACTATTGAACTTCTTGAGAAACCTCAACATACCGAGTCAGAAATAAATTAGGATTGAGTACATAATCATCGTATCAAATTATTTGCTCCCTTGCCTTTAAACGATGTACCTTCATTAAAAACAAAACTTCAGCTTTGCTTTCAATGATTTTTTACTAAGCAACCTAATAATCTTTCATATTCTTTTATCATAATATATGATGTATTTCTTCTAAGACATCGTGCCACTTTTCCAAATAGTGTCTTTACAAATTAATTTTTGGTGAACAGTTAATGGTCACTAACTAAATTATAAATGTTTATATGTATGTAGATATAAGTTTGTTTTTTATTATAAAAGAGTCATTCTCTCGAACATTTCTTTTCCAATATCATTTTGAATAATAACGAATAGTTGTCCTTTAAAAGTTTACTCGAAATCGTCTGTGAGTTCTTCAAATCCATTGCATACCAAAATATATTACATGTTGAGAAAGTTTGGTAACAAAGGTTCCGAATAAGCATTATACCGCTATACACAAATTAAGGTTCATTAAACATATTAGACACGTTCAATGGGCGCTAGACAAGGACCATTATATTTTCGGCAGGGTTCAAATAACAAACACATTAGAAATCATAAGAATTGAATTATAAACCTGATATTGAAGGTTTATTTCGCAATGTTAGTCCTGTTCAGATTAACAGAAAAACACTATGACGAGAAACATTACTAAAATTTTCTTTATTTTGGCAAAAGGTGGTTTTTGATAGTTCTTAATAAGATTTATACAGCTCAATGTCGGTGATTTGTTTTAACTTTGGATGGAATTACGCCGCTTACAAGAGGAACTTCTGAAAGACACTGTAAAAAAATATCCTTACTTTCATGATCTTTGGACTCGTCTAACTTATTGAATAGTACTTTAATAGTACCTTTTAAATGCGTCAATATAGTCTCCGGAACTGAAGTTGGGACCCGTAAAGTAAAGGGCCCCCATAAAATTACAAAGCCCACTATATAAAAATTAAGTGAAATCCCGGAGTCTTCTCAAAAAATAAAGGCTGAAGGATGAAACGAGATGATTCATCACAACTTTCTAAAACTTAATGATAGGAGATTTTCAAGGCACTCAGATTGTAATTCTGGGGTCATTTCATCTACTTAGGCCACACATACCTCTTAATGGATTGCGATCTTCGGGATCTCATTCACGAAAAAAAGAATAATAATGATGGTAACAATATAAATATATGTGCAAAATTGAGATACATCGTCTTTAATAAGATTTCCGATGAAAGATCAGGTGCTTTGTAGTCTATTATCATGAACGGTGTTTAATGCTCGTGACTAATATATCACCAGCTCTCCTGATTTTTTACAGTTATGAGTGATTCAGAAATTGATCTACGAAAGAATTCCAGAAGAAAAAACCAACCCATAATACTGAACCCAGAATCACATAACTATGAAATAACCACACGTACCTAAATTACTTACTCAGTCACTTTCCACTCCAGAAGAGAATGAACATTCAAACTCATCAATGATACATTCAGTTTCTGCAAGTTCAAAATTACTAGTGGATCAACTAAACCGAACAAATAAAAAAAAGATACTGAAACAGGTTAACCCTGTACAACAAAAAAAAATCTTTCGTTACAAAAAATCTATCTAAATGGACTTCAAGTTCATGACCAAAACTGTTTTTTTATTAGGAAACATAATCAGAATCAACATAATCATATAAATCCACCACTTGCAAATAAAAGTATCGGATACTAAATGAGATGTCAAGCGTGGAAGCGTAGAATGGCCATACATATTTTTTTATTTGTTTCTTAGAGATTCCGAATTTGAAAGTCAAAATTTTGCCAATTTCGAAAGGTAGAATTCAATTCATAAACAAATGATTCAAAAATACTCATTTTATTACACTTCTTGCACCTATGCTTTCCATCTTTCCGAAACTATTAGATATTAAAAAACTATATTTGAGTGTCGATCATTTTATTGAAAGTTATTTTTATTGAATGTGCGACGTTGTTTTCGTTTTGCATTTTCACGGATACATTCTCTGGAAATAAGGATGGAAGTTGGTGAGCAATCAAACTTTATTCTGCGTTATATACTTTTATTTTCAATATAACTCTTGTTGTGTTTTGCAGTTTCTACATGTTCTGTTTGATAAGCAAAAAAGTACACTATAAACTTTTCTCTACGCTATACTTTGGACAAATACTTACATCAGTTGAATAAAAAAGGATAATGTGAAAATTTGCTTTCTTCAATCATTCACACTTCAACTGATGAAGTTCAAATTAAAATATTCCTTCTCGATTCCCTGAAACAGAACAGTTGTGAGATATATCATTTATTTGTGGAAATCATAAAATACATGGGGTTCCAATTTAGTAAACATCAGCTATTCATTTTTCTTGATAATCCTGAGTTTCCTTTCATTTATGGTTGGTGTAAACTTAAACAAAATGAAGTATTTCTTCTACTTTGTTTCGATCTTGTATATTGGCGATATCAAATAAATGCACGTATGGCAAATAATAATGGAAAGGTTTAATCGAAATCTGTGATTCGTTGAAACCATTAGTAAGGAATGCTCAATCAATACTTTACATAAAATTATGGTTGAGAAACGAAAGTGAAGTATTTCACTTCAGTTACAATTTTTTTATGTTTCTCGTTATTTTTAGTCGAACTTTTCCCTGGAGGTAAGTTATTTCAACCAAATAATTTGTGGAACCAGTATTTCAACCGGGATAATTTTCTGCCTGTTTTCATTAAGCCGTTTGGTATTTCCGATGAGCGTAGGTTATCCCACCGCCACAAGCATTTTTATCTGCTTTGGAATCCTTATTGATCTCTGAATACCTTCTTTTTGCTCCACAAATTGAGGATATTCATTAGGGGCCATTAAACGAAAATAATGACGTGTGAAGGTAAGAAATTGGAATGATCGCAAGTATTGAAGCGGTAATGAAGCGTATCTGGGTATTTTGATTTTCGAGCATCATTCTCAGCAACGGGAGGGGATACTGTCAGTAATGATGATCGTGTAAAGTGAGGGCATCATTATTTCGTCATTATTCAGTTAAAGATTCCAAGAATAGCATTACTTATTGACATTGCAAATAAAAACTTCAAATCCTCGAAGCTTCTTTCTGTGGCTGTAGGGAATGAGGGGACAATTTTTATTAATGATGTTTCTGTAATGATCTCCTGGAATGACATTACCAGGAGATCATTACCTATTTTTCACAGTCCAACTTTATATCTTATTATTTTCCTTTGAATGAATTGTATATGCAACGAAAATTTCAAATATCATTCTTATATAAACATGATGAAAGGTAAATAAATTTGTACATTGATTGTTTAGTAAGATCATACAGCAGCTGCAGCGGCGTTGAATTATTCATTTGTTACATTACTGGCTTTATATACATTTTATTAAAAAACTATAACTGCCATCATATCTATAACCTTCTGAAGTTTTAGTCTGAATAACTTTCTGACCTATGCATACGAGTATTATTTATTTCTTAATTTTAGCGGAATCAAGTACAAGTCCAATATTTATCCAAAAAAGGTTGTTCCACAAAATTAAAAAAAAAACACGACCACTACTTTCCCAATATACTGGCTTCCGTTAGCAACTAGTTACTTTTTTTAAATTCTCTCTAAGCCACGTGAAATAACACTCATCAAAAATAATCAAAAAAGGGTAATGAAACGGATGAAAATTATTTGAGTGAGTGATTGTTGAACCAGAAAGTGCGTAACAGTAATGGTTTTTACTTCGGAAGACAGAGTTGACTTTCTATATTATTATTATTATCACAACAATAGATGTGTATCAGATCTGTTGAAAAAGTTTTGGCAGACAGGGTTGTCATTGCTAAGACGAGAGTTTTAAAACGTAATTATGAACCCAAACTGAGTTCTCAGAAAACATCCTGTATGCATAGACTTTTGACGTATGTCAAAATAAATATAGCTGGTTTCAATCGAGGCGTTGTTCACGAATGGATTTTTCGGTTAACAGAAAAGGATTATTTTTCGAAATGTCAGCCATCTAAAGAAAGCAAAGTATAAAAATTTCATTGTTTTCATTGAATATTTAATTTGTAGGGAAATTAATAAATACGAAAATGTACTGATAAGTTGGACTTTTCAGTAACTATTAACAGAAACTGATGTTTCATCGGAAAGGAGCGCATACATATAGGTACACAATGTTGCTACCGTTTACCATTTCTTCAACGAGGAGTTTCCTAAACGTCTAAGAAGTATCATGGAATGGTCTCCTAGATTACCCCGTTTCACACTGTTACACATTTTGCAAACTCTGGAAACCAAAGCCTCAATCGATAAAAACAATTATCAAGAGTGTTGATATTCAATAATGAATTTCGAGTAATGATCAAATTTTAGTTCTGTACTGCGGTTAAGGGAGGTTGCTTTCAATATTTAATGGAATGATTCCAAAACAAAGAGATTTGTTGACTTTCCAATTCCAGTAATTTTTATTTCTCGATAACGTGCATATAAAAATGCAAAATAAAAGGTCGTATAGTGAAGGAATACAAGTATCAACCCCTCTGTATCAAGACTCTTGATTTTTTGACAAACGCTAGTTTACATCCTCTTTCGTCGTAATTCATGTTGTCAGGGAACGCGCAGGTAATGGGAATTATCAAGTCTCTTCCTATATTTGACAAGCTGTTTTTAATAAAACGCACCTTATGCCACATTATAGCTTCCTTGATATAAATCAAGACGTAGCTCGCTGATTTCGGCAACAAAATATATTCACAAAGAAATAGTAAGGTGAGCTATTTTCAATGGAATACTCAGCACATTCTCATACGGTTTTTCAATAAATAGTAGTTTTTTGAAAAATAGAAAGCATAGGTGTACGTATATTTAGAAAGTGAAATAAATTAAATGTTTTTTCAATCATTTGTTTACAAATTCAAACCCGATATTACAACTTCAAACTCGAAATGTTGAGATTTAAGTCAAATTTCCGAGATTGAATTCCAAATTTCGCGTTTAAAATCGAAATTTCAAAAAAAAATAAATAAAAAATATGTGGCTCCAAGCATGAAGATCCAAAATGTGCAAAAATCATGAATAAGGAAACTTAACAGGTTGAGGTTTATGTTTTTTTCCGATATTTTCTATTTTATTCTTTCTGGGTATTTTATTCGAACGTCGCAAAGTTATTATATAGTTCGTTATAAAAGAATCTAAAACTTGAAAAATTCAAGACTGAGGTTAATATTCCGAAACGATAATCGTCAAAGACCAAGACGGTTGATATGTTGATGTAACTCAATTTTAATCCAGATCACATCATTCCTGTAGAGATAATTTCAAATTCTTACATCAGCAACAATTTTCACCAAGCCCTAAACGCACACTCCTTACTTTCATACATGTTCAAATGAATAGGTAATTGCTAGGCTAGTTAACACATTATAATTTTTGGTGGACTTGAAACGGACAAGAGGAATGACCTACATATCAATAAAACAGTAAAAACATTGAAATAAGTTCCTATGTTTATTAAATCTGTCGGCGAGTTAGAGCATGTGTCGCACGTATGTTGGCTCAAATCTCTGTTTCATTTGAATCACGGTATATACATCTGAGCAGTGACGTCCTAGAAGGGTCTGCAAAAAATAATTTTGAATTTTCACGGTAACATAATTGATAGATGAGTGGTTTTCATGGTGGATTTTCTCAACTGACGATGTCTCCATTTTCAATCGTTTACAAGATGAAATTTGTGTCAATAGACTCCTAAAAATATGAACGATGGCTCATTGGATTCAGATTGACGTGTAGAAAAATATATGTCAATGATTGTAAAGCACTCAGAAAAAGTGTATTAGGTTTGAGTGTATTAGGTTTGAGTCTACTTTAAACTGTAATATTTCAGTGAACACTCACTCAATTCAATCGAAATAAGCACACTTTGAATCAGCGCACTTTTGTCAACGTAACACAAGTCGATTCATTCCGCCAGCATGACAATTGTGTGCTCACTTCGATGAAGTCGACACAGGCCGTTTATGCCGTCTGCTCCTGATTGGCGAAGGTTCTACCGGTGAGAAAGTTATCGAAGTGTTTGAAAAATGGTAGTTGGTTGGCGAAAAGTCTGGGGAGTATGGTGAGGCAGAACTTCAACGATAAATTTGTTTAATTTTCGGACGGTCATTTGTAAAACGTGCAGACAGGTGTTGTCGTGGAGCAGATTTTGACCTGTTGAAAAGTGCCGACTGCTGCTGACACAATTTTAGGTACATTTCGTTTTTTTCCTCACAATATGACTCTGCTGTGAATCACACCAGCTGCTGACTACCATGCAGTAGGGGAGACCGGGGATGGTTGACTATAGGGGCAGGTAGACTAACTGTCAAAAACGCGAGCTACGCAAACGTCTTGCGTCGATCAACTAGGTAAGAGTATCCGTTATCCCTCCCAGACTCAGTCACCAAGAATGCAGCATTGCAGATGTACGTCGTTTGTCAGTGATAGCATATTGTTGAAAAAAAAGGCAGCCAAGTAACTATTTCTGTCGTAATTTCATTTGTTATAATTGCAAGGTGGTTTGGGGTTGGTTGACTAATTTATAAAGGAGCTGGTTGACTATCTAGTCAACCAGCCCCATACAATATTGGATGCGCTAAATATAAAATGGAATTAGTATAATATATTCTTTTTACCTAAAGTTTTTATTTTAGAACGATGCGGGTGTATAAACGTAAATCAAATCGCGGGAGCATACCTAAAGATGTATTGGATGGAGCATGTCAACAAGTTGTCTTCGATGAGAAGAGTATTAATTCCACAGAGCCACAAATCGAAACGGTCAAGGGCTCCATGCGCATGTTGACAGGCATGAATATCTGGTGCTGAACCAGATGAGCCTACGTACTATCGCGGACAGTCTAGGCCTGACGTACTAGATATCGTGTTTCTCAGAAATGTCTCTCTGACTAGCGAAATTTACGTTCTGTCGGAACTTGATTCCGATCATAATCCAGTAATTCTGGTATTGGGCGATGATCTTCCTTCTCCTTATTACCACATGAGATCTAAGACAAATTGGGATATCTTCACAAACCAGCTCGGAGAGATACGCGTCCTTCCTGAGGCACTTCGCTCTCCTGACGAACTTAACGCGGAAGTTGAGCGTTTCGAGCTTTCTGTGAATGATGCGTTTCAAGCGGCCACCCCCAGGAAGGAGTATTCGCTGAAGAGCTACAATGAGTTTCCCCTAGTATCAAAGCCATGATACGGGAGAGAAATAGCCTGAGAAGGCTCTATCAGCGAACCCTCTTCCCAGGAGATAAAATTGCGTCAAGTAGGATGGCCAACCAAATGAAGCAGGCCATGATTGATCACCGAAACGAAAGGTGGGAGGAGCTCTTGGAATCCTTTGAGCCTGGGAGTGACGAGCTTTGGTGAGTCACCCGTAGACTCAAGGGGAATAATACTGCTCCCTCACCCATTCACGGAGAGCGGGGAGGGTGCTACTCACTCGCAGATAAAGCGTTGACCTTTGCTGACACGATGGAACGTCAATTTCAACTTAACGTTGACAACAATGATGATATCGATCGCGATTTTCTGCTGGAAGATCGGGTTCACCGTTTCCTCAGGGAAGATGACGATGATAACATCCACACGGCTTCTGTGGAGGAGCTGAAGGGTTACATCAGTGCTGCAAAGGCCAAGAAAACTCCGAGGGTCGACTCAATAACCAACAAGTTGTTGAAGAGGCTTCCGGAAAATTGCGTTGAAAACCTGCTGTACATCATCAACAGCTCGTTGACCCTCAGATACTTCCCCAGAAAGTGGAAGCATGCGATCGTCGTCATGATCCCAAAACAGAGCCAAAGGCTCAACGAAGAAGTTGAGGACCGAAATGTTCTGTCTGATGAACAATTTGGCTTCAGGAGAGAACACTCCACTGAGTTACAGGCTCTGAGACTGGTCGAAAATACCATCGCGGAGCTGAATCACAACAAAAAAGTTCATGTCGTCTTAGTAGACATCTCGAAGGCCTTCGACCGTGTATAGCACGAAGGCCTTCTGCACAAGTTAATCGCGGTCGACCTGCCTCGGGGCCTGATCCGGTGGATTAGGTCTTTCCTGAAAGACAGAACATTTCAGGTTAGAGTATAGGGCTCTCTATCTGACAACAGAGAGATCCTCGCTGGAGTGCCACAGGGGGCCGTGCTCTCCCCGACGCTGTACTCACTTTACACCAGTGACCTTCCGAGGACGTCGATGACACGGCTCTACGCTCATCTTCCATGGGTCGGGAGCTTGATGTCGTCTATATAACATGCATTGGACGACCTCGAGCGCTGGTACCTGGATTGAAAGATCCGAGTGAACCCAATCAAGACTCCGTCGATAGCCATGGAAAGATTGAAATCTTCTCCGGCCAGAAAAGTGAGAATCTCTGGAAGGCAGATTGACTGGCATGCGCGGGTAAAGTACCTCGGTCTTCTAATAGACCGTAGGCTCACTTGGAACCCGCACATCATGTGCGTTAAAACAAAGATCGAGGGTCGGATAGTTAGTCTGAGCCCTCTGATCAATAGGAAATCCAAAATGAGCCTCAAAAACGAAATTACTTTCTACAATATGATGTTCAAGCCTGTCATCATGTATGCTTCAGGCTTCTGGGGACGAGCGGCTACGTATAATATCTCCACTCTTGGAGAAATTGCAAAACAAGTTAATGAGGATGATTGTGAATGCTTCTTGGTTCATGCGGAATGAAGCCATCCGCAGAGATTTGCAGCTACCTTCCATTTGGCAGTCCATTCAGTCGAGGAATCAGCGAGTTTTTGATTGCGCAGAAACTCATGAAAACCCATTACTTAGGGAAGCTATGGATCATACTGTAGACGACCCCTCCCGATATAAAAGGCCCCGAAACTCTATCGAATGAGGCCCCTATGTCCTCCGTTAAAATATGAACAATGTTTACATCCATCTCACCACAGCCAGGTAGGGGTACACCGCGAAAGGCGGCACTGATGTCTGAGGACATTCATGCCGTCATACCATCAACACCTCCATCAATTATGACCCATTTGTCTCTCTGACAAACATCAGTCAAAAGGGTAAGGGAGCCCGGCTCCAACCTGTACGAAGTCGAAATGGCTGTCACCTAAATTCACAGTAAAAGAATTTGCTATACCATATAACACACTTCAACGCCATGTAGTAAATATGAGAAAAAAATTTGAAAGCAATCCTGAATTTTCGAGATCTCAATTGACTTTGGAGAGCGTTGGCTACATGAAAAATAGACAAATGTTCTGTAGAAAATATTTGAGGGATCTTGTATCCAAATTCACAACTACCGGTAGTGTACATAACAAAAAGTCCCCAGTACATCCGTCCATTCCGGAAGAACAGCAAGTGCAAATGACTGGTGAGATGGTAGTAAATCCTGAACAGTCTACTTATTCCGTCGCGAATGTTTGTGAGGTGTCTCCTTCTACTGTGTGGAAACTATTGAAGAGAAATATGTATCATCCATAAAAAAATTAAAATGGTACACCAATTAACTGAAGATGACCCTGATCGAAGAACATAATTCTGCGAAATCATGACAGAAACCATTGCAAGGCACGCTACCTATCTCCACAATATTTGTTTTAGTGACGAATGTGCATTTAGTTAAACGGCAATGTTCACAGACAAATTGCCGCTATTGGAGTGACACCAACCCAATATCCAGAAAAAATTAACGTTTGGATATAAGTAGTGGAAAACCATATTGTAGGATTTCTATTTATTCAACAGGGGAACTGTATTTGAATATGCTGGAAACTACTGTTGACCCTCTCATCACTGAAATCATCGAAGCGAATCCTAATGAATTCGATATGGATATTGTATTCCAACAAGATGTAGCACCTCCACATTACTTCAGACAAGTAAGAAACTATTTAGATACTACTTTTCTCGGTCGTTGGATTGGCCGTCAAGGTCCTACAGAATGGCCAGCCCGCTCGCCAGGTTTGACACCTTTGGCCTTTTTTTATGGGGCTATTTGAAGCAAATTAATTTCATTTTACTATATTTCAGTGTTTTGTGTTGACCCGTTCAAAAAATAACAGTATAGAAAAGCACTGTATAGAGACTCTTATATCTTTTAAATTAAAAACATTTTATATTAGAGATACAGTTGTTATTAAGCGATTTCTTTCGAAATGGGATAACAAATCTGGTTGGTTGCCGAAAGCAAACAAAATTAAATGAAATAATCGACCAAGGTGAAAGATTGCCTAATTTTTTCACAGACAACAAGTCTTCCTCTCGATGAATTACCTGGCATGGTAATATAATAATTGGAGACGTCAGATGATGAAGTGGTTATGTAAAATTTTTCCATTATGGTGGTTATCAACAAAAAATAATGATTCATATACAGGTCTATCATATATGGTTTGAATGTAATCTAAATGAGAACACTTCAAATATGAAATTCAAATATCAAATGTTTATCTACGCCATATCGAAACCTTGTACTAATTTTTAGTGACCCCTTCAATTATGTCTTAGGTGAGTTGATTCACTTCTAGTAGTTTTTTTTTCTCATCAAATTATAAAATAACAAAAACTAATTGGCGCTCCAGAGCGACTTCATTGATTCCAGTAGCACCTTTGCTCTTTCAACTACAGGAAAACCCAGAAAAAAATGCACTACCACACCATCTGAAAATCTTGATCTGCCAATGTCCTCTCTTTCATAAAACAAAATGTGGGGTGTCTCCAGAGGCTCTAATAAATTCAAGACATCGCCAGAACACTTAGTGACACGATTACAGTCAAACTTAAACCAGTCCGTTTCGTCTTTGACCAATCCAGATTCAACGACAGAACCACAGTGAACAATGACTGCAAGAAGATTATAATAGTGGTCTGTTAGATTGAAGTGTTCATCTATTTCGAACCTTCGTAAGATTTTCGTGCTTCCGTCAGAGGTTGAGTCATGTTTGAAGAAAATCAGTAATATTATTAGATTGATTGGTGCCTAAGCTATACTTGTTTTTTTATAATAGTCAGTAAGTTTGGCGCATGTTCGGCAATACACTTGATCATTACTCGTTAAAAGTTCCATTTTTAAATGATTTAACAATAAGCTCGCACGGGCTGGTTATCAGTCATATTAAAAAACGCTAGTTGAAATTCCAGAAAATCACATTTGCTACCTCTTGAATAATTACTACAAAGTAAACCAGTGAAGACTTTTCCAGCTNGACAAACGCTAGTTTACATCCTTTCATTTTGGCAACAGGTGGCTTTTGATAGTTCTTACCGAAACAATCTTTAGATGTCAATTGATAACTTCAGAAGTAAACATTGAAAAACATCTGAATGGAAATAATAATTAGATTTACACAGCTCAACGTCGGTGATTTGTTTTACCTTTGGATGAAATTACGCCGCTTACAAAGGAATTTCTGAAAGACAGGAAAAATATTATCCTCATTTTCATGACCCTTGGACTCGTCTAACTAATTGAATAGTACTTGGAACCTTTTAAGTGCGGCAATATAGTCTCCGAAACAACAAAGTCCACTATATGAAAATTTAGTCAAATCCCGGGGTCTCATCTAAAAATAAAGGCTGAAGGAAGAAACGAAATGATTTATCACAGCCTTCTGAAACTTCATGATGAGTAAGAGATTTTCGACACCAGATACAGAGCTTACCGAGAGGCATTGAGATACCCCACACACACACACACATACCCCTTAATGGATTGCGATCTTCGGAATCTCATTCATGAAAGGAAATAATAATAATGATGGTAACAATATAACTATATCGACATGTTTCGCTAACACAGTAGCTTCTTCAACAGTGATTTGAATAGTGATTTGAGCATTCGAATCACTGTATTCGAATCAATCGAATCAATCAAAGCCAAACAATCAAATATAAGTTTGAAATCAATATTTTGTAAAGACATTGCTTCCATCGAAAATAAAAAAGTTGATATTCAGTAAGCTTTCAAAATTCAATTGAAGGAATTATTATTGAATTTCTGTTTCAATTGTGTTAACTGATGTTACGATTTTCCTATCAAAATTGTTCTAGGAATAAATGATTTTATCATTATTGTTATTTACAAAATTTTACCACGATTTTAGTTGATGAAAGTCTGTACTGTATACTTCAATAGACTTAACCATTGATATTTTCATTGCAGTTTTCCATGTGAATGATAACAGGGAAATCTTCGCTTTAAATATTCCTAGAACCACTCACCATTACTCTCAAAGTCATACCTGCAACGCCTCTGGCCGCAACTACTAAGGAAAAGGAACGACAACTTCATTTCCGTTTTATGATTTTCTTCCACGTGCCACGTTTGTCGATGCCATAAACAATTATTACTGATTATTGGCATCTGGTACTTGCCTGTTAACATTTTTTTGAGAAATCTATTACGCAAAAACAACTCGTGTTCGCATACTACTTATTTTTAATTATGTAAACTCTACACTTGGCGGTGTCGGATATTGTTTATGTTAACAGTTTATTGGTAATGAACTCAAGTTTTCGGAACTGTATACGTTTTTCCCGAAATTATTTTCGGATATAAGTGTAGGTGTTCACTGAAATCAGGGGAGAATCGACTCATTATAAACCGGAAACGATTTTTCATTGAAGTAACTGAAACGTCTATGGAAGAATGGTTATTTCTTCTCGAGAAAATAAATATCAGTTTCCTGATAATGTTTATATTCAAATCAGTATCGGATTTATGCTAGACCAAATTGTTCGATTTTCGTTTCGAAATAGGTTTTTACCACCACTTCCAAGCAAAGCATCAAATTTACTGTTACAAACCTGTGAAACCAGGTAGGATCCTCTGTATCTCTGTATCTGTAGAGTAGGGAGGGTGTGTGTAGACTCGCAGCACTTAGGCCACATGTGACCCATTGTACATCCTTTCCTGCAGGGGCAGCCGGTTCCTTGCCTTTATTCAAGGCGGAGCTCTTAGCGCCCGCCGCAGGAAGTGCCCTTGCTATTGGAGGTGATCTGCTATGTCGAGCCTCAATCCAAGCGGTAGATTGGGGTGGACATTTCTGTTCATCCCCAACCACCGCCTTAGATTGAGGTGAGCACTTCTGTCCAGCCTCGGGATTGATTTTTGTTGTTTCTGTTTTTGTGTTGTTTCTTTCATGTGCCCACGAATAGCAAGGGGAAAGTTGGTCACCTCTGGCAGAGCCCCGCATTACCAGAGGTAGGCTGATTACAATGAGGTTTCGCCCATGGCATGTTTTGCAAAGGCTTTTGGGGGGGTTTTAGTTCCGGCGACCCCGTCCGTAAGACCACATTGGCTTCCCAGACAGCGCCTTCAGTCCCCTGGCCCTATCCGCCACCTGGGAACGCGCCCGATAGGTAGCCCAACCCACGGGGGTAGGATCCTTTAGTATCTTTAACAGTTTTCTAGAAACTGTGTGATGAGATTATATGAGATCTTGCTTAAGGTCTAGGTCAATACAATTGTTTGACTTAAATACTACAGTAACAACTTTTTTCAATAACTTGAAATATTTCACAAGAATATACCGCAAATAAGCGTTTCTCTATCTTTTTTGCCTATCACATAAGCGCAGCCAACCATCCATCTCTTTTTTAAGTCAGTCGAACTTGTCTCAAGACCCGCTCTTGCTTATCCAAAAAAACAGCATTTTTGTTGCGAATCGCTGACCGTTCATTTTAATAAGGAACATTTAAATGTGAATAGTTTGTTATCTGCTGAGCGGTCACTTTTCATTCAAAAATTAAAAATCACAATTAAAACGTTGTAAGTATTGTGTTTTTTTTACTACAGAGGGCTCGTATTGAATGAATACATTTTGCAGGCGAGTTTCAAAAACTTACTGGTGAAATGACACATGTCTGCCTTAGAGTTACAGCCAGCCTTTGTGCAGAAGGTATGGGTTCTGTAATATTGAAAAACTGAATACTCTTATACCATTAACAACAATTCATTAAATTGGCAATACGTTATACGAAAAATAATTGAAATTGAACTTAAAATGGAATTGATGAATCAAGAGTGGTGTAAACAAAATATTTCATATTTATTTCATTAATGGTTATGAAATTCATTGAATACTATGCCATTTCTAATGTTTTTTAAACGAGGTTGAATGGAAGAATGATAGCGGATAACTGATTTGACGACGAAGTTATGGATGCAAGTTATGTAACAAATTACTTGATAAAACTATTGCAGCTTTCCAATTTGCTCCGAGTTCAATTTTGCATTCCTTTTCTATTTCCCGATGGTTCGAGTAACTACATGACTTATTTATTACTGAACAACTCTACTGGTAGGTGAAACTTGTATTGCCAAACATCTGCGGCAGTAGCAGACAAAATATTTGGTAATACAAGTTCATTTCGACTATGATGTATTGGACCGGATTTTGTTTTCTCTAATCGTGACTCCGGCTATTAAAGCCTGTGTTCTTATAACTGTACTGGTTATTATGAAGAGCTGACTTATGTAAATTGCTGACTTTACATTTGTGTAAATGAATGTTACAATCATATGAATAATGAATAATAAATAACTGATATTTGATCGTTTGTAACTGGGGTTTCTTTTGTTGGTCAATTTTTTCGGCGAATTTAATGTTTATATTATAAAATCGCACACTTTTCAGTTCTCTCAAAAAACTCTGGAAACCTACGAAGGGTAGAGACAGCTCCGAATTCGATAATCTGCCACTCCTCAGCATATCAAATAGAGACTACTCATAACTATTATACTTATTAGGATCATATATACTCATCTCCCTGATGAGGTTGTGGTAGTCTTCCTATTCTAAGATTTCTAGAAATTTTACGACACCAAATCTTCGTAACTAAATATTTGGGCAAGAATTTTGGGTCACCAAGAACATTCTCTGACATGAAGGATATTTCAATTTGCTTAATAATGAAGTTACGCCAAGCATCAGTTGGATCCTTCATTGCGAAATGGGGTAGTTTTCAACAATATGGAGGTCCTCCTCATCACAAAGTTCCATTGTGACAGTTTCGGTCGATGGATTGGAAGGAGTGATTATACAGTCACTCACAGTAGGAAGGAGGAACCAGGTGATGTTGGTTGCTAACACCTGATATTATTCAGAATGTAAAGGAGGAATAAAAATATTGTTTATACCATAAAAGTTATTGGTGCTCAGTTGATTCACTTGATAAAGTTAATGTTTCTATTCAGTTTCCCTTTCTATATAATTCGAAATAAATATAAGTGTACTGTAATCGAAAGAGGGTGGCTGACAAGAGTTTGATTTTCGGGTTCGAAATAGTGTACAATTTTCTACAATACACTTGATCAGTTTCCATTGTCAGATTGATGTTTAGCAAATACATGAATCATTATTCAAAGTGCCAAGATTTATTTAATACCGGTTTTCAATACCGGTATTAAATATGTATTCAGTTGTATTCAAAGTTTAAATGGGAGAAATTAAAAAAAAAACTATTTATGATGGATCAAATGATGAAAAAGAGAATATGTTGGGATTCATATTCTAAATCTAGTTTTGTTGATTTTGATTGCAAACCACTATATGATTCACTTATGATGCACTGTTTGGAACCTTTGGTGTAGTAATGAATATTACTGGAGTTTTTTTCCAACACCAAATCGTTATTTTTAACACCTCGACACGTGTTTCGATCACCAAGTGATCATCTTCAAAGAGGAAGATTAAAACTGTTTTAATCTTCCTCTTTGAAGATGATCACTTGGTGATCGAAAAACGTGTCGAGGTGTTAAAAATAACAGGTGTCGAGGTGTTAAAAATAAAACAGTTTTAATCTTCCTCTTTGAAGATGATCACTTGGTGATCGAAACATGTGTCGAGGTGTTAAAAATAACGATTTGATGTTGGGAAAAAAACTCCAGTAAGTAATATTTACTATTTGATTCGTTTAGTCACTTGCGGAAACGCCCATTTTTGCAAAGCAAACCATTGGTATAATTCCAGCTCAAAAAGTTGTTGCAGAAACAGCAACAATTCTATATTTTAGTAAAAGTCAACCGTCACAAACAGATTGTTTTCCACAGCCTGGCTCCAATAAAAATGTACTGCTTTTTCATAATGAAGTCAGTTGAATACCACAAAAAAAGTTCTACTAAGAGTTTTGTGTTGAAATTTGTGTTGAAAGTGTACTTCATTGTCATGAACTCATTTTCATCACTCCAGTAATATTCATTACTACATCAAAGGTTCCAAACACTTCCTCTCTCAAGTACTTCCTTGTCATGTGTGATGTTCTTCCTTCTACATATTCCGAAACTGGAATTTGGAAAATGCGTTATTCATTACTACACCAAAGGTTCCAAACACTGCCTCTCACAAGTTTTTCCTTGTCATGTGTGATGTTCTTTCTTCCACATACTCCGAAACTTGAATGTGAATTGATTCACACAAACGTAAAGTCAGCAAGTTGCACAAGTCAGCACTTCATAATAACCACTAAAATTATAGGCTTTCACAGCCAAAGGCACGATTAGATAAAATGAAATCCGGGTTAGTAGACTGTAGTTGAATAGAACTTGTATTACAAACATATCGTCTGTCACTGCGGCAAATGAAACGCTGTGTAATACAAGTTCCACCTAACAGTTTGGTTTGAAAACGACCCCTATAATATTCAGTTCTTGCTTCATACTTCCACTCACTAAATTTACCCAGAAACTAAAATCTAACTCATTTGCGAAGCCCATCAATGTATGTCCAATATGGCCCAAAAGACATATTGAGTTATTAATTATTAAGACGAAACAAAAACTCCATCTGATATAATAATGCGTCACCTGCTCTTGTTAGCAGTGTAAAGGTTTGAAAATTGATTGATATTGAGGTATATTTTTCAATACGACACTGTATTCCAATTCCAAATCGAAGTGTGACAAATTTCGATTCTTGCACCAACTGATTAAGATATGCAGAAATTTGTCCCTTTTCGACAATTGAATACATCTAAGTTGATACATTATTACCGTCATTTGAAAAGTACCTCGACGCCATGTTCATTTGCATAAACTGTCGATTAACGCTAATCGACAGTTTTAACTGTCGATTATTTAGTCATCATCGACAATTCAAACTGTTTCCAACCCTATCCAACAATATTAACAGTAACTCCTTTCAGTTCGTCTATAGTTATTTGTAAAAGATATTTTCCTCTTCGAAGGCAAGTTAAACTGAAGCGTGGTTCATATTTAAAAATATATTCTTTATTATGTTTCTCCTAGCCTCATTAATCATAAATTATATTTATAAGGACGAAGAGTTTTGACATCGAGCTGCATGCTGTAAAAGATCACATACAGTTTGTTGAGGTGTGAAAATTTGATATAAAAATAATTCAAAGATTAGACTTATGATTTAAATGAATGAAGTATTCAGTTGTTTAAGCCAGCAGTATACGTGATGGAATTGGCCGATACATGAAAATCCATAACGTATTTAAGAAACACTTCATCGTGAGATTTTCTCTAAACAGTTTTACAAAAGCGCAACACGATGTTTCGCTTCAGATATGTCTATGGAGAAGCTATTGTATAGCAAAACACATGTTGCGTTTTTGTAAAACTGTTTAGTGAATTTCATAATAAAATGTTTCTTGAAAAAGTTGCCAATACCATCAAATAAGTCAGTTTAGTTTAAGAGTTCGATAGGTCCACGAGTTACCTTTAACATTTTCAGTATCCATATTTATCTGTGAACTCTATTGATTTTCTCTTATTATCGTTACTTTCGTTTTATTTTTGTCCAGTGGTACTCTGTTTTATTGTGGATTCTATTGTCTTTTTATCGGCAGTACGTCGTCCATGAATTATTGCCTCTAACTATTATGTTTACATATTATTTACTTACTTTTTTATTTCATTTTTCCTCATTAAGTATCAACCAAAAATAGTATCTTTGAGATATACCCATCTACGTTTTTGCGTGAATTTCATTTGGCCTTGATGCATACTGTACCATAACGTTCCAAATTGTACCATAATTTTTGGAAAATTTAATATCAATTGGAAAAGTTATCAAACTACAGCAAACTACAACAAATTATACCTCATTCCATTTTACAGTTGATTCCTATAACGACAAAAAGTATAATCTATTGTGCATACGAAAAACGTTGTGCACACGCATGTGTAGTATTTCCAGAGATATAACGAAGTGGCTTCTGGATAGAGATTGTGAAATGATATTCTTTTATCCCTGTCGATTTTTATCCCAACACCAAACCGTTATTTTGAACCTCGACACGTGTTTCGATAACCAAGTGATCATCTTCCAGAGAAATATTAAACCTAATATACATACAATGTTATCCTTATTTATATCATAGATACCTCTGCTACGTACCTATGTCTCAATTGTTTTGAGATAACTTTACAATGTTGTGTTAAATGCTAGTCTTAAATTAATTTTACAATGAAATATTATTTCAACAAGCTATATAGTATACTATTAGGTATTGGTCCACCATCGTTATTCATAATATTATTATGTTTACTTATTTCTACACTCTCGTAGGCATCTAGATGCCTGTTGTTCTTAACTTGTCTAACTAACCTCAATGAACTCTACGGAATGGTTTTGTTGCAAAATATGATGGGTGACTGCTGATTTTTCTGGTCTTTATATTTTAGGTGTGCTAAGTGTTCCTTTTATAATATTTAAATAGATCTTTTAGCCGTCCATAATATTTTGCATCGCAGTCCTTACATTTAATTTCGTAAATTTCAGACTTTTCCGAATTTTCGACTTTGTCCTTTGGATTTCCTAAAAGGCTCTGTAGTATGTGACTTGTTTTAAATACCACCTTCATACGTTGTTTCTTGAAAATCTTCTCAAAGTTCTACGTGTATTGGTGGTGTGTACGGAACTGAGATATATTCATTTTGGTTTTCGTCGTTTCTAAAAGTCGAGATTTCGTTCATAATCAACCTCAACTTTTTCTTTCTTATAATATAATGTACAATACCCCTCCAGAAACCGTTACAGACTGCTATTTCCTGTATTGTCCGTTTTTCTTTTATGAACCTTTCATGTGTGAGGCGATGCACTATAAAATTCAGCCCAGCACGTTTGTGCTGTCCACAATGATGTGAACTGTCAGGAATATACCTGTAAGTGCTTGTTTCCTTCCACATTGGCTTCACATTACCAAAACGTCAAGAAATGGAAGTTGTTCCTTATTTTATAACTCATACATGAATTTAATTGAAGAAAAATCTGTTATTTAAAAAAGAAACAAAGTCCTCAATATTCAATTTTTTGTTATCAAATATCGCAAAAAACACAAACCTTCTGCCTAGAAATGGTTTTGTTTCATACACAGATTAGTGAGAGAAAGGAATTCATCGATTCCGTTATTATTGAAATTATTTTTCTCTAGTAATTTCCTGAGGTATTGTAAGATCTGTGAAATTGGGACGCTAGGAATTAAAGAACTAACATCAAAGGAAACCAAAATCTCACCTTTTTGCAGAACGATGTTTTTCGTAGGTTGTATGATTCCTAAGGAGTTTTTAATACTAAAACCTGGTTCCGCAATAGACAATCTTTCTAATTCATCACTGAGTCATTTTGTTATTTGGTAGGTAGGAGATCCAACAGCTGACATAAGGCCAATTGATTTTCCCTGTTTGTGGATTTTATGGGGGCAATATAGTTTTGACACCGTTGGGTTAAAAGCTCCATTTCAGTTGAGGGGTAAGTATGTTGTAGCTTTTCTTGAGGACGTCTTTTACTTCGGCAATCATCTTTTGTAACGGGTTCCTGGACAATTTCGTATACGGTCCGTTAATGATGAGAGTATTGACCCTTTCGTAGTAGTCCCATTTATCCAGAATTACTACTTTGTTACCTTTTGTCTGGTTTTAAATAAAAGACGCTTGATGAGTTTCTTTTGTTTTTTAATGTCGTTTATTAAATGTTTCGGTTTATCTGTTATCATGTTCCTGGAAATTTGATTCCTGACTTTCTCTCGAACCTGTCCCTTCGAAGAATCAGGCATATATTGAATGCCAAATTTTAAACCGTTGTTCAAAAAGTTGATCTTTTCCTTATCAAACGATTGTGATGAGTGATTTTCGACCATGTTTATGACTTTCGGAGTGGCTTTTTTTGGTTTATTCTTAGATATAAGGGTTTTGAGTTCCTTATTCAAAGTACACATTTTCCTGATATATTTTGTTTCAATCATCCGAAACATTCCCCTCTGAAAGTCATTCCATTGCGCGTAATCATTTTCGTCTAATCTATATTTTATTTTCCTATATAGAATATATATGTATAATTCTAAGAGACTACGGTTAGTGTACAGATGACCGATTTCTAAATCAAGTCATTTCTCTTTGGCGAATTTCTGGACTTTATTAGCAGCTGCAGATTTGATAGGAATGTTTACGTGAACAAATTTTGGAAAAACGGAATATCTTTTACACATATCTGCTTGTATTAGCCTAGTTTTTGTTGAATACTTACGATACAGATCACAAGTAAACGTTTTATGTTGAACTGATTACCATGTAACTGTCATATTATCGCTTTTCTTAAAATTTTTTGGAACGAAACAGAAGAAAAAATATCAACATATTAATAGTAAACGAGGTTTAGTAATAACTCTTATATTGTTGTTTCAACGAATGGAGTAAAAAATTATTATTGGTGATATTTGGCGTTTGCGTTTGTTTGATAGGCTTTGCCAACTGGCCTATAACTGATTTTATAGAATCTCACTTCTTATGAATACTAAGATTACACGAAAATCTTTCTCTGACTTGAAACTTTCAAGTTCCTAGTGTTCTAAATAAGATCAATCTATACTACTCAACAAAATCATAATGATTTGAAATTTGATCACGCTCCGTCACAAATCATAAATATCAACAGTTCCTCGTGACTTAATTTTAATCTACTTTATGATTAGTAATTAATAAAAGATTCACATGCTGTGTTTTAATTTATTCGTTATCTACGGTTTGCATACTAATGAGACGTTATGGATTAGATTTTTCAAATTAATTAATTCCTTTAAAACAGATGATGGACATTTAATAGTTATTTATGAAAGGAGGTCAACATTTATTGCAAAAGTTTTCATAGCTAAATTTAGAATAGCAATGGGACGACTTGATCGATGATCTCAATTGATTTGAATCAGGAGTTATTTCATTCGACGCAATTTCATTTATTGGAAATGGTTTTCAGCGAACTCAAGTTCGTAGTTTCCCAGATAAACAGTGTATGCGGGTTTTCCATTAAGCTTGAAATTCATACATTGTATAAATGAAGTGGATATTTATTCAAGTGTATTAATATTTTGATAGTATTAATAGTATTATTGTTTGTAAAAAGAAACTATTTGACATGTTTAATCTTCCTCTTCGAAACACGTGTCAAGGTATTAAAATAACGGTTTGGTTTTGAGATAAAAACTCTAGTAGTATTCATTACTACGCCAAAGGTTCCAAACACTGCTTCACAAATTGAGTGATAATGATCTTCATTGGAATCCAAGACTAGTACGTTGTTGATGTGAAGATTCTTCGAAATTATAAAAAAAATAACTATTCTTGAATCGAATAACACTCAAACTCATTCCGAATACGTTGTTACCGCAGTAGAATAATACAACCAGTAGGCTCTCTTACCACGTGATCCACCCGAGTTGCCGGGGGACCTTCAACTGCTCTTAGGATGAGATTCTCATTCAACGCGTTCAGTGCTGTAGTATCGAAGGATTCAACGGCCCCACGGGCATCGGATTAGTTATAACAAACGGTTGGAAATCGATATTGTGTTTCTTTAGTTTTTGAAATACTTACTGAGTATTTTTGTGTTGACAATGATTGTTTCAATCTCGTTTTACAGACAGGTTTTTTTATTCGCTGAAAATTTTCAACAAATACTGGCAGGCATTTACCATTACCAACTGGTTCTGGTAAAAATTCACCTAATTTTTTTGTACAAATCGTTTTCAAACCATGTTTATTATTATGTATGTATTATGACTCGTCATAACACATTTGTGTGAATGATGAATGAAGTACCTACATACAATTTTTGAGCAAATTTCCCAGAATAATGTATATCAGCCATTGGTTAAATAGTCGCTAACCTGATTAGAGATTATTCCATTTGTTTCCACCCTTTCCGCAATATGGTCGACTTATCAAAATTTAATTTTGTGTACTTTGATATATATTTTGATAGGGTTTGTCATCCGAAATACGTCACGAGATACGTGTGATTGTCGATATTTGAATCACGTCTGGACTGTTATAAATCGAATTAATTGTTTTTTAAGAGTGTTTGTGGCCCTAACAAAATTTATGAAGGTACCTGCTCAGAAGAGGTAGGTAGGTTTTTTATTTTCTGACCACTTCCAAACACAAATGCCAGTACATTTAAGAAGAAGCATTCAATATTTGACATTTCATAGAGAGTGATTTCAGTCCAGTGACGTTTTTTCAATCAGATACAAGTAAATTACAATAAAAGTTATTCATGGTTATGAAATATTTCAGTAAAAATGAGTTTTTTTTCACAATCAGTGATTGAAAGCGTTTCTGAAATCTAAATGTTTTCCAGCCATGTGAACTAAAAGTGAAGCGATATATTTGAGTGAATTAGTATGTGTAATGAATTATGTGAATGTGAATTAGTAACGTGTTAGGAATCACACGTTAAAAGGTAAGACCTCGTTAATCCTTAGCTCGCACAAGTTTCGACTTCTGAGGGTTGTCGTTCGTAGGGGTGCGACAGCTGGTTATCGGAAAAACAGATTTTTTTAAACAGATTGATGAAATTTTGTCGACTCTTTTCATTGATATGAATGGGGATATATTTACATTAAAATTGATCCCAGCCACAAAAATGAGTTCATTCACGAAGTCATTTTTTGGCCTAGCTATTTGCAATGCCCTAAATTTTTTTGTTATTGATAATAGTTCAGTTTCAGTTTATTTGGGTTCAAAAAGAAGATACATTTTTAAAAGTCGGATCATTTGAGCCGTTCGAAGAAAAATGGTTCGCAAACCAAGCGCTTGTGGCTTGTGTTTCATTTTCATCTTCACGGATCACATTCAACAATAATTGGTACCGTACGACATCTGAATTATTTCATTAAAGATGTTAAAAAGGAAAGAAAAACAAAAAATCAACTACTAATTACCAAAGTTTTCGCCAATATTCCTTAAATTAAATTAGGTTAGGTTAGGTCTAAAGTGAGTGGGTCTATTCGACCCTCCACCGCAACCCGCAAGGGTGTATTGTGGCTCACACCTATACACACTCAGTCAAATAAACCCAGCTTCTCAACGAAGCCGATTAGTTTGTATGGTGAGTGGTCTTTCAGACCTGAGGGTAAGAGTACGGATTTGCCGAACTCTAAGAACCTGATCCCCAGCGGGGCAGGCACAAAATATACGCTCTGCTGTTTCATCATTTTCCAAACAGAGGCGACACACACTGTCTTCCGATAGTTCAAGTCTCTGCATATGATGATTCAAATGACAGTGACCAGTAAGAAGGCCTGTTACACATCGTAGTTCATCCCTACTGTAGTCCAACAACTCTATCAAGCTTCGAAGGGTATATAAACGCCTTGGAGTGAGCCAATCCTGGAAGATTCTGCCAGTAGTCCATAAATATTCTTGCCATCCAGGTATTCAATGTTTGTTTGGCAAAGCCCAAAGCGATGCCAATAACAGGTTCTGGTCCGATGAAGACACTTGCAGCACCCTCCTTTGCAAGAGAGTCAGCAGTCCTCAAATTCCTCAAATTAAGTGCCAATTTCTTTTTTGGAATAAAAAAGGGAAAAAGATCCCTTTCATCTGCCTACTTCAATCTATTAGTAAATGAAAACCCGATACTCACCAAACGTTATTTTTGACTGTTAACATTGATTTCAATATGGTAGGTTTCTATATAAAATCAATTTAACTTTGTCATTTTTTGGAAAACTTATTGTTGGCATCTCAAAGCCCATTATTTTCTGAACGATTGCACTGATTTTCAAAAGCAAAGAAGCAATAGATAGGAAATCCAAATCCCTTTTCAAATGTTATCAGTCGACACTCATTCTCATTTAAAAAAATGGAAAGACATCCATGTTTAGACCCCTGAAGGTTTGCTTTAGTTTTTATATCAAAACATGTTCTTGTTCTTTTTCTGACAGCCATGCCTTGTGGTACATTTTCATCATCACATTTTATGCTAAAGTTACTAATTCAGAAAAAAACAGTATATTTTTGAACATGTGTCGTATTTTCCACCTACTTTGTTATCATTTCTTTTATAGGAAATCCGATAAAAGAGCAGTTAACTTATCGGAAGCCATTCCTTACTCGACGAGTTGATTTACCGCTCCCTTGTAGTTCAAATAACATTTTTTAAAGAAAGGAAGTCAACTTAATCATCTGTGAAATGGAATAATTTATGAAGGCTGTGGCACGTTCCGATACTAGGAGGTTTAATTATTTCCTATGTTTTCTTACCTAAGGGCTCTTCCTTATGATCCGGGCCGGATATACCGAACTCCAAAAATAAATGGGTATTAGTGCACTTCATTGAAGCGGCATAAGAAATGGAGTGTGAACAAAATTAATCAGTTTTTACCTTTAGAAACTTGATAAAGAAACGATGAGGGACGATCCACTTCCACTTTTATTCAGTCTACTGAGTTTTCATTTAGTGAGCCTAAAGGGAATGTGGTAGAGAGTATTGTCGAAATTGTATTTTGTTGACATAATGTAATGAACGATAATGAATTCTTTGGTAAACAAATCTGAAAAAATAAGTAACATTTTGAATGTTAAACGGTTTATTGGAAAAAAATAAAATAACGATGTAGATGGTGTACCAAAAACAAAACAAAAATTCGGAAGGTCCTAGGTAACACTCATCATACCACTCCCCTCAGCAATCTACGGTATTGATCAGATAATAAAATTATAAAATCGTTGGGCGTAGAGTAACCTGAGTAAATATGTAAATACTACGCCCAACGATAATAGTTTCTGAAGTTTTGAATACAACATTCTAGAATGTTCAATCTATTTTGAGACAATTTTTCATTTATTTGATCAACATATAAAAGTAAACAAATAGTTGAAGTAAAATAACAGAATTATGAAAAGAGGCAGATATTGAAAGGAGTATATTTTCAGGAGAGATTCATTTTTGGGACTTTCTACTTCTCCTCCTTCATACAGAAAATATGGGAAACTTTCAAAGGAAAAAAGAAAACAATTTCAAAATGAACTCTCTTGAAAGATGTCATGCATAGAAGTTACTTTCTGATACTCTGAAACAACTACTTTCATATAAGCATTGAATTACACGAAAGAAAGAGTACTTTCAAAGTAACTATTTTAATAATAACATTGAAAAATACAAAAAATGTCTTTTCCAATTCAGAAGGCTTTTTTCTTGCAGTTTGTGTTTAAAAGTGACTCCTGGGCATGATCTACAGAGGGGACATTATTGTACATAAACACAAAAATCGAGGTTAGAGGCAACTTAACAAAGGATCATTTTAGTGGAGGTATGCGACCCATGACGTAGAAAAAATGGTACCTGGGCCTCTACAGATATCGCCAACGGAGACGCTGGAGGATACCAAACGACCCTGCAGAGTACTTTCTCTGCATCCATGCAAGCGGCTTCATAGATTTGGTCAATCCCTTCCCCCAAACCATTGAGAACCTTATTGATCAGTATAAATAGAAGCGAAAAATCCTATGACAGACTTCTCTGAATCGCAATGAAAGTGATAAAAAACAACCTACCTCACGAAAGGGGACTTTGGCGATACTGACGAAGATATGGGAAAGTTTGATACCGTTACTAGTATTTTTCTGTAAAACCCATGTTAGGATTCGGAAAGGTCCAGTGTGAATCAATTCAGAAACAGAATCTCAGAGACGCCAAAAACATGTATAATTTTACGAAAGGGCTTTAATAAACTGCTGCTGAATAAACTTTTTATCACAGATTTCACAGCGGTCAAATTAAAGATGGTGATGATGAGATGGTGAGAAAGAATCTGAGGAAATCATTATTAGATCAGGAATCTCCTTTAAGGTAGCTTGGAACCGTATTCAACTTGGTATAGGAAAAATCTTATGAGGGCCTGCCTATAACACAGACCACATACCTAGCTGTGATACCAATGCACACCACCTGACTTGGTGAAACACTGACAGCAATGAAATAGATGAGCATTCACTACTGTTGGTGGTTGAACCCACTCCTTTTTGGATTAGTAGTGAAACAAGCGACTGCTCTATTATAAAAGTAGGTGAGGTGCAAAAATTTGCTTGTTTGGCAATAACGAGGGTAATGAACTATACTGGAGCCTGACAGTGGATACTTTCAAATCTATCCCATTTACATATATAGTGGGAAGGCAAAAGTGGACTGATTCAGATTGAAAGATTGATAATTCGAAGTTCATTTTCAACACAAGCTGCACGATTAAAGTCATAAATCATGAAGAGTGGGTGATAATTAGTCACCCTGAGAATAGACCTGACAAAAATACCTGGTATAGAGACGGTCAAAAACTAAACAAGAGACAAGAGCTTGAATATAGTGTGGATGCAATATGCAATAAATATCAATTGACAACTAGGCATCACCCGGGGCATTGATAAACCTAAAAAGATCTGATAGCAAGAAATTATTAATTTTGTACTGGGTGGTTGGATACGAACGAAAAGGCTGAATAGTGTGCTTGGATAGGGATCGACCAACAAGTCCATAAACAGGCCCTAAACCAGCTGTACAGGTACCACAAGGAAAACCTTGATAAAACGACCGTCGGGAGCTGAAATCTCCTTGTAATAATTATTGGAGAAAACCTAAAGTACATGGGGCTACACAAAGTAGGACTTAGCTGCAGGTTTTGACAGAACGCATTTCTGCTTTCTTCTAAGTTTGTAATTTGTACCGTACTACCATCTTGTGGCACTGAACCTGCATGTGTTTGTTACTCATATCGAATTATAGTTACCAGTCATTCATATTATTTGTTAACCGATATACGTACCCTCGAGTTAGATAACCAACTAATATAGGAACAATGTTTTTTTTCAGTTTCAGATGTTTCCTTCTCGGCCATCTACCGACGTTTTTTCCGGTTGAGGATTCAAGAAATTTGCGAGTTTAGTGCGACTCGATTTCTAAGTATCTATTTGATTCATTATTCAAAACATTTTGCTCAGGTCCTTGAGAACAAGATTTTGTCGGTCGTGCCCTGTGCCTGTGATTCACTTTAGGTGACTAATTTGACTAACTTCAAAGATACAAGTTGAAATAAAGAGATCAACTGCACAACTAGTGTCCTTTTGGGCAGCAGTGATCTTCCTACACGAAAATCTTGAGATAACCTTTTACAAGTTATTACAGCAGCTCGTCAATAAGGAAACTGTAAAAATTAGTAAATGTTTTTTGAAGGCTTTGAAATCAGCTGCATCTCATGTATCAAAAAACATTTTCAGAAATTGTATTTCAAAATTCCAAACAATGGCCTGTTGATATATGTCAAATTGTACAACATTTTAATGATGAGAAATACCAGTAGTTATTCATATTGAACTTGGCTAACATCCAACGCAAAACAAATAATTCAAGTTTCTCAGTTTACTAATTTGAATACTAAAACAAACAATTGAACGAAAATAGACCTATGTTACTACTTTTCGATGGTTCAAACAAATAATAAAAAATAAAACGTATTTTCCTAGGAGAATAGAACATTTTTCTTCGTTACCGTTGAGATGTTTTCTAAACAGGATATTTCAGAGGTTAATTACTACAAACAGAGACGATTCTAGGTATGAGTGATTTATTGGATAAAACCCAACATATTCGGTTCTTGAGATGAAATGATAATTATATATCAGATTTTCTTTCAAAACTTTGGTAACTTACGTTAAAATACTTACCAAAGTCACAAAATATGTTTTTACGATTTGACGATCACGGAAGAAGAGATCTTGAATAATACTGATGAACATTCATCAAAAAGTAGTACATTTATATTTGTGATGCACTGTTTGGAACCGTTGGTTAGTACATCTATAGTTAGACAAAGAATTATTCGTTGTGCGAGTGTTAGATGCTGATGAGGAAAAATTTACAATAGATGGAACCATATTTGATTGGAAGGATGATTTACTATAACCTACATTATTGAAAGATATCGCTCCTGTTAATTTTGACTTTGACTACCTGAATCGGATATTCGGGGACAAATAGTCTCTGGGGTAAAATAAAGAAGAAATGAAGTGTGAATAGAAATTAGTGACTCGCATTCAAACTGCATCAATATCTTTCGATAAACATTTGGAATCGTTTGAAGAAGTGAAATTATCTGACACATTGATTATCCATCACATGTTGTCATTATCATTCCAAATGACACATTTTTTGTTCATTTCGAAACATTTTTTTTATTCTAACCCGTTTAACTTTTTACCATTTTTATTGTGGTGGTTAATAGTCATATATTGATAAGAACCAACACCGTTCAAATCATACCTATTTCAATTTTGTAATATTGTCTTTTTGCAAAACGCACTTCATAGATAGCGCCTCCGTCGTATGTAAAAGTGATGACAAAATTTTGTGACGAAAATTTCATGAAAACTTAAGTGTTTTTGACATACTTGTCAGTCGTGACTGAGACTTCGACAAATAACTTTCGTCGTCACAGTTGACGCACATACCACTGATAATGTCTGTCGCAATAGAAGACGAAACGTTTGTCACTTCGCTGTTTCCGAGGACTTCGAAAGATTGCCTTTTTCACTTTTTTCGGCTCAACTAATAGTATAATTTGTACATGTCCTTCAATATTTGATATGTAAACGCAGTCACAGGGGTCTACACCAAAGTGGTAATGGAATCTCTCTCCGTCTTCGGAAGTGCAGACCTTCCGCATGAAACAAACCTCCGTATATCCGCTTACACAAGTTTTTTTAACGGAGTTTTAACGGAAGCGTGTCATTCCGCACTGCAATATTTTATTGAGTATAATTAGTCAGTAACTGCTAGTATTTATAAATTTTGTAAATAAAGCTATGGTAAAATAAGATTCACCTCTTTTGTTTATCATAAAATTCTCTATGAAAGGGAAAATCACTCTTCATGCAAAACATTCAGTTTTAAAAACAAAAACTTGTTTTTCAGCATTATTGATAATTTTTAGTACACTGTTGATATTACTTCGAAAAAAAATTATAATCAAAAGAAAAAATCGGGCTTCGTTGAATAAAGAAAATAAATATGCGCTCTGTTGAAAAAGTGTCTTCTTTGACCAAATAGAAAGCAGTTCCATCAAACGCAAGATTATAATAAAAATATTTACAGTATCTATAAATATTTTCGTGATTTTCACAATTTTTGCCAGACAGGTTCCAACGATAATCCACGTACAAGTTTATTGTTATTATGTCTTACAAAATATGATACATCTGCTCCAGACTTCTCAGGTGGAAAAGAGTGCTAAATGAGATTTATCACATCCTAGGAGGAAACCATATATCTTGTTTTTGTTTATTTATGTTTCACGGCGTATATATTTTAAAAATATTACGATTTCGACCGTTAAAGTCTAATTTTTCGACAGTCATTAAAATCTTCTATAAGTTGTTGATACAACAAGCGTATAGGTGGTAGAAAATCAGTCGTTTCAGTAAAAGAAAAAAAAACCTTTATTCAACCTCTTAATTTAAACATTGTCGGTAATAAATAAATACTCATAAGTATACTTTGGAAAAGAAAATTTCTTGTTACTGACCTAGACTTGCAGAAGTCAGTACATACATTTTGTATAAAAAAAAACTAAAGTCAATTATGAAAGGACAATTACATAAAAAAAAATGAAAAATTACCTATTATCTTGAATAAAAATTTCTTGGTAGATGTTTCAAATGTCAATGTCGATGTCTCTTTGAAATATTTGCTTAAGGTTTCTTGGCTAATTCCTTGGCTAATTCCAGCACATATTTATTTTTAACAATATATCTTTTCAAGTTATATGATTTTTGATCCCTTTTTCTAATAATTTTTCCAGCTTATCATAATCACATTGTTTCCTATTCAGCATTCGATGATGTAAAATGTTTAAAAAAAGTAATCAATTCATTGAAATGTGCAAATTGACTTCAATTTATATACAAATAATGCGATTAATACGAGTAGAAAAGTCATTGAATTTGTCAACAGAATTTCAAAGAAAGTATCTGTTTTTTGATGAGGTACTTTTTGGAGCAGGAATGACATCTACGTTGGCAATGACCTGAACCCTTTAAATTAAAATTGATCTTTTGATTGTTGGCACTTGTATTCATAGAAAAGAGTATTAGTATTAGCCTCCCATTTTTTTAAATATTTTAATAATACATTCAATTACAACAATTGTTTAACAAAAGGCTTCAAAATCGTTTAAAATATGTTCGATTGCTTCCGAATCAAATGACACTTTGACTATCTTGGAGGTCAAATTTTCGATAAAAAGTTATTTGTGAATCAAATTATAATATAATTATAGTATAATTACTAGACATATTTCCTTTTGTTAAACAATGTCAACAAAATTTTTCCTAAAATTCCGCGAATTGTGTGTTATACCATTATGTTGAAATTGATACCATCATTAATTTGTTTTTTGCTTTTTATGATTTTATGTCCAGCACTAAGTAACCACTTTGTGCAATTTCCACAATTCAAAAATATTTTTCCATTTTTTCATTTCTTGTAGCGTTTCTCTTTATCTTCATTTATTTTTTATTTTCAGATGTTGAAGAACTTTCAGCCCGGCTGAGCCTGATGGCCGCCTCAACCAGTGAGAATGAACTTCTTAAAGAGGCCGGATTGGGCTCCATCGCCGACCCAAACTACCTCAATAGCAGATGTGTTTATTTGGAACAACTGCTCAGCGGTAAGATCACCTAAATGAACATGTGCACACATTATTCATCTATAGTCCGGGCAACGACATATTATACCGGGTGCAATCATTTTAATATGGCATAAAACATCCTGATGATTGATTGAGGTCAAACATGATGATATGGTTTCCCTTTTTTCGTTTAATAATTGAAATTACCATATTTGTCTTTATCATATACATGTTTTCATGAACGCTTTCGACATTCATGCAATATTCATTTTCAGTCGGGAAATCATATAAAATTATAACGTTACTTTCAAAAAAATCACTCAGTCTTTTTAGGTTTGCCATTACCATTTAAAGCCGGACCCCTCGCAAGAGCATCTAGAATTATAGGAACACGAGACCAACATGATTGCATCATCAGATCATTGACAACACATCCCGCTTTTTAATGAAATAACTCAAGTAATGTATCTTGAAGAACACAAACCTAACGTAACCTTTCCTAACCTTAGTCTAACCTAGATACAAGACAACTTAAGAGAATTAGTTGAAGTGGAGCCGCATTCATATATGTATATGATGCTTTCCAAAATTATAAAGACAGATACATAACACTAGACTTTTGGATGCTTGCAAAAGACTAAAATAGTGAAAAGTAGCACAAAAACTGGGACTAGTGACAAAGGAGCCATTCCAGAGAACATTATCCTATATGGTTTGCCACGTATCTGCCACGATCTGGCACAGATGAGGCACAAACTAGAAAAAAACACAAGTGCAAGTAAATCAGATGTGTGTAAGAAATAATGAGCAGAAATAGATTGACTCTATACTGGGCATCCAGTATAGTGTTAATCTAACTGTTGCGATACAAAAATATGTGGTTTGGAACCAAATAGAAAGGGAGAGTACTCGGAAAATGCATCTGGGAACAGATGCAGTTCATCGTATTGTATGCGAGTTGGATCACAGGAGGCAAACAATTAATGAAAAACCCAAATCATACCCAGAGACTAAAGAGAAGTGGACAAGTTAGACAAATCTCGAACACTGGAAAAATTTGTTAAATTAATTTGGTGATATGAAAATCCCCTTGATTTAATTTCAGATAATGGCTGCTTAACTTGATAAAAAAAGGCAAAGACTGAAAAAGAGTTGCATTAAGGAAATATTTCCTTTTCATGATAATTGAGATCAGACAACTAGATGATAACAGGGCCCAAAAGAATCACATTCATGATCCCGTAACAGACAGCGTTGTTTCGATCTAGTGGATCTGACCAGACTGACGAAGCGATGTCACGTATAGGATTATAACTGTTACTCCTTCTGATTTCATCCACTTAACTATTGATAATTTTGAAAATTGATAGCTCTATCTGAGCCGAACAACCCCAATGTATTGGTCCGAATTTTCGATAAATTAAACATGAAAATGACTTTTAAAACTGCTCCTACACTTCAACAAGCATTGTGCCACATGGAAAACAAGATGATAGAAAAGAAAAATATAGGTTTTCATAATAAGATGTGAGGATTGTGACAGAAAGTACGTTGGTCAAACTAAGCGAACTCTACTAACGCATTTCAAGTGACATGTTTCGTATATTTGGTTTTGAAAAGTCAAGTATCATACCTTAGAGAACACCCACAGATAACTGAGAAATTCTTGAAATTGTTGGTACATAACAACAGGATTTTAGTAGACCTTGAAAGTTTAAAAATTGAAAGGTGTGAAAAAAGATCTGAGAACAGGGATGAAAGTTTACACTCTTACGTAATAATTAATCACAATCAGCAAACAGGGAAATAGTAATTGGTCAGTAGTCATTAGTGAATAACATATAAACTTGGATACGAGAAAGAAATATGCTATTTCCAGATCCGTAATACGAACCTATATTTATGACCCGTTGCTCGGACTATTCACAAACGTTGTAATAGGAGTAAGTTATCTCGCACGCGTTTGTTTTCGACTTGAACCCAATAACTTCTACTCCAGCCGCCAGAACGGGGAGATTTATTGCCACAACGGAATAAATTAACTGAATTTTGTGGTCTGCTAAATGATTGACGCTCGTTAACTGTATGTACATTTTCAGTCTTCCAATCAGAAGTGAAAACAAGTCACATTTACTGAAGCCGGCGCCGAGAAATGGGGTTACGTGTAACCGCTAAGCTGTCTGAAATGTCCGACGCGATGAAAATCACAGGGCGATGAAAGAAAAAAATCTGAATGAATAAAAATTTAATAGAAAAATGTTGAAAAATGTTTCATGAAGATAAAAACCAATGGTTTACATCCCACCACCTACAACTTACCAACTTTTGGTGCAAAGGTGGGTGGGTGAAAGGATATATTCGACACTCCACTACAACCCGCGAGGGTTTATTGTGGCTTACACCTATTCAAACTCGACCAAATTAATCGCGCTTCTCAACGAAGCCGATTACTTTATTTGGTGAGTGATTTTTTAGGTCAGCTAGCAAGAGTGAAACTCTGAAAACCTGGTTCCGTCCTCAAGTCTTTCTCCGGAAAATTTCTTTTCTCTGGAAAATGTTAATTTGTTGTCTTTGACCCACAAAGTTTTGCAAAAGAAAACCTCAAACTAGATCTTTCAAGAATTGAAGAAATTTTCTATCAACTACATAGAAATTCCGCCACAATTTTTCATTAGGCTGATTCAAAAGTTTCACTAAGTTTCACTGAGATTTTACAGTTTAAAGTAGACTGATTGAAACTAACAAAACTTCTGAAACAACCTAATGCAAGAAGTTTCTCATACAATGCTCAGAATTTCATAACCAACTCCATACTGAAATTAGATCATATTCTTGATGTAGAATTTGGAACCTCTAACGTAAAATGAATGTATTGAAAACCCTTTTTTCACACCGGAATGTAAATACTGCCAAGCACAGCACACTCGAAACAGTATTTGGTCCTGATAAGCATATATTATTTTTGTCGTCTATAATTCCTCTATTCTCACAATTTTTATATGAAGAATTGATGTTATTCCATACTGTTAAATTGAAAAACAGCAATTGCAATCATTCTTCTATCTTGTTTGCATACGAATATTTTTTTTTAATTTTTGTTATTCATAGCAAAATGACGACAAAACACAAGCACTACATGAAAATCCTCAAGGCGCTTTGCAAAAATAACGATTCACATTGGATTTGAATTGCTGGAGATCCATTTTTTTTTGAAAAAATTTCTCAGGAAGTTTATTCCACATAAACGCAGTTCTCCAAATGAAAGTGTTCTTGAACAGTGAAGTTCGAAGTGAAAGTATCTATAAAAGAGTGACAAATCTCCCACTTCTTCGATCTTCCAGATTATCAAGGTTGAAAGTGATATTTCTGTCTCCAATCAGGCGGATGACTCCAACGGAACAATACTCCAACGAAGGTCTGATCTGAGCTTTATAAAACATCAAAAGTTGATGAGGTGTGTACAGTTTTCTGGTTCGGAACAGCTTTTGAGAAGCAGCTTTTGCAATTCCAGCCACATGATTGTGTCAAAACATATTGGTGTACATTTCAACCTCCAGTAAACTTATCGAAGCAGGAAGCGGAATTGTCTGTCCTGACATCATTATATCCGGTTGGGAGACATTTATCTTTTTGGAGAAAACTGATTTATGGGTTTTTGTGGCATTGAATTGAACCTGGCTAGTTTCACTCCAACTCGAAATCACTTCTAGATCCTCATTGAGATATGCAACCTCCTGCTGCCGGTGAAGATGTGCATCTGCTACAGATGTCTTGGAATCCAAATGGAATGGACGAGACAAGTGTGCTGTCGTCAGTAAAGATATATATTGGCCATAACATCGAAGTTTGACCAGCAAATCCTCATACCGCACACAGTCAAAGGGAAATATCAAGCGTAACAACTCTTGACTCTCCATGTATCTCGATTTTGTTATTCCAAATATGGGTGACATACGATAGAAGGTCACCTGTTGATCTTTGTTTCCGAAAGCCATATTGATGATCGCTCAAGATGTTAGAGCCTTCCAAATATTTAAGGATATGGTGGTTTACGGCTTTCTCCATGATTTTTGATATCACTGATAGCAAAGCGACTGGTCTATAGTTATTTGGAATCTTCCAACAATAAGAAAAAACCCCTTCCTTGTAAGGCAGGTTGAAAAGTCTGCAAAATACTGGTGCGAGTTCATTTGCGTACTTTTTAAATACGATGACGGGCACTTCGTCAGGACCAGATGCCTTGTTGATATTAAACTGTTTCAAAATTCGTCTGACTAGACGTTGTCGAAAAGTAATGTCCGCAATTGTGGATTCTAGTATGGGTAGTGCCTTTCCCAGAAAATCGGTTGTGGAGTGGGACTCAAATTGTCCAGCTAGTATAGATTTGCTTTTTCCATGGCTGTTGTTGTAATTGAACCATCGTCTTGTGTTAGTTATGGAATTGTTGATTGTGTAAAGTTTTGATTAATAGCTTTGGCTACCGACCAGAAGGAGTTATATCCGTTGGGATTGGCAAGCAGTTTTTCCCTAATTATCTGATTGTGAAGTTCTGAAATTTAATTTTTGTGATAAATATTTTCAAGCATAGGCCATACAACATTGAAATGTGCCAGTTCTCGTCTGATCACTGAAGCCAAGTGGATGGGTGCCTGTTCGAAAACACCGCGAGTCGTTTTCATTTTTGTCTTCACATCGATGAAAAATATATTTTACACATCACCCATTGCCACTTCCTTTGACTTGTTTTTATATCGAATATTTTCACTTGAAACAATTTTGTAATAAAACATTTGTTGTTCGAACAGGGAACTATAAAACTGTCCTCAAAACTCAAGTGAAAGAAACAAAAAAACTCAAAACACTAGAGCCCTGCGATATATTTTAGTAGTTTATTATGAAATTTTGAATTTCATTTTAATTTAATTTTGAATCAGAGACCTGTAAGAAATGAATTCAAAACCTGTTTATTGAATCATTCATGTATTGGGTGATGATTGGCGATTGTGTTTTTGAATAGATCTCGTTGTTTGCTCTGCCAGATACCTATGTCCTTTGATTATTTATTTCGATTTTCAAAGACAACACAGACATTTTCAAACGACTCATATGTGCAGATTTACGCACACATGCAAATTATATTCATCAATTCTAGCGACTTATCTCTGAACACGCGTCTGGTTCGAATTAGTTGAGCGACTGCAAATCATGATTTACTGTTTCAGACCAGACAGACGTAAACATGATAATTTGATTCGGATTTGTTTCAATTTGTAGCTCTGTCCAGAGCAGACATGATAAGGTCAACTCGCCAACAGAAAAACGTCATTACAGTGAGCGATGGAGCAGATTTTTTTTGAGTTATTTTCGCTTAAAGGCCAATCGAAAATGACAAAAGCTAAGTCATAACCTTTTTTTGCTATACCTGCCTATACTTTTTGACCTTGATTTCGTCCTATTATACTTTTTTCAATTTCTGCAATTGCTATAATTTCTTCTATACCTATCTTCAACTATCACGTCTGATGTGCGATAAAACATGAAACATATACTTTTATATAGAATCATTTGTTTCTACAAGTGAAAAAGTTAAGTCAGAATAGTTATAGTTTGCATTTAATCAACGAGCTCTTGGTTGGATGATAGCTTATAATCAGTACATCGAAGAGAAATAGCTATATAAACGTGAGTCGTCGGCAATTTCTTAGTTTTTTAGATATATTTACAATGATACTATCGTCTGATAGTTTACATTAATTATCAACACGTTGATAATAAGTCTTCCATACTAGACAAATAGTTTTTTGACACTGTTGGCAGTCAATATTTTACAGTAAGTAAATTTTGTATCGTAGTTATAAATTTTTAACCTCAAATTGGGGATGGCTCTGTCTAATGTTCCACATACTGGAATATTTGAACTAACATATTTATAATGAGACTTAGAATATGGAACATGATAATAATTGGGGTATTTCCAGAATAATCAGTGCTGATGAATTTCATGAAGCTGACTCAAAATCACAATATGGGTTTCCTTTTTCGTACAAATTTCACATAAATTAAAGCAATTCTTCATCGACACTCTACCTCTAATATCACAAAAATATTTTAGAGAGATTGTTAATTTCTCTTGGATTCTTTTGTTTATCAATAATGTTGCGTTGGCCACCCTATATAATGTAAAGAAAAGCGAAAACAAACTTTCTTCAAACTTTGAATGTCCTGAGAGTAGGATCGATTTCCATAGAAAAAAACCAATTCAACTATTCGCGAAAATTTTTTTCATCCTCAGTTCACCAAAAAGATAAATTACCCAAATGAATAAAATTAATTGAATACAAATACAATTAATTTACGACTATAAAACTGAACTTGGACAAGATGAGTCGTGCTTTTTATGATGAAGAAAAATTCAAGACAATTTCGAAGAATAAAGCATGAGGACATCGGAGGCATTGCAAGAATTAAAATATGTACCTAGAGATGCAATGTTTCGCGTAGACTACTGTCAGCTAAATATTGTCGAAAAATATTCATCATTCATTTCATCTGCCACTTCTTTGAATCATGTTGTTGTAGAAGAATTTTTCGGTATAACTTATGATTAAACTATATCCACTCAACAAACAAAGCAACCCAAACAAAGATAGATGCGTGAGCAAAGCATGATCACCACGCACATTCGCTTCTATTGGTTAAAAAAACAAGTCTCCTCACGCTGGCCAATCAGATTTAACTGCAATCGGCTGGAGGAATTCATTGTTACAATTTAGAAATGATCGGTTACGTTTTAACGCCTGTGGTGTTAAGCAGAACACAGAGTCAGATGCTACAAATGCAATACGGATTTATACAGACGGCTCAAAAACCAAAGAAGGCTCAGGATGTAGAGTGTAATCCAGATCACTAAGCCTAAGGATTAAGTGGGGAATAGAAGAAATACCAGCGTGGTCCAAATAGAACTGGCTGGTATCTCAATCGCCACAAAATAAATAACCAAGAAAGGAATTTCTGGCAAAAACATAACAATCTGCACTGATAGCAGACAAGCACTAATAGCCTTGAACAGACAGCGTGTTACCTCAGGGCTAGTATTACTACCACCAAGATTTAGGGAAAGCCTCGGTAGATAATAACATTATCCTGAGGTGGGTTAAAGGGCACGACAGGAGTAAAGGTAATCGCATTGCCGACTCTTTAGCCAAGGAAGCGGCTAGACTAAGAATTTTAGGACCCAGTGGCACCCGCGGCCTGATGACTTCGACAATTGCGGAACTTTTCAAATGTTACACCAATGCTCAATCCTTAAAGAGATGGGATGGAATCAAAGGATGTAATCTTGCCAGGATCACCTTGGGCGACCCTGGGAAGCTGGCGCCGAAGAAATATCTGGCGATGACCAGGAAAAATCTACGCCTTACAGTAGGATTTCTGACTGGCCACTGTCAACTAAGGAAACACCTCTATAATATGGGGCTAGTGGACACACCTCTATGCAGGATGTGTAAATAGGAAGATGAGACTGTCAGGCATGTCCTGTGCGAGTGCCCGGAGTTATCGTCAATAAGAGAGTGTGTGTTCGGCGAGTCTTGGCCTACACCTGCCGATATATAGGAGATGTCTCCCAGCGACCTGTCTACCTTCCTGGAAAGGACAGGATGGACGATGACCTAGGAGGACAACTCCTCGGGAGGATGTACAATGGGTCACATGTGGCCTAAGTGCGTGGGCTTACACTCACCCTCCCTACTCTACAGATACAGATATCCACCCAGCAAACAAAGTAATCCAAACAAAGATAGATGCGTGATCAAAACATGCACAAAACACATGCACAAAACGCACATTCGCATCTATTGGTTAAAAAAACAAGTCTCCTCACGCTGGCCAATCAGATTCAATTGCAATCGGCTGGTGTAATTCATTGTTACAGTGTCAAAATAATCGATTACGTTTTAACGCCTGTGGTGTGTACAAATACGGTAATTTAAAGTTTGAAATTTTAAAAATGTCAAGTACTGATGCGGCTGAAGAAACTGCTAATTTGTGTCCCTGCACTCCGCCTAAAAAAAATTCCTATACCCTATAAAAATGGGTCGTTCCTTAGTGCGACTCTATACAAGCAGCCTTGTCTGGGAGATCACGTGCACTTTGTGTGATGATGTTTTGGAGCACTACATTGCTCAAATGGACTGAATTTCGATTAAATTCATCGTGACGGTAATACAACGTAGTAAAATTTTATCTACATAGTGTTTTGCTACCATTTTTATTCAAAATTCATTATTTTTCAAAATAAATAGGACCACCGGTAATGAGAAAGATTATTGAGAAGTCAGATATCTTTTCAATATAATTTTATTCAAATGCATATGCCCTCCATATTTGAATATTTTTAAAAACATTTTTTACTTATATCATAAGTTCACAAAAAAAAAAATATGGATAGATGTGTTTTTTCCGGTGACGTTATGTTATAAATGAAATGAGTACTTTGTTTTGTAATGCAATAAGGTAATAAAACAAGAGTCTTATTCCGAAGATTTACGTTCCTCAATTCTTCGGTTTTCCAAAACTTGTTGAAAGTGAATGGCGTTTGCTTGCTTGCTTTTGTTGTAATCAAATCGAGCATGAGGTTCGAAGGACGCTCAACATTATTCAAATTAATTCAAGGGTCATTGCCTCCACTCAAAAGGTGAATGAATACAAGTAAAAGACGATTCGCATTTCCGCAAACCATCGTATCCACCTCAAGTACCGTCGTCATGAATGAAACACCTACTTCGCATAAATGTCTTTCAAGCAGGTAATCCAACAGATCTGACACGCTAAATATACCGAGTTAATTTAAAACCACTTTTATAACAAATATTTGGATGTAATGAAATGAAATTCCTGGTCCACCCGAATCAGAAGCAGGAAGTGTCAAAATATCACGTTATGTAAACTTCAAGAAAGTTATTTTTGAGTGACTAATCGACGATATTTCCTGTGCCGATGTACAGGGTAGGTTCAAGAAGGATATGTTATCCCTATTGGGAGAAGAAGAGGTTGCAACGTACAGCGAGGACAAAAAATATTGTTTTTTGAAATTCGAAAAAAATACTGAAGAGTTACATTAACAGAAAATTAACTATTGCGCTTTCATATACAGGGTGTATCAACGATAGGTGGGTGGACGATAGCTGCTTCCCTATTAGAGATACAAAAAAATATTTCGGAAAAAAGTTGTAGAGATTAATGAAAATTAATGAAAGCTTTGTTCCTATAATCATTATTAATATACCAGTGTCCAAGAAATGTGTGACGGACCAAACTTATTTTTTTATTGGTTGAATTTCTTCGGCAGAGTGCTTCTCAAAAATATTAGGTTGTTTGGGTTTATACCGTGTGGTTGAGAAGTTATAGTGAAATTTCTCCTATTCGGTCAAATGGAATGAGGAATTGTTTCTACCAATTATCCTTGAAAATAGTTTCCATTTCGTCTTCATAAGTTTACTGAACGGTACTATTTTTATACAGGGGTAAACAAAACTCGGGATCAATTTTTCTTATTTTTTTCCAAATGGAACACCCTGTACATAGGGTTATTCCTGAATAGTCCACACTATGAGCTTTCAGAAAATGTAGATTTTGACTACTTTATTTCCATCAGAAATTTATCTTATTCTTGAGGAAAGTATGAAAAAATCGTTAAATAGAAGCAATGACATTTTTTCATTCTGTGCTAGACAAACCAAGTAACAAAATGAAAATAAAACATTTTGAACGCCAAAATTTACAAAAGATGTTCGAACAATCGTCCATTTTGAGCTATGCATAAATCAACAATTTATATTCGAACTTCAATTAAAATTGATCTTGAATAGACCGAAAAACTTTTCTAATCCTATTCTTTATGTCTTCTGGTGGCGTTGATTTCTCCTGATTGACCTCTCCTCCAACATATCCCCATAGATAGAAATCTAGAGACGTGAAGTCTGGGGGTCGTGCTAGCCAGTGAATGGGCCCATTTCTTCCAATCCATTTATTTCTTCGCCACCTATTCAAAAACCTCGCGCCATCATGTTAGTATAATGTAACCTATGCCTTGTGGCAATCAGTTCTTCCTTCAACAAATTTGATAACTACAGTGATAAATTTTTCGAATATTTAAAGCTCGAAGAAGCAAGATTTGTATTAGGAATACAACTTTTACGTGATCGATTGCAAGTAACAACTTCTATCGATCAAAGTACGCACCTCAAAACAATTTTGACTTGTTTTGGGATGGAAAATTATAATCCTGTTTCAATGCCGTCAGATCCAAACCAGAAATTATCGAAAGATTTACCCTACCGGGAAGGAGTTGGTTCATTATTATTCATCTTATATATTCATCTCAATCTGATATTTGTCATACAGTTTATGCTTTGAGTAGATACAAAAATAATTGGAATGCCGCAAAGAGAGTATTCAGATATTTGGGTGGAACCATTAATGTCAAATTGACATACGTCAAAAATGGAAATTGTGTAAAAAATTGGCAATTGAATGTTTTCTTTTTGTAGAGAACATTTCTCTGGAAAATATGAATACCTTTCAATGAAAAATATTTGAAAGATACAAGCTCAGAAAAAAGTTCAATTTTGTTTTTATATTTTTTCAGATCGAAAAGATGGACAGAAGATTGGCACCCTACCCAAAGGAAATGTGTATATAGAAGAAAGCAACTCCAAGGGGCAGTAACAGAAGAAATCTTTCCGAACTTCAACTTCATCGCTACAAAAAATTGTCATTGTTTAACCAACACAAAAGTTTTATCTTAACTGATTGTTGTAAATTAATATTTGCCATCATGTCTGTACAGTAAATTATATGTTTGTCAAGAAGTTACTTATATTAAGTAATATTATTAGTTAAAATCATGCAATGATATCTAAAAATGCCTAACTATTATTAAATCAATTCAGTTTTTCTGGAGTCACTTTTGTTTTCAAGATCCTTTTCAAATTGAATGGAATTATGTGGAAAAGTATTTCTTTCGTCAAACTGGAATATTTACCATTAGCGATCTTACTTATCCACGTGACTTCAAACTTCTGTGAGTTACAACAGTCAATTGTTTTTATTTGACGGGTCCAGGGGAAAAATGTTTATGTCCATTTGCATGTATTTTGTGAAAACGGAAAAATAAAGTTTGCCATCGAAAAGCTAGTAAAATTTGGGTTGTAAAATTTATTGAAAATAACAACTATCATGACCGTTATGAAAAAAATTGAAATTCTTACAAAATAATATTTACATATTAAAAGTGAATTTCCAGAAATCCTCTGGACAACAATATATGTTTCCTAGTAGATAGGTTCATCAGCGTCTATTGGCGGGTCATCCATGTATCCATGGAGTAGAAATTTTTTGAATCTACCCTTTGTGAAAACTGCTTTAGATGTTGCAGATCTCTGTATTCACCCAATTTGATTGCAACTGAGCCAGAATACGAATAGCTCAACGTCATCGCTGCAGTGATGCCTTTCTTTTTCATAGTTTTCTTACGTTTTTTTTTAATTGAAGACTTAATGAACACACGAACACACCATTAACTCAAATCCGACAAATAATGGACATAAACGTTTTTCCCCTGGCCCCGTCATTTCTTCTCCAAATCGAAAGTATCATCTATCTACAGTAAATCTGAGTTACAAATTCCACTGCGAAATACAATTTTTCTCAATTATTGTAATTCATTTCGAAAAGTTATTTTTCGTCTGTCTGCCGAGTTAGTGGGATGATTAATTTTATGGTGGGAATTCAAGAAGGCTATAAAACATACCTAATAACAAGTTTCATTCTGAAAAAAAATCAGTGTTTTGGGAATGATTGCATGGTATGGAACTATAACAAATAATCATCACTCACCATGTAATAACATAAATAACTGTTGAACAAATTAGGTAGCTGTCTTGCACGTTTACATGTTCTGATAGTGATATTTCACAACAATTTTTATTGTAGAGATTATCTCTCAGAAATGATGTAAAAGTATTCATTCTGAAATCAAAAATCTTAAGCACTGTGAGTTTTATACACCTTACCGTTAGTGATTTATTCTCATTCTCAAAAATAATGCTTTTCTCCCGATTGGAATACTATTAGATATATCTGAAAAAAGTTACATCATTCTAGGATTTTTAAATGCATATTTTTATATAATAAGCAGTACGTATACATGCACTTTAGACTAGCACCGTATTTACCAACATTCTTGTATGTTCACTCGAGGAAATCATCTCAAACGTTTTTTGTTAACGAAATATTCAAGGCATTTTCTGAGGTAACGTTCAGAATTCCGACTAGGAATTGCAAAATATTCTCAAGAGCTTGTCTTAAAGTATTGTTTCTTCTTTTTTCTTGTGAAGTAGCACGACCTACTTATAACCACTCGGTTTCTTTTATCTATTTCCTTTGTGGAGGCAGATGTGAGAATTTTTGTGCAATTATTCTGGAGGACAGTTTCGAGAGTTACGGTAAACAATATTTTTAACACGAAGCAAGGGTTTCTAGAGGCACGTCATTGAAAATTAAAAATACTTTCTATACTGCATAAAAATCCTGATACTAAGAATTGAGCATTTCAATGTGTCTTTGATATGTCAAAATATTCTTGATAAACTTTTCTCATATTTTCTCAGCATTGTCTCAAAAAGGTGGAGTCATGTAATGACTATTTCAAATAACCATAACAATGTCTGAAAAGTCTATACAACTCAGATGCGGTGACCTAGAAGGTGACCTAGTGGATAGACATTTAAAATTTCTAATTATTGATAATGAGTCTCACTCAGCAATGCGTAGGAGCAGCTTTTTATATTGCGTAGTGCTCAGGGAATGCTCATCGATGAAACTGCAATAATCGTACATGTTCCACTGAAAACTATCCAACAATTTTTAGTCAAGTGACTGTTTGTCAAAAAAAATACTGTTGATGTATTGTAACTGTATCTATATTTTGCAGTAAAAGTAGTAGTATTTAGTAGTAAGAGAAACCGAGTAGGCAATATTTACAATAAAGTGCACCTTGAACACTGAACACTTTTTTCTATAAACTTTCTTTGATAAATGTATCATTCATCAACTGTAAAGTGTACAATGATTAACTCAAGATGTTTTCAATTCAAGTTTATTGTTTTTTTTTCAATAAGTACCTACGCTATCAGCAATATAGTAACAATAGTATCTATTCTCTAATTACCTCCATGAATATGTTGTAGATAATTGAATGTATTTATTTAAAAATATATGTATGTATAAATTATTGCCAATAAAATGTTATTTATTTAATTTCCATATCTTTCATTTTCTATTGACTCTTGATTCATACCTATAGTTACTGTGCAGAACGGATATTGGAGGAACCTTCCAATTTTGATAATTTATGATGAACTGAAATTAGAAATGAGATTGAAAAGATCAAGTACCGGTAAGGATATGGTTCATATTAGTTCAAACCGCATAAACAACAAAAACATATAATTCAATGTTTATATGAAAGTAGCTGTTTCAGGAGGACTTTCTTTCAGTTTGTATCTGAAAGTTACTTCTTTGCATGATCTACACATCCATGTATAGAGTTACTTCCTTCCTTTCTTTGGAAGACTCTACTTTCTTTCCCAAAAATATCCCACTAGTACCACAGAATAGCAGAATAATGTTGCTACAATCAATTTTGAAGTCATGAGCCTTCGATGCTGAATTAACACGAAATATTGAGTTGTTTCAAAAGTTTTGTCCGTTTTTATAAATCTGCTTCACGCAGTAATACTTCATAAATTTAATCGAAAGAAGAGGCATTTAAATCACTGTGAATTTGCCAACATAACACAGGTCAAATAATTACATCAGCACAAACATCGCGTACTCGGAATTCGATGAAGTCGACGAAGGCCGTTTCTGCATGCTCCTGATTGGCGAAGGTACAAACGGTGAGAAAGTTATCGAGATATTCGAAAAGGTGGTAATTGGTTCGAAGGAGGTCTGGAGAGTATGGTGGATGAGGCAGGACTTCGACGCTCAACGATTTATTTCCAACAGGAGTAACCAGTTACAGGAAATGTTATTATTATAGAGTATATATGGAATAAATATTAAAAATAATGGAATATAGAAATGTATGAAAGTAAATGCTAAAACCAAGTATATATAAAATATTCGTATAAGTAGAATTTCAAAGACAAATGAAAAATTGAGTATATAACACAAAAAGTTACAAATCAATGTAACAGTACTGACACAGTAGTTATTTATAGTATTATCGAAAGTGATTGTGGATACAAGATACCAAGGCGTTCAGAGAGTCGAAATGTATATCGCAATGTTCACAGATTTTATTGAAGCTACTGCACATATANCTGAGTAGGAGAAATAACTTTTTGAATATGGGAGTACATAACATTTTGTACACATATCTCGGAGAGTTTAGAAAAGTTACATAAAATTGAAATTGCCCTATAGTTTGTGATATCGCTAGACTCGCCTTTTTTTATTATCGGACGAATTCGAGCCGTTTTCCACTGCTCAGGGAAGGCACAAGTTGATAAAATTAAGTTGAATATGCCTATTAGAGGTATAGAGATAACGACGATACAGTCCTTTATCAGAAGACTAGGAACATTGTCAACGCCTGCGGTGAGTTTATTTCTTTTTTTTTTTTTTGAAGCGGTAATAATATCGATTTTAGAGAAGGCAGGGATGTATCTAAATCAAATTCATGAGAATTTTCACGAAGTATATTCTCGTCCGAAACCAAGTATACACTTCTGAAGAACTTGGCGAATCCATTGACAATATCCCCAGGATGATGAGGTACATCATCAAGTTTCATTATACCCGGTATACGCGAATGACCTTTTTTACTGTGTATGAAAGACCAGAAAGTCGAGCTGTCAGATAAAATATTATTTTCAGCTAAGTTTGTAAATTGACTATATGCTGCTTTTATTTTAGTTTTGACAGTTTTTCTCAGATCCTAGAATTGATTTTGATAAAATGCTGTTTTAATTTCTTATAGTTTTTATATGCTAATTCCTTTTTCTTTATATGGTTGATAACATCGGCGTCGAACCAGGGGGGAAATTTACGTGTTTTAAGTGTTTTTAATGTTCTTAGTGGAAATGTTTGAAAGAAGATGCTGTGTAATTTTTGATATAATAAATCTCTCTAAGAGCGGTGCCTGTGTGAAAGTAGTGACACACATTGGATTAGAATCGCTGGAGATTAAATACATTCGGAAAAACGTTCTCAGGAAGTTTATTCCACGCATTTCTCCAAATGAAAGAGTTCTTAAGCTGTGAAGTTCGAGATGTACCGAGTTGAACCTCAAAACGATGAGCAGTCATAGTCCGTTGCGTATTTCTGATATGTACCGCTCTTGGTGGAATCAAATGTGCCAAGTCACTTGAACACCTCCCGTGAAAGTATATATCGAAGAGAAACAAATCCCCAACCTTTTTTCGATGTTCCATACTATCAAGGTTGCAAGTGATGTTCGTGTCTCCAATCAAGCGGATGGCTATTTTCTGGATGGAAAACAACAGTTTCAGAGTATGCTTAGAGGCGGGGCTCCATACATGAGCACAATACACCAAAGAAGGTCTGACCTGAGCTTTATAAAGCATCAAAAGTTGATGAGGTGTGTACAGTTTTCTGGTTCGGAACAGTATTCCAAGCTTTTGAGAAGCAGCATTTGCAATTTCAGCGACATGATTGTGCCAAGACATATTGGTGTCCATTGGTGTCCCCAACAAACTTATGGAACCTGGTTACTTTCACCCCAATTGAAAAATAATTTTAGATCCTCATTAAGATATGCAACCTCCTGCTGCCGGTGAAGATGTGCATCCATAGCCGATCTCCTAGAATCCAAATGAANTGAAAACTTTAAAATCACGTTCACAATACACCAAAGAAGGTCTGACCTGAGCTTTATAAAGCATCAAAAGTTGATGAGGTGTGTACAGTTTTCTGGTTCGGAACAGTATTCCAAGCTTTTGAGAAGCAGCATTTGCAATTTCAGCGACATGATTGTGCCAAGACATATTGGTGTCCATTGGTGTCCCCAACAAACTTATGGAACCTGGTTACTTTCACCCCAATTGAAAAATAATTTTAGATCCTCATTAAGATATGCAACCTCCTGCTGCCGGTGAAGATGTGCATCCATAGCCGATCTCCTAGAATCCAAATGAAATGACGAGATAAGTGTGCTGTCGTCAGTAAAGCAATGTATTGGATTCTTGTTTTTTTCCAATAAGTCGGTGATATACAATAAAAAGAGGGTTGGAGTTAATATGTATTTCTGGGAACACCAGCGTTGGTAGAAAAAATATTCGAGAGATAACCATCGACGCTCACTTGCAGGAAACGTTCTTTCAGGAAGCTGGATAGCCATACACAAAAATGATCCGACAAGCCATAGCATCTTTCTCGATTGCGTTGTTCTAAATATGGGTGACATACGATGGAAGGTCGCCTGTTAATCTTTGTTTCCTAAAACCATATTGATGATCGCTCAAGGTATTGAAGCCTTCCAAATATTCAAGGATATGGTGGTTTGCAGCTTTCTCCATGATTTTTTATATCACTGACAGCAAAGCGACTGGTCTATAGTTACCTATTTGGAAGAATGTTCTTGCCCTTTTCGGGAATAGGCTTAACGCGAGCAATCTTCCAACAAGAAGAAAAACCCCTTTCTAGTAAGACAGGTTGAAAAGTCTGCCAAATACTGCTGCGAGTTCATTTGTGCACTTTTTAAATACGATGACGGACACTTCATCAGGGCCTTCTTGATATTGAGCTGTCTCAAAATTCGCCTGACTAGTGGGTAGTGCCTTTCCCAGAAAATCCACTATGGAGTGGGACGCAAATTGTTCAGCTAATAGATTTCCTTTTACTATGAGTGCTGTTGCAATTGAACCATCCGCTTGTGTAAGTGGTGAAATTGTGGATTTTATGAAGTTTTGGTTAACAGCTTCAGCCAAACATTTAAGTGTTCATAACTGTACATTTTATATAATGTAGGCATGAACAGAGTGTTTTAGTTTCGGACCGGACAAGTGCAAATATTAAAGAAAAGCGAAAACAAAATATGTTACTAAAGTATGGTTAGAATTTAGGACTTTTTAAAAAATTATTTGGTTGGCCAATTTTCTACAACTTGTGCATGTATTCCATGGTCATGTATAGTAAAAAACTTATGCTAACTGTCTATTGCTTGTAACTTTTGCATTCCGACGAGGAAACTTTCCTGATGAAATTAATTCTGTCATCAAAAAAGTGAAACGAATGCAAGGGAAAAAATAAATAAACTTTTCTAGTCGACATACAAGAAAATTTATAATCGCATTGAGTTTCATCGTATCGTAACAATAAACTGGGTAGGTATATATTAGTTTAGCTGAACTTGAAATCTCTACTCTCAATTATCATGAAATGGTAAAAAAATCACTTAAATTGTGGCAGAGTTTGTACCAAAAAATCTACTGTATCTCGTTGAACAAGAAGATATACGTCAAAAACTCGAAAATTTCTAATTTTATTTTTGACTGTAACTTTCTTCGCAGAGATTTTGGAAATTTTAAACTCAACATTGTCACTCGAACTTTCAATTAGATATCAAAATATGTTCATACAACATAGAGTGTCCGACTTGGGCAAGCTTCAGAATTTTAAATACGAACCGAAAATTGTTAGTAAATTTTTTGAACGGTAATATTCATGTAAGCAATATGTATGTACCAAAACTGATTCTCAAAACATTCATTGACTTTTCACCAAATACCTGAAATGTGAGGTTGTTCCACGTCGTACAACCTCCAGTAGTTTAACAAAATCTTGGTCTTTTTGTTCTTCCCCCTTTTTGGGTTTCATTGATTACTATTGGCTAAGATCTCTAGCGGTAGTCATTCAATGAAAAGCTACACCTTAAGACCATTACAAAATATAAAGAGAAATATGAATCGATGTTATAATAAAAAGAAAACATGTGTTGACTTTCATCTCATGAAGGAACTCATCTTTCTCACTTTGAAGCTTATATGGAGTTCCTGAAAAATATTTTTCATGCAATTCGTAAAAATAGAAGATATCAGGAAAATCAGATACATATTTTGATTTCCCCATTATCTTCGAAACTAAAAACAATATTTTCATTGGTTTCTGTAATGAACAACTTCTGTTAGAAACTCAATATGGGTGTTGAATGGGGAGAAATGAATTCATTTACAGGGTCAGAAATTCTCAAAACTCAAAGAAAAGTTTATGTTGAGCTGCTACATTCATTTTTATTCAAAAAACATCTGAATGAATACATCGAAACCAAAGTCCAATCGTCCCAATGGAAGAGCTCAGAAGATCCAAGACCAAAAAAGCACGCCAAGTTCGACCAAATGTAAAGGTTTTGCTCACTGTTTTCTTCGAATAACGGGGCGTAGTGCATCAGGAGTTCTTGCCACATGGTCTTACGGTCAATAAGGAATATAAGCTTCAAGTTGTGCGCCGCTTGCGAGAAACAACACGAATAAAACGTCTTGTATTGTGAAAAATAAATCATGAGATTTTCATCACGATAATGCATCTGCTCACTCGTCATAGCTTGTTCTTAATTTTTGGCCAAAAACAACAGCGAAATCATGCCTCCGCCATGGGTATGGGTATGTCTTTGAGCTAAGAGAGCTCAAAGACATACCAAAAAGTGTATATCAGAACTGCTTCGAGAATTGTAAAAAAACGCAAGCATACTGGTGACTGCTCTGAGTGAAACTATAGAAATGAATGAAATAAATATTTTTTGAGAAAAATGAAAATTTTCCTTATTTTTTGAACAGACAGCGTATATCGACCTGATATAACAATGACTCCCGTTTTGAACAGGTTTCATATTTGAAAACTTTAAAATCACGTTCGTTAAATTTAAAGTTAGAAAAATAGTCGGAATACAATACGTCTTGTAACTGGGTGTGGTATATAACAATAGGACTGCTAGTCAAATTTTTATAATTTTTATTTCCAGCATAGACAGCTAATGGTAATTTTCACCTGAGAGGAATAAGAAAATAGTTTGGCGACTTTCAATGCTGATTTCCGATGAGTGCGTATAGCTCCTT